>VZRR01012727.1:1386249-1662585 GCA_013398015.1 Oreocharis arfaki
AGGTGCGCGGCGGCTGCGCGGGCGGGACCGGGGCCGTGAGGGGGCCGCGCCCTGGCGGGGCCCAGCGCCGGAACGCGGCCCGGAGGGTAGAAATAGCGAGCAAGAACCAGGAGAGCTCGCTCGAACAGCGCCAGGGACTCGGGATGGCCGAGCTGCTAGCGGCTCTGCGCCATGATACCCCCTGAGTCTGTCTCCTGCTTTGAAGCAGTGCACATAAGGGCTTGCGATATTCCCAGGTTTCGTGCTTCACGTTGTCCTGTTCAACAACACGAGTTTGAATTTGTTTCCTGCTTGAGTATTTTGAAGCACTTGACGTAACTAGTTGTGAAATTCCCAGTTTCCGTGCTTCCCGGGTGGCAAAAGGAGCAGCCCCAGGGGTGCCCCTCGGCTCAGAGGACCCGCTCGGAGTGCGGCTCCTCAGCGTATGGCAGGCACTGCTTTCTGTTCATTCCCGCTCCATCTCTCCCAGGGTAACCAATTGCCAGTGACAATGTGGCACTGAAAATGAGCTTGTTTTCCTGACAGCCTTAAAGAAGGATTAATGCAGGATTAAACTTTATTCCACGACATGCATTCTGTATTTATGATCTGTAAATGGATACTGAACAAAGTGTGACTCGAAGGTGTTGCATTTTTCCATAAAAATACAATATAAATACTGAATGTTCTTAAAGCATTTGTTACTTCCTGAGTGTTGCTGTACTGCCTATACTCACCGTCCTGTATTTTCCTTGAAGTCTACATTTATTTAGCTTTGGCTTTGGGTTTGCTGTTGGGTTGTTTTTGGTTTTTTTTGTTTTTTTTTTTTAAAGTATATTACAATCAAATTAATTAAATGGGAAACCATTTCAAATAATATCTTATCAGTTCTCTTATTCAGTTATTCTATAGTGAAGCAATGGTGTCAATAAAAATAGAGCAATCAAGATTACTATGGTTTTCTTGCACTGAAGACAAAAATCTACTTATCTCTGAGCCATCTGCTCTTTTAGGATGTTCCTTGTGCATGGAACCATGCACAAGGTTCTACCTTGTATTTCTGTAGAGTCATAGTTAAACTGTACATAAACTGTAAAAATAATTTTCTCTGTTCAATAAGTTAATCTGTTATGATTTTGCATGGAAAAAGAAAGTTCTAGAGCAAGGCACTGTAAGTTTTAAGCTGAGCCTTACATTTCACTCCAATCTGAATAGCAAGCATATAAAAACTTCATTAGTGGGTAATTGGCTTCTTGTGTCTTACTGTTCCCATAGCAAATCCCTCATTTGGAAAGTATAAAACTAAGTGCTTCATCAGTTTTCATGGGTGAAATACACAAGGAAATGCAGCCTTGATGAGAACTATTTTGCCAGCAAGCATAACCAAGCTAGGAACATGTTCCCTGGGACAGGATTGAGACTTGCATAATTTCTTCTGTGTTGTTGGGGGCTTAGGGAAGGGTTTAGGATAACTACCTGATTTTTTCTTTAGTTGTTGCTGATGGTATTTACTCTGTGTTGAGTACAATGTGGTTTCTTGGCAGTCTACAAAGCATCTACAGCTAATTGCCAAACCGTACAAGCTCAGCGGGCATTTTGATTTAGCATAAGCCCAGGTAACACTTTTTTTTCTCTTGCTGTTATATGATACATGAAAGATTTAGTTCAAAGAAAAATTGTACAGTGCTAAGTGATCCATTACCGTGCCTGGCATTGCCACAATAATTATCCTCTGGAAACAAAATGTCCTTGAAATCTCAGGTCATTATGGTTCTTTCAGCATCAAGTCTTCTGCAGTTGGTACAAAGTACAAGCGGTACAGACAAAATTTAACTATATTAATCCCTTTTGTTCCCATGCTTATTCATGCTACATTTTCTTGCCAGTTAATAGAGTATCCCACATAGGTTAAAAAGCTGACTTTAACTTGAATTAAAGACAGCATCAATCAAAGAATAAGCACTTGCTCACCTCTGTTGAGACTGTATAGAATTGGCAAATGCAACTGCTTAGATTTGTCCAGGAAAACAGTATATTTATCAAATAAATAGTTTTGAATTGTTGGGAATTAAGAAGTAGCTTTGTGCAAGAAGGTTTGGTGTTGGAGGAGGTGCTTTCATCTTAAAATACTTGTTCTCCAGCTCAAAATCTTCCCTTCTGAGATACAGTGAAACTAGAAATGACGGATACTTGACTCAAGTACTATTTAAACAATAAGCAGATAGGGAATCTATTCTTAAGCAGTTAGCTGCCAACTAAACAGAAATAAAACTACATAAAAATAGCATGCAAGTTTTAATACCTGGCTGAGTTATTTCAGTTTATTCCCAATATATTCCTTAAGAGCTGATCACTGTAAGTACCCAGTTGTAAATCTAGTAGCACATACATTCACATCCTCTTCCAAACAGCTGCCTTTACTTTGGCCACAACATTTTTGTTAAGGTAAATGTCTCTCTCTCTAGGAATTTTATAGCTAATTTGCCAGGGGTTCATAGTGCATGACACTGCTGAAACATGACCCGTGCTGTCATTCTTCCTTTTTGTATCCCAGATGTGTCAGTGATGGGTGGGACCTAGGGAAGAACCCACAAAGCCTATACTTCCTCTAGTCTGAGATTTTTCTGTATTTTATTGCCAATCACCACATACACACAAATGTTTTAAATTAGGCTGTGAAGTGAAAGGGTTATAAGATTGCCTAGAGACTCCAACACGTTTTCTAGCCAACAGTGCTGAATAAAGTCCATTGCTGGAACCGTTGCCAAGAAATTCTTTCACATAGGCCATGAAAAGACCACCCCGGTCTCTCGATTCAGGGCTCTCTGGGGCATTAATCAGCTGGAGGCTGGCTGTGCTATTATGGATGTTTGACATGTGAATCATGTTGATCAGGCTTCTTCCCTTGCGTCCTCTCTGAAGTGCAGCAACTGAAATGTGGAGAGAAGGAGGTCAGATCCACTCTTGACTGTATCAACCTGCCTTGTTCCGTCTGGGAAGTTCAGTGCAGGGAAGGGTGGACACCACCTCTGCTTGGGTTTTGTTCTCTGGAATGTTCTGTAGGCAGACATGAGCTGAATAACAACGATCTTGGCCATTGCCATCTTTTTCCAGGGGATTCATACAGTGTGCAAGTTGCAGAGAGCTGTATGGCTACAGACTCCACAGAACAGCTTTCCTCATGGAATGCTAGTAGTGCACCTCAGTGCAGCCCTGAGGTGAAATCAGCAGGGATCAGGAACAAGACACTCGCTGCTGTCACAATAAAGCAGAAATGCTAGGTCTGTTAATTCTGAACTCAGTACTAGGCCAGCTCTACAGGTAGATTCACAGGTGCACTGCATTGCCTTCACACTTTGAAAAGTGTGGCACCTGAAGAAATCCTTGGGGAGAGGGAAATTGCCGAGTATTTTCCTGCCATCCGTGCTTGCTCTACCCCATCCACTAGTGCCTGGCAGCTCAGGGGAGAGGAGGGAGGGTGAGAGGAAAGCTGAACCAAAGAAAATAGCACAGGAGGAAATATCTGTCTGCCCTCTATTGATGTAAGTCTTAAGCAGTGCTACAAAATTACTGCAAATGAAAGCTGTACCCCCTGCCTGAAACTGTGCAAAGAAGAAACAAGGACTTAACAGATTTATTTTCTGTTGTTTTGGGTGATGTTTTCAACAGAGCACATTAAACCTTTTGCAATAACACAGTAGCATCAAAAAGGTATTTTCTTTTAAACAAGGCAAGAACTGGGGAGAAATGAAATATATTTTATTAGTTCAGTTGCTGTATGTCACCACTGGAAATAAAAACAGTGCCCTAGCTCTGGGAATGTGACCTTGAGAAGAATTCATGTGCCCAAAATCATCTTTATTTTTCCAGCCGTATCAGCTGGTTAGTAAAAGATATTGCCTCTCCCAATAAATCTCGCCTTATTTATTGCCTTAGACCATCGTAACTGCAACAACATTATCAAATTATCAAGTAAAACAAGCATAACCAGACTTTCCTGTACAGAAATAATCTCTGTTCTCAAATTTGTATTATGAAAATGTATAGAGTAAACAGCATGAAAAGGTTTCTGTGTATCTTACATTGCTGCATTTCCATTGCACTGCCTGGTGAGAGACCTGTGAAGCTGCCGGTGCACCGTGAGTGCTGAGGCCCTGGTACGAGACAACAACAATTTCAGTCATGGAGGGTAGCAGGGAGCTGATGTCACTGTCACTTTTTTCAGTCAACCAGAAACCAATTATCCCTGGCTGACAGGCCAAATTAAATCATTGGGTAGAAGGAGATGCCAGCTATCCTCCCCTAGATTAGGTAATTGGGGCTTTATTACAGTCAGACCTGGTGCTGTTTTTTGGGCCACAGAATACACCTAGGAGCTATTCTGGTCTGTCTCTCTCTCTCTCCATCCTTTCCATAAGCATTAATGTATTTTTAATCCCTGGGAAATTTAGTTGCATTTTACATTAAAACTTCTAATCTTTTTATGTATGTAATATTAATAGATCCTTCTGTCTATCCAAGTTTATGGAGAACATGAAGTTAGGAGTTCTGCCATGGAAGGCCTCAGGTGACAGCTTTGTACTGATCTATACGTGAGATCCCAGGTTTTTTATCTAATACTCTTGCAAGAATATAGAAAGTTTTTAGCTTGTATTTCTTTGAAACTTAAGGGCATGTTTGACATAGTATCAGGCTGATTTACTAGGGGGCTGCCAAGCTCACTGTATGGGTTGTTTGGAGCTGAAGAAATTAGGCACTAAGGATTCAAAGTCCACTCTTGTTCAGGTCGGCACCTACTTGTGGCCCTCCAAGGTCTTCAGGAATGTATTGCTTGCAATGACACAAGGAAGAGGTACTGAACTAACTACTTCATTTAAATTACCAAATTTAAAAGCTTCTTACATTGCCCAGTAGAAAGCAGAATTTGGTACACAGTCCAGGATATACGTGCATGTAGAAACCTGGGTGTGGAATGGGCTCAGTAGTTTTTGTTTAAGAGAAAAAAAATACGTTTGCTATTGAAGACTTTTCAGAAATAGAGTATAATGCATAGAAGTTTCTGAACAGGGTAAAAAAATTGGAAGGCTGATGATGGTAATTTGTTGGAAGGTTAGCACATGAAGCTGACAAATTACCAGCACCCATTAAGCCTTTGTGCCTTGTCCTGGGTTGCCCTTCAGATCTAGTCTAAGAATTAATTATAAGGACAGCTAGAAGCACTCAGATAGGCCTCTCAGCTCAGGGTTTATCAAGGCTTCCCAGAGCTCTTCTTCCCTTTGTGATGAACCTTGACATGGTTACAGTTGTCAGGGAATCAAACTCCATCTCTCTGCTAGAGAGGCAGGGTACTTCAAGGTGTAGGAGAGATTAAAATGCTATTCTGCACCCTCCTGGATCACTATCCATGTAATTTGTAGATGCTATTTGTTTTGAATTATAAAGTCAAAAGTATGTCTAATCTACAACACATTTTTCCCCAGAGACACAATTGCAGAAACTGAAGGATGCTCTAGCGTTAGATGAGCATTTTAACTGTCTTTGTTTATTTGTTTGAATTTACATATTCCGTGATGTATTGCCCATTTACTCACAGTCAGGATAAAAGGCTGCAGTTGTGAAGCTTACGAGTCTTGTGAAACTGTTAGAAACAAACATTAAATAATGAAAGCATTATATCTGTTTCTGGAGCAACACTATATTGTAAGTGAGAATTTCAGGACCCTATTTTATTTTAGGTGACATTCATTATCTGTTCTCTTAGTTTCATTTGAATACTAATTACAACATTTTCCCAAGAAAATATAATTAGGTTCTGATATCAAGAGGCAGACTACAAGTAAATTAATTAGGCTTTGAGGCCACTATTGAAAACCTGGAGCAAGACAAACGTGCCTCCAGTCAAAAAAGCAAGCACACAACACAGAAAAGGTGTTTTAACCAAAAAAATAAGGAAATATAGAATTAATTCTGCTTTGTTAGCAATCCAACGCACATAAACAGTCAGCTTGTACAACATACTTGTATGAGAAATGGCTACAGGTAAGTTATTTTTAAGGAATGATACTAACCAAATAAAAAACCTAACAACAATTAAATGACAACTGAGTTAGTAAAATGTCTGTACAAATGCAGTAGCAGGAGAAGAACTTCTCGTGGTCATTCCAAAGTAAGCATAACCCTATGAAATAATCCTATAACAATCGCCTTGTAACAAGGACCTTCCCAAATGAAAAAATGAACCACACCAACGTGCTGCCTGGGGTGTCACTGGAGATGAACCCCTCTCAGTGAATTTCAGTACATTATGATTGGTTGTACATGTCTCTTTTGGTTGTACATGTCTCTTATATCCCAAGGGAATAGGGATCCTTTGGAAGGGAAGAAGCATTCATTTCCAAAACAGCTGAGAGGGAGAACTCTAGTCTAAGAATTAATTTCCCTTTATTAGGCAAAACTGATAAGAGCACTGTAACCCTTCAAAAGGCTACTTGCTTTTTTTCTGGAGGAGTTAAGGTTGTTCATCCTTTTTTGTAGCTGAATTTTATGCCACCCATTCATTAGCCAACCTCAGCCACAACAACCATGGATGCTTTTAGTGCTGTTGGGTTCTGTGGCAAAAGGGCTGACAGGAACCTGGGTGCCTTTACATGCTAAAGATCTGATATTGCTTTTCTTCTTCTGAGTGTTTTTTAAATTCTGTTTCCACTAGTGCATGTTATTTGAATCAAGACATGGAGAAGGGACTTCAAAGTAAATCTGGGAGTGAGGCTGCTTTCTTCTCCTTTGAAAATATTTTCCTTTTTCTGAACTAAACTCCAGATTGAAATCTTTAATATTTGTTTATTACCTTGAAAATATGTGATATCAGAAGTGGCTTGGATTAGTTGAAAGGTTTGGTGGGAGGAATCTTAATTTATGTTTCAAACTTTTCAAAACACCTTAAAATTATTTTACTTGTTCCAAGGAAAAAAAAAATAGCAAGAAGGTTATACCTTTTAAAATTGCCGAAACCTTTTTCAGCAATTTTAAAATAAAATATGCTTAAAAAAACCCCACAACTACATACACACACAACACACAGGGAATAAAGTACAAAACCTCACCATCTTCCTTCTGAAAGGCTTCAAAAATTTCTGGCCAGCTCCACTTCAAAGACAAGGTGGTTTGTCTAACTCTGAATTTCTGCTCAGTGTTTGGAAAACAGCTCTCACATTTAAGTGGCATGCAGTACAAAACAATTGTACTTACTTTTACTCATGATAAATGTGAGTGGATAAATCCACCTATTTTTGCTACAGAACATGTAAAATTTGCATCAATTTGGCAAGATAGAAAATTTTTCCTTCCTGTCTTGAATTACAAGAATAAAACCTATTTTCAGAATCACTGTGGCTTCTGACACATAGAAAGTATGGTCCTAAAGAAATGCCAAAGTGTTAGAGAGTCACTCTGAGTGAGCACAAATAGTGCAGCCCACTAGACTCATTATTTCCATAGCTTCTTAAGGAGGCAAGAGCAAATACAGTCCATCCTGTATGCCCAGCCTCCAGAAAGTGAATTCCATTTCTTGAACAGTTGTGATTGCCATGTCAGAATGGAATTTGGTGTAATTCTTGTGGGTTATTGGTTTCCCAGCTTATTTAAAGACAGTGTTATACAAGCACATGTTATATTAATCTGCTTCATCAAATTAATACTGAAGTCTGACTGCTGCTGCAGGAGTCGAGGGGGGTCAAGGTTAACACGGCTCATGTTTAGCCATTCTTCAGTAGTCAGATGCTGCCACAGACTGTTTCATTCACTCCAATTAATCTTATTTTGGAAGAGTGAGCTGTATGAGCTGTATTTTTAGACTACAGTTCATTTAGCAACTTGCAGGGCTACATTTTTGGAAGAGCTCAGCATTTCCCGTTCTTCAGGCATGTGAGCCATGCCCGTAGGTTTAGCTGGGGACTAAAAGTCTTTCAGAAGTGCTGTGGGGATGTGGAGCTCCTTGTCACTCTGCCACACCAGTGGGTAACATCCTCAATTCTGAGCACAGTTGAAAGCTGAGAGGAAATCTTACCCTGCCAGCACGAGGAGCTGCTGCAACACGTACAGGACATGCTGCTGTGGGGATTTCTTGGGTTTTACTGTGAACATATCCTTTTGAAACAACTTGCTTATAGTCAAGGCACTGAAGATGCAGTTTCTGACAACAAAATTGTGTTTCTTTGATAATTGTAATTACATTAGAAGTGCTGGCTTAGAGATTCTTGTACCCCAGAAACTGAGAAACTCTCAGATTTACACATCTTACTTCCACAAAACTATGTTTGGTGAATGTTGGTGTTAAATTCAAAACCGGGTGTGAAGAACCAGACCTCTCGGCAGCTGCCCGTGCACAACAACAAGCATATTCACCCAGGCTCTCAGTGTATTGGAAGAAGTTACTATAAAAATGACATTAAGAAAAAAAAAAAAAAAGAAGAAAAAAAGTGAAAAATATTTGGTATCCAGGAAAATGGAAAGCACTGCATGAAGTTCAACACATGCAAAGATCTCAGCCTGCCCACACACAGAAATTAAGGTGCAGTTCAGGAACAAACCCAGTGATTTGAGGGACTTTCTGGATACTTGAAGAATATAAGTCAGTTACAGTAGAATGTCTCCTCCTTCCCCATTTCACATCCAACATGATGCTTAGAGGTCAAACTGTGCCACCTCCACCCAGAGGGTGTTTTCCTTTCAGTGGCATGGGAACATGGTGACATCACATACATCATCATCACTGTGGTCAGCATCACCACCAGTAGTTCAACTAGGTGTGAGATAATAGAAATCAGCACAAGTTTGGAAGCCAGAATATTTCATTTTACCTTGTGAACAATGTAATTCAAACTGACAAACTTTCAGGATTTAGTTCAGTACAAAACTGCAGTCTTTGAGAAAGGCTTTGGCATTAAGATGAATGCTGTCTTACCCAATCTTAGCAGAAACTTGAAATCCCTTTGGGGCACCTACTGCTGCTTATTGTTCCCATAATATTATCTAATACTTTAACACAGAGGCCAAGATTTCCAAGAGGAACTTAGTGCTTGCCAGGATCCACACCGAGACACTTCAGAGATGCCTACAGGGAAATTTTGCTTTGTGCTCTCTGGAAGTCACATCCTTCAACTGAAAACCTGCAAATCCAGGAGATCCAAATCGTCAGATGCTTTTCAAAACCTTGTCACACTCAGTATACAATGACTGAATACAGAAAAGGGGAAAAAAATATAAGGGATATTAGAGATCATGAAAAATTAAGAAACTTCTGTGTTTGCCTGTTACAAAAGTGACTTTTTGAGCATTATGGTGTTTTGCATTGCAAATTTCACTACCTCAAAATGATTAATCACTACAAGTACAGTGAAGCAAAAACAGGGAAAGAAATAGTTTCCTGTCCCTCAGCCCAGTGCTTGGCCTTTGAAACCAGATGTGTTGTCACCTTCTCCTATTTGCAAAGACCAAAATTCTATCAGCAGTTTTAGAAGCATCCCCTCCTTCCCAGCCTCTCCATATGGCTGTGATCATCATCCTGCCCTGTCCCTAGGACAATTACAGTGTTTGCCAGAAGTAAAATGTTTACATATAGAGCATGTGTTAAAACCAAGCATCTTAGGTTACTAATCCTGCCTTCCTGAGTCTTGCTCTTTCTCCTTCTCTACACCGTTGGGTCTGAATTCCTTCTAAAACCACTTTGTATTGATCAGATGATCAGAAATCATGCTACAAAGCTGTGCAAATCTTTTCCATATATCTTTGAAACTGTGGCTGAACTATACAGCTATGTCTTTTGTAACAGACTGGATTTTCAGTTTAATTCCAATACTTTCATGTTTAGGTCTTTATGGTTTGTAGTATGAGGTATCTTGCTCTGAAGGAAATTTAAAAACAGAATTAGAAGAGGATTTGTAAGACTGTTAATATGTCTATCTGCTGAAGTGAAAGGCATAGAGGGAAAAATAAATGTACAACCCATTTAGATCTTAATATATCAGTGCTTTTGTAAAAACACAATTTGCCTCATTTTCTCAAGCACTCCTATAACCTTGACACACGCAGGAAGCTTATTGGTACAGACAGAAACTTCCTGATTAGATGGTTCATTAGCTGCAAGGTACAGAATACTAATTGCCAATTTTCATCTGCATTGACAAGGCCTGACCTGGCATTCATCTGATTGAAACTGCTTCCCTGGTGATGCCTCTTGCTTCCCTGCTTCCCTGATCCCTGCGAGAAAGCCACACACAATGCCATAAAAACATGTTACTTCATAAAAATTTATCAAAGAATAAGTGAATCACACACATTATTGACTTCTGCAGATCCCAGGGGAATCCTGTCCTACCTTACACAGCCACTTTGTTTTGCCTGCCTAGGTATAAAATACTCAGGAGAGACTTCATATGAAAACCAAACCAGTTTTTACTGCTCCCACCATTTCTATCACATCCAAAATTAGATATATTTGAGCAAATCAGCTTGACACTCCTGTAATCTTTGGTTAAATTTGTGTTTTAGGTCAGCAGGTAGAAATCCCCAATTACTCAGTAGGAAAGTGGCTAGCTACCATGAGAATCAAAAAAGTAGTCATCATTTCAAAAAATATATTACATTTAAGGAAGCAATACGCTTGGCAGGTCTTACAAAATAATTTTACATTTCCAGATAAAGCCCTTCAGTTTCATAAAACCATTAGTAATCTGAAAATGGACAGAACTGGAAGCTTGTGCTCTGGTGCTTTACTCCAGGTGAGAAAGAAATAAAAGGAGGAAAGCAAGAGTTCAATTTCAAAACCCCAAATATCTTTACGCCCTAATAAAAATGAAAAGAAAGCTCAAAAGAAGTAACATTTATAGACTAAGACATAGTCTAAGACTAAATATAGTCATAAAATTTTTGTCTGTGGAGAAGTATGGGCAAAAGAAGATTCCAGTTCTCTCTTGCCTCATTCTTTTGTGGGTTTTTTAACTTTGCAACTGTTGTGGGAAATCAATGCAAACAGAAGAGTTGTTCTTGTTGCAAGGAGCCTAATTAAAATGCAAATAGATCTATAGTGGTTTTGTTAATGAGGTAAACGGCTTCCTCTTACATACAACTGTCTGTCTACAAGACCTTTTAGCCATCCTTTATTCATATTGGTTCATCCATTGCCTTGGGTTGTCCATTCATAATCACCCAAAGTGCAACAAGATAAAGAAAAAACATTCTCTATGAGCTGTTTAATGAAGAGGTACATAAAGCACCATGAACGGGAAGCTGATCTGGATGATTTGGTCAGGTTGATTGTTCTAGGAAACTCCATCATCCTGAGTTTTCAATAAATACTTCATAATGTATTTTAATGCCCAAACCATGATGTCAAACCAGAGTGACTTCATGCTTTAATGCTCCATAAGTTTTCATAAATGAAGCTCTCCCATTGGTGAACTGGGAGCACCAGTGAAATTTAGAATCCCGGTTTCATCTCTGATGAGAAATTCAGCAAGATCTTAAGAGAAGATGCACACAAGAAGCACTGCTGAACACGAGTAAGAAAATCAAAGACCCTAGGAAAAATAGACTCTTTTATAAATAGAGGCTTTCTTCATTAGGTATACAAAACTGGGGACTGAGCAAATATAGGCTGGAGCTTGTGCAGGAAATCTAATGCTGTCTTCAGAGAATCACAGGAATATATGGTGGGAGGGGACCACCTGCTGAAAGCACATCTAGTTTGGGCAGGTCACAAAGGGCCACTCTCCAGCTGAGTCCTGCGTACCCAGAACCTCGCTAGGGCAAATGGTATCTTTAGCTCAGTCACTCTTCCACTCTTGCATGAAATCACCCACCTGTTCCTGACTATTACCAGTGCCTTACTTGCCTGTGAACAAAGTGATTTAATAAAAGCTTCAGGTTAATCAGCAACAGGCATTTTGCAGACTCACATCTTCCACTTGCATCTTTTGCATTTTACATGAATTACTCATCTATTCTAATTTCTGTTAATTTTGTAGTTTACATTAAAACAACCAAAACATTTTACAGACTGGAAAAGAAGTCCCAATTACTTAGGAAAATCACCTGTAGATATATTTGACCTAGAAGGCACAGAATGGCACCAATAAAAATTGCACTTTCAATTGGACCAACATTGAACAATCAGAAAACATTCCTAAGCATGAAGATACACAATTGATTAGTACTGCTGTCATCTGAAAATGGAAAACACTGCTTATACGAGGAACCAAAGATGTTAGATACTGAAATTAGCTGGACAGAGTTGCAGTAAAATGTTTTAGAAGAGATGACACTGACTAGTGTAGTCTGATACCGCACCACTCTGTCATTGCACGGAAGCAATCAGAACGGAAAAGGCAGCACTTGAGTGAAAGCAAATGACAACACAACCCCCTGTTTCATGAGAAAATAGCATAGCCTCTGACTTTTATGACTGCAGAATCTCATCAAAGCTAAGCTCTACTGAGAAAGCATGGAAATTACATTTAGCAGCCACAGCTGTCAATGTACAAATGATATGCATGTGGAAATTCAAACCTCCTTCTGTAGGCAGAAATTCAAACCTCCTTCAAGGAATTAGGGCAGTGATAAGTTAATTTAATTTATTCCCCATTAAATTCTGGGGTATGAATAGCTCACGAAGAAGAAGAAGAAACATTTGAAAAAAGGCATTGGGAAATGCAGAGATAGGTTTCAAACAGGTTTAAAAAAGCAGCTCTTTTGGCTATTCTGAAAGTGATTATATTTTAAGAACTTTCAAAAGGCCTAGGATGTGTTCATACACTTGCTGTATGTTTTGCAATTACCACAGAGTTACATGGCAGGGTATTTAATTCCAATGTCAGGATATGTGTTAACACAATACATTTAAGTTCTCAAATTGGTGGCATATCCATATGTCTGAGAGCTGCTAAATTTGCTTAGAGTACAGATTTTACAGGTACTTGTGTATTTTTCAGAGAAATATCCAAATTTAATAGATGTGACTATCTTCTTGCAGTATTTACCATATATTTCCCAGAATTGAAAACTTTGTATTTGCTTAAATTTGGAGTCTATATTTCTAAATACTCACAGGATTTCTTTTTCAAATTGACTAGTACATGAATCCATAAAATATTGTTGTTCTAAGTTATATAGTGACAAATTCAAATAATAATGTACTTGAAGCAGGCAATCAGCACTGAGCTAAACTGCATAATTTAGCCCAACAAAAGAATTCCCAAATGACAGAGTGATATTTTCATGCTCACATTGTAATGATTACATCTCTTACTGGATAATTTCAAACAGAAACTAAGTAGACAGATGGCAAGGAGAGGAAAACATCCAAACAAGTAAAATGTAAATATAAAAGAAAGGGGATTACAAATTGAAAGAGCTGAAAACTACAATTAGCCATCTTATTATATTTAACTTGATAGTTATCTAAGTACTTTCCACTAGGACCCCTGTTCATCATTGCTCACAGACCATGACATTTGGCCAGGAAATCCAGCCTGGGTTGCCATCAGAGAGAGCAGAGCTGGTGAATGGAGTAGGAAGGCTCAGGGGAGTGGGAGGGTGGAGGCTTCCTGGGAAGCCGATGATAGAGCTGCCGATGCCAGGAGAAGGAAGAGAGGGTCTGGAAAGATGTCAGCAGTGGGTGAGTGCAGCTACACATGAATGGGATGGGAAAGAGGGAGGAGCTGTGCTGCAGGAGAAATATTAAAATTAATCAGTTCACTGAGCTTAAGGAGGGATGTGAAGGTACCTACCTATTATAAACAGCTTTAGTGAATTCATGTTGGCATCAACAGTCTGCTCCCTACTCCTCTGAGGCCTTCAGCATATGCTTGACTTTCAGCTTGTACTTTGTTCAGTTAAGTGTACATGTAAAGTCAAACTCATTATCAGAGGCTTCCTGAACAGGGCATGAACATTCTGCTGAAGTAGGGAGGATAAACACAACATCAAATGTACCGAGTGTTACCTGTTTGACAGTAACATAATGTAGCAATGACCAAGCAGATTTTTCAGGCTGTTCCTGGGCTTAGGAATGCCTGGATTCTCACTGAGGCAAGGAGGGCAAGTGCCAAGAGCCAAGGCCCGGGAGGACTGGTAGAGGTGAAGGTGATGGAAGGAGGAGATTCACTGCATAACAGGCAGCTCACCTCTGTCCTGGCCTCAGATCCAGAATGGCGCTGTGGCAATCATTGCTGTGGCACAGCTTCCCCACAGTGGACACACAAACTGAGTGTGTGAGGTGCCAGAGGGCCAGAGTTTGTACTGGATCATGGGATGAACACAGCTCCTGGGGCTGCTGCTGCCCGCCCTCACCTTCCCTTCTGCTAGACCAGGACAAGGATTTTATCTGTGAACAAAGCTGTGATCTGAGACAACGCTGGGCACAAACAGGACATTCCTGTGCCGTGCAGGGGTGAGGAGCCGCCGTGGCAGCTGGGAAAGGCTCCTCGAGGAAAGGCAGCAGCCACAGCTGTTTAACACCAGCCCTGGCTAAAAACAAATGGAGTCCAGCCCCTGCGGCCATCCCCTTCTCTCATCGATCCTGCCATGACACCTCCTGGTCCTGTAAGTGACTGGCTCCTCCACGAGTAGTTCAAGATTATAGCACAGCCTGATGAAGCTCAGAGGTCCCGTGCCAGCTGCCACGAGTGTGCTTTTTAGTGAATCCAGTGTAAACAATACCAACAAAACAAAAAATTAATACTGAGGAAGACAACAGGCTAATATCTAACTAATATCTAAAAAGACGGAGAATGTGGATGTTTCATCTTTTCACCTCGTGCTAACGGTGTAAGATAACAGACAAAACTCAGAAAGCAGGAAGCGTTTGTGAGCTGACTGTGCAAGAAAACGCCAAGTGTTCGCACAGTGAATTAGGAGGAGTAGCCAGGCTTTGGCGGCAGACAATGAGCCATCAGGTTCGGGCACTCCGAGCGCTGTGCCGCGGCTGCGGTGCGGGGGCAGCCAGGCAGAGCAGAGCGCAGCATTCCCCGCGCCGTCCCCAGCGCACAGCCGGGGGAAGACTCCCGTCCAGCTCCCAGACAAATCTGCACCGGGTTTGAAAAACCACTCGGACCTGCCGAAGTAAAACCTTAACAAGCACAACTGCCTTTTGAATCGAAGTCTGCAGGTTTGCAGGGAGCAGGCTGATGAGGGGCACGGGCAGAGATGGCTCGTAGGGGGCTGGGTGCCCCGGGTGTGCCCTTAGCTTCAGACATGAGGAGAAAGCAGTGAGGATCAGCACCAGCCCTTTGGACAACAGGCAACCCGGCGGAGGATGTCCTATCAAGATGAATATGGCTCATTCAAGAATTAACTCTCTACTCATCTTCTACCTCAGTTTTTTGCTGCTCATCCATTTAAAAAGTAAGATTTGCACTTTTTCTTATTGTTCTGACATGTCCTCTGGGGAGATGGTTAGACATGCACTTCTAGCAGAAAGCTTGTGTTGTCAGAAGGCTTTAAAAATTTGATGGAGATGCCAAAAAGATTTGGTCCATGAAACTAAGTTGTATGAACTCGTTTCTTGATAGCTTTCCTGACCTCCATGCTTCAACTTTGCAGGTTTTTTTTAAATAAGGAATGAAAGCATTTTGTTGCTTTGCATATTTAAGGTACAGCAATAAATTATTCTGCTAAAACTGCACCTATACTTCAAAGTCTGCTTTTTGATACCACTTATTCAGTAAATCTAAACCTTTCTGATTGAAATCTAGACTAATTTATCCTCTGCTTAAACTGTTCACATTACATTTTTAGTAGGATTGCTTTATTATATACACTTTTTTAACTACAGCCTCTAGAGAAAGCAGTTATTAAACGACTGTGATGTATTTGGTGTTGTAAAATATGTCCATTATGAGGGAGCAAGAAAGTCCAACTACTTTTATAGAGAAAAAATGTTCTTGGCAAACTTCCACATAAACAGAAGTGTGCAAAACAGTGGAAGTCACAATGGGTTTCCTTGATAATTGTGTCAGATGGGTGAGAGTAAGTACAAGCCAAGGAGGCTAAATGGCCTCAGCTGGTGAGGCTGCTGTGTGTGTATGAAAAGCAGCAGCTCTTCATGTTTAAAATGAAGATCTGCGGGATGTGTGCCTGAGGAGGCTGTTTGATTTGTGTCTGTTGCATGTGAATAGCAGTAACACAAAGCTTTGAGCAGCTGCCATTAAACAAGAAGACTTGGCATTAGCGTACAGTGTTGTGTAATCTGGGTCACCTTCTGTTGCTGCATCACTCAAATTGTTACTTGGACAGTTTACAGCCCAACATAAATTAAAGACTAAAAAGCAAACAGATGCAGTTGGATCAACCAGCACTGAAAAAAAAAAATGTTATAGAAACACCATTTTATGCTAGTAATTTTCTTTTTGGGGATGTACTGATGTGAATCAAGGAAGCCAAAGTGCTTTTCTAAATTAAGTCACAACAGGACATATTAAAAAAAAAAAAAAAAAAAGAAAAGAGAGACTGGACCTTTAACTTTCACAAAGCAATTTTCAAAATCTACATCCTGTAGGATGAACCACCAGAAAGTCCCTAAGACAAAGTCTGCTATCTAAGTAAAAGAAAGTAATAAGAGTAGTGTTAGTTAAGAAAATTTCATTTATACATGAGGCAGGCAAATCAGAACAAAATATAAAAGTTTTGGGAAAGGGAATTAAAAGAGAAGTTCTTATAAATTAAGAAGGTCACATTAAAAACATCATGCAGGAAAAAAAACATTGCTAGAAAGTAAACAAGAGAAGAATCAGCTTAAAGAAAGAAGATAAATACGAGTTTTGGCTTTCATCTTGGGTGAGCTTTCCTCAATGCAGGATGCCAAAGGCGAGAAAAGTAATTGTATATCATTTTATGCCTTTTCCTTAGCCCAGTTAACTGGGATGACATGTCGGATGTGGCATGAGTTTTCCCTGGGTTATGGCCATATGGCCAGTCTCAAGCAAGGCGCTTTTCAGTCTTGGAGGACTCTCCTCCTCAGGTAGAACTGTGGCTGTTGCAGAATGATGTGATACAAATTGATATACGAGGATGGAGCAGCTGCATCGGGAGCCAGTATCAGTCTCAGGACCATCTCTCTATCTATCAGTGCTGTGAATTTAATGATCTTGATGAGTATTTTCTCTTTAGAAAGTTTGTACACCATTTGAAACTGCTAACAGTTTCTTTTAATAAAAACATAGCTGTGAACAGATAAGACAGAAATAGAAGCAGGAGAATTGACTGCAATTACTTTCCTACTTAAAAATTAAAGCTGAGAAAGACCAAGATAGAAAAGCTGAGGATAAAATGGAACAGAGGTGATTGATGATGATATTTATAAAAGTTGTATCAGCCATTATGTTTTTAGAATCAATTTACTGGACTCATCTTCCCCAAAAGATTCTCATCTTAGATCCTGCTTGAAGGCAGGATGTCCCTTATAACTATTCATTGTCAACAATTTGGAAAATAAATAGTATTTTGAAGCCATGAACGCTGTATGCAAGCATTCAATACAAGCTGGGTTTACATGCCATTTTGTGAATACAATTTATTTCTACAAATCATACCAAATGAAGCACTCACAGCAAATTAATCTGGGGCATCCAGAGATGCCCAGCTCTGCGTGAGGAGGGACCAACAGTTGACAGGAAGCATGTCCCAAATCCAGAACAACATTGATAACTCATTGCTGCTGTACTATTGTCTAACAGGAATTAAAAGCATGACACTGTGGGCAGAGAGTTGCTTTTGGAATAGAGGAAGAGAAATTATGATAAATACAGGAATATTTGCACATCAGTTTTGGAAGTGATTCTGTCTGAAGTCAAGTTCAGAATCTTTCAATTCAACATCCAAGTACTGATATTTTCTTTTTTTTTTAACAAGTTTTACAATGGGTTATCTATCATTATTGCAGAATTGTCTTTCTTTTCACAAAAATTCAGAAAAATAATATTTTAAGGTCAAAACTATTGCCCAGATAAGTTGTGGATTCCCTATCTCTGAAAGTGTTCAAGGCCTGGTCTAGTGAAAGTTGTTCCTGCCCACAGCAGGAGGTTCAAACTAGATGATCTTTAAGGTCCTTTCCATCCCAAACAATTCTGTGATTCTGTTTTTCTCCATTTTACTAAACTTTCAGCAGAACTGAAAAAAAATATTATTTGCTTCAAAATAAATGCTTCACAAGTTGTTCAAATGTTCATAAATTAAGAATGGAAATTCATTTGGGATTGCTGTTAATGTGAGCAAAATATCTGAGCTTTACTTGCAGCTTTTTTCCACCCCTCTGAGATGCTGGCACTATGCAATTTTTCCCTGTGGAGAAGAATTCTTAATGTCCCACAACTATTCCCATTACTCACGAAACTTCTAATTACTGCTTAATTACTGTGTTAGGAATAAAGCTCTGCTTATAAAGAGATTTGTGGTTTTGCTCACACTGCTCATCCCTCATGCACACTCGGATGATGTAAGGAGATTTCCAGCAAAGTCTCGTTAGTGTGGTTTGATGAGTTCACAGCCCACTCGGCAGCTCCTCATTAGCCCTCCGCGGAGCTGAGCCTGTCAGAGCCGCACTCAGCAGCCTCTGAGTGCCGGCACCAGAAGCCCTGCAGCCCTGCCTCCCTCCTGGCTGTCACACATTGCATCTGGAGCACAGCAGAAATGAAACATCCTTCAGATGTCTGCCATCATCTTCAGTAAGCAAAAAGCAACAGCTTCTAGACCCAGTTGTAATGGTACTGGGTTGGTTTTTTTTTTTTCCTTTTCATTTATACATTTTATTATGGATAACATCTCCATCTCTGGAATGAAATGAAATCTTAGGAATGAAAACTAGTAGCCCTGTAACTTTTTAAAAAGGCAGTAACTTCTACAAAACAAATGTGTAAAAGTGACATTAAGACCACCCCACCCATAACTGTATTTGAGCCTCTCAGTTCAAGGTCTTACAAGACATCCTTAGGGTGCTACACTTAGCATTCCAAGAGCAGAGTAAGGATGCCAGGTTACAGACTCCCTCTCTGCTGTGTGCTCCCTAACTTGGGAACTGTCACCACTGAGAACCTCTGGAGGTCAAACTTTTCCCCACCTCCTGTTCAGTCATTCAGAAATTATAGTGCAAGAAATCAGCTTCTTCAAAAATTTAGCCCTCAAAGGACAGTGATTTTGGCAATACAAGACAAACCCCTGAATGATGTGTTCACAGTCACGGGACAAAGAGGGAATTCTGCAGCAAGGACACTGATCAGTCTCTGTAAGCAGGTGTTGTTTGTGGCTAATGATCTATTAGGAAAGAGTCTGATGGGCAAGAAAGGAGGCTGTGCAAAAGGGTGTTTTGTCATTCATGCTTAACCAGCAGCACAGACCACACATGGATCTTGAAACACTGTTATCCTGTTATGTTATCCTGTTATGTTATCCTGTATCCGTGATAATGCACTGGAGAAACTGACGCTGGAAAGTTAAAGCGTTTCATACAAGCAGAGGATATAAACCTAGTGTTTTAATATATACATAAACCTTTCACAGGTGTCCTCACACAAAATTTATCTATCTATCTATCTGTCTATCTGCCTGTCTGTCTGTCTGTCTATCCACAGTTTCTTGTTCTCCCTGTGTTACTTTGGTAAACCTAAAGCACCTAGGGATTTCTGGCTTTTCCTTGTGCAGATCTCTATGCCTTTTCCTCTCTGTTAGAGGAAGTTCAGAAAAAAGACAACTCAGTGCTGTTTAGAGAATGCTCAAATTTTGATGGCCAAATTGTGTACTTCCCCACTGAAAAGTTACAGGGAAAGGCAAATATTTTGCTGTTATGTGTTGGCAGTAAAATGACATGCAAGACACAGGAGAGCAATCAAACCACTGTTCAGCACTGGCTGTATCCAGTTTTGAGTGCTGCTGTGAGCAAGAGAGGCAATTAAGAAAATGCTGGAAAGGGACAGCAAAAATAGAAAGACATTTAGAAAGATGTGCCCTCTGAGAAAGGGTCACAGGAACAGAAGCCTGAGGGAAGACATGATTACAGTCTTACCTCCAAAAAAGAGAATGGCAATCAAGGATGGCGATGAGATCAGTTGCTCCCTGTGACCTCTAGAAGGGCAGGCTCTGGAAAATAATAGATTCCACATACATCAGGGAAGATTTGTGTGAACTTTCCCAACTGAAGGGTAATTAAGGCTCTATATCAGAACTTTTTAATGGATGGGTTAGCAAATATCTGCCAGAGATTGTCTAGACTGCTGTCTCACAGCTGGTGTTGCACAGACAGCAGGCAGCCAGCAGCACCTTAGGGGTGATCTGTGAAGATCTCGGGGGACAGAGCCCCAGAGAGGCACAGGTGGGGCCTTGCCCCAAGGGCTGTGGTGGCACTGGGGCTCCAGGGCAGCTCAGGCACAGCTCCTGGGCAGGCTGAGCAGATGGCTCCCTTCGGCACAACTGGGGATTACCTGCTGTGCAAAACAAAGGCAGCCCTGAGCCCAGCCCCCTGTGTTGCAGCAACAACAGAGTTGTTGCCTAAATTTCAATGAGGAAGTAATTTTCTCTCATTCTTTGAGACATCAAGAACCTACTCTTATTTTTGGTACCCTAGACTTAAAATAAGCATTTTGGCAATTGAAGGTACTTGTTACAATGAGGACAGATAGTACCCCTATGCCAGAGACCACGTAGTTGGATTTCTGGCTTTTGGCGTGAAACCACTTATATTTTTACTTGCATTTTGAGTATACTTGATATGTTGGCAGTATGATGAAAGAAAATGTAATTAATGAAGGGATTATCAATATAAAAATTTTCATGGTCAGAAACCTGAGAAGGAATGAAAAACATGGATTGCCTGCTGAACCTGCCAGCTTCTCACTTCATATAAAAAGGCAATGCAAGACTGCAACTTTTTGCACAATAACAATTAGCAGTAGATTCCTAGGAAACTGTTCTAACTGGCCATTCTGGATACAGTGCAACAAATTAACATTGGAGTAGGAGTCTTCATTCTGCTTATTCTGCTTCATCTAGGAGAAGTTCAACATTTTATTTTGATGGCAGCAAAAATCACTTATTTTTGAAATATCAAGGTTTAAATACATATGTATATACATATGTCTCCAGCCAGCTACAAAGCAATAAATAAATATGTCTTAGTCCATGTTACTTAACTCTCTCTAATAAATAAGTTATAGAAATAGCAACCTAAGTGCCTTTGATCCTGCCTACAGGGGTTTGCAGCCAAAGACCTCCAAGGGATACTTCTACTTTTGGGTTTGTTTTTATAATTCACATCCCAGCATTAAGATAATCTTTTAGACAATGCCTCAATCTCTAGGCAACCTTGGATATTCCCTTTGCTCTTTGTGATGGACCAAAAATGGAAAAAAGGTCCTGATATTTAAATTTTCTAAGGGAAGCTTTTAAAACTAATTGACTCATCTGGAGTCACAGACAGTAGGCAGCAAGGAGATAAGTGATACATGTTATTTTCTAGATTGCTATTACAGATTAATTTGTTGGTTTTAGGGACTGGCATGTTTTGTCAGTTCTCACTGTACTTCTCTGTTTCCTCAGCCATTCCCAGTGCCGTATCGTATGAAAGCCCTCTCACACCAGCAAACAGCCAAAAAACTCAACAGCCCAGATAAACCCTTTTCCAAGGAGATTCTTATGTCTACTTTATATTGATTATATCTTACTCACCCATAAAATGGGTCAACAGGAAGCTGCTTCCATCTTTTGACGAAGACTGCAGCTGACAGGGCCTCTCGGCGGGCACCACGCAGCTGCCACCGCAGCTCTGCAGGGCTCCTCCAGGCCCAGCAAAACGTCCCTCTCCAGGCATCAACAAAGCAAGGCTGCTGCAACTTCAGGGTTAGGGCAGCCTCTGCCTGCCTGGAATCTTATCAGCGGGGACAGAAATCAGAGTGTTTCAAGGGCTAAATATTTCTGTGGGTAGAAAAGGGGCAGGGGCCGCTAACCCGTTACACACAGTGTCCCCGCTCCAGCAGCTGAGGATCAGGGCACTTGCCTGGTGCATCCTTCTGTGCTGGGAAATGCTGTGCCTGAATAATTGTAGCCTGGGTCGATGCTGGGGGGCAAGAGGAGAAACTCCTTGCTTCTTTTTACTGCTCTTGCTTGCCTGCCCAAGGCTGAGCATACTGGCAGCCTAGTCCCTTGAACCTCTCCTTGAATAATGAGACAGACAAAGCATCTTTAACTGCATTAGTCAGGGGGTTTGCAGACAGGACACATTCCTTCAAACTGCCCTCAATCACAGTGATTGAGATCAAGGCTGTGGGTAAACAAACAAAACTTTGTAGCCCTCCCTTAGAGCTCCTCCACGGACACAACGGCCTGACAGTTCCTTTGCTGAGGTTTTTGGGAGGTACAACTACGTTCCCATACTGTGGTGCTACCAAAGTCTGACTGTCCTCTGAAATAAAGGCCAGAGATGCTCTGATTCACATCCAGGCTGCCAGGGAGGCTATAGGCAGCGTAAGAGGCAGTATACACTGGCCGCACTCTTCCCTTGACAGTTCCAGTCTCCCGTGTTGGGGTTTCCAGCAGGGATGATGCAGAACACTTCATTAGCTCTTTCTTCCACAAGGAGGGCCCTAGCTCTGAATTTGACTGTGACACATTTCTTTCTTTCTTTGAATGTGAGCTAGAGGACTTTGAAAACAACATAATTTGACAGGAAGCCAAAGCAAGGACTCAGAAAGATAGACAGTCATCAGTCTGCAAGGACCCAAGCAACTGCAATTTAAGTAACCTGCACTGACAGATTACTCACAGCAGGGAACCCAAAACTCTCACTGTAATAATGTAGCCTTGAAAAGACATCTGTATCCAGCAGTAGCTTCAGACGTGTTTAGCTAAGCTTTGTGGCAATTTGCAGGTACTTCAAAAGCAGCTGTGATACCGCTCCCAGTACGGCAAACCATCCACGAGTCTGAACACAGTGAGCGTCCACACAGCTGAAAGAGGAGATCAGGCTCTGTTATCTGCAGTGAAGAGTCTGCAGGGTAACTCACCACCCTGCCAACAGCTGGAAAGAGAGACTCTGAGAGTGTGTCTGAACTAATACACATCACCGTGCTGATCCTTGGGCATCAGCCACCTCTGTTGCAGGAAGGGTGTGCTGGCTATGAGAAAGGCAAAAACTACTGAGGTCTGACTCGGTGTAAAGAAAGCCTAAATGTGCCTGCTTTTCTCCAAAAGCCCCTTAATTTCCTTTGTTAACCTCATAAATAAGATGCAGAGAGAGAAGGCACCAATCTTGTAAAATAAGCAAACAGAGACTTCATAACAAAAGAAATGTGCAATGCCAGTGAGAAGAAGCTAGAGAATGACACTGATGTATCAGAGATTGCATCAGCGCTACTAAATGGGATGAAGATGTGCAAGGCCCTTGTAAGCTCTTATTTTCCCTGTTCAATCTTAAAAGAATTCTGAAAGCCAGCCTCCACTGATTCCTACCATCAAATGTAGGAAAATATGAAAAATGTGTTTGTGGAATGATAATCCAAGCCTTTTTGATCCTTACCTGTGTATTTATTTGGAGCAGAACACAAATAGGTGTCTCTGCAATGCAACTGCAAAAAGCAAATGCCTGGCCATCATTTCGTAGGACTCACCAATTCAGCCTTTCTAGCTAAACCCATCCTTTCTCTCTCATTAAACACAGCTGACATTTGTAATTCAATTTGTAATACTAATGGTACTGAACATTTTGCAAGCCTCAGTCCATGTAAAAATGCCCTCTGTTTGATATAACAAGAACTATCTGTTCTGTTTTCTCTTGAGTATGTCTTAAATGTCTGATTCAATTTAGTCTAACATCTTCCCATTTTGGAGCTCATTGAAAAATGCAAGAAGATAAAAGTTACTAAAATCATTTTCACATTCAAAAGGCTGTTTCCAAAGAACATTGTGTTTCCCAAAAAACAAGTGGGCAACTTGGAACTTCCACGATTTTCCACAGTAGTGAAAGGACAAGACTGGGAGGTGTTTGGAGCACCAAAAAAATGGAATCAAACAGGAGAAGGAAGGATTGGCACTGAACACCTTTGAAGGATCTGGATATAAAAATCTTTCCAGCAAACAGACTGACCTAATGATCTGACAAGTGACAGAAAGGAATAAAAAAGGGAGAAATGTAGTTCTCTGCACACAGCAGAACAAAATCCGATCTATTTTTACAGCACTTCTATTATAGCCTTAAAGCCATAAACATTCCATACTTCATTTTGTTTGGGGAACTGCCCACAGACTCCCGCAGGCACTTTGTGTTCCCAGAGATCCCTGTAAGTGTTCTCACTGCCTAGGGGCCAAAGAAAATAGCCTACAGTGGCCCTCCTGTATCCCCAGCCAACACCTCCAAGCTGGCAATAGCTTTGCTGCAGTCACACAGGCATATGTTGTATGCACTCCTGCTATTCCACAAGGAACTTTGAGCAGAGTTGATTTCAGTTTTATTATTTCTGGTTTGACTTCCTAAGTTCATTCATTTCAGTGAAGATGCTGTGTTATGTCCAGAGAGGACCAGCATGGCTTTCTTTATGAAACCAGGAAGTTAGGGGTTGTAATCAAGAATGGTTTCTTTTCAAGGAGATGGAGAGTGATGTGTTTTGAGGTATTTGAGAGTTTGAGATTGATACTTTGATTGGCTGGCAACAATTACTCTGCTTGTTACAATCCAGCTCTTAAACTAAACTTTGAGGGGACTGCATTCTTCAATACTGCTAGAAGCAAAGGGAGACTGTTATTACACTTACTGAGATTTCTGTGCAACACATAAGCAGCATCAGAAATGTGTTTCCATCTAGAATTGCACAATTTATTTTTTGGCCGAACACAAAATCACATTCTAGAGGGCACTCACACAACAACCTGCTAACGCTATTTAATTGTGCTTCAGTTTCAGACATACTGTGTCAACATTTCTACAGACAGGGGAACCCTTTCCTGACTTTTATTAGCATGACTGCAAACACCTAGAGAGCTGAGAGATGGATTTTCCCATCTTTTATACCAGCACGTCTTTTATGCCAGAGCTCTGAATCAGCCTGAAGAATTCTGGGTCCTCATGGGTGACTGCCTCTTTTCTGCAATCCCTGATGAGCACCACCACTTCCATTAACCACAGGCATGTGGTTACACATGCTTACAGTAAACCTGGCTTTCCAAACATAAGAAATTTGTACTAAATCATTACAGAAAGTTCCGAGAAGTAGTCACATCATAGGCAATGGGTGCTGAGCTTTCTGCTCTAGTGGATACAGTGGCTTGGACTAGATCACCAACAATAGTCCCTTCCAACCCTTTCTGTTCCATGTGAACCCCTTGGATTTTAGCTGAGCCCATTACTACAATGCTGGCAAAGCAGTCTCTCCAGGGTGTGTATCAGAAGTGCTGTCCCACCAATTCTGACACATTTTCTACCATTCAGTAATAAAAGGTCTTCAGAGTTTGTTGGAAGCTGGTTAGTGACAGGAAAAAAAACTGTGAAGTGGAAAGTATGAGGAAAGAGACTGCAACGTATATTCCAGACTCCTTAAAAAAAACCAAAAAAACCCAACAACAAAAAAACCCAAACCAAAAAATAAGTTACCAGACTCATTGAAAAAAACCCAAAGAAAAAGTCCCCACTGTGTTACCACTGTAGTGCAGACTCGGTTACTGTCTCTTCAGGACCCCCTGCAAAGCAGTAGGAATGTGAATGCAGCCCTGAATGAGACCCCATGCTCAGAAATGTGTCCAGACATCAAGGATGAAAACAGCCTTAACACAGAGGAAACTCCTATGTGCAGAACAGAGCTTGAATTCTAGAATGAATGTTCAGCTACCACAGGGATATCTGTAAAACTTGTCACTTGCCTTTAAAAAAGGTCTAGTGTTTTTAAGATCTTGACCTCGATGAGAGGTGCAGTGATTCAGCCTTTCAAACTGCAGTCATGCCCTATTCCAGCTATTACATGCTTCATTTCTGTTAATCTTCTCTAATTAGTTCTGCTTCTCAAGTGAAGTCTTGGAATCTAACATTTTTCTGTGCTAATACCAAGGGCTCTGCTTTCATGTTCAAGGTCAGTCCAACATTTCACCTTGTAAAACTCATTTGTCCTCCCTGCACTTACACTTGTACATTGAGTTTGAGTTTAGACATCAGTTTAGACATCAGTTTAGACTCTCTCAAAGACATTTGCTAACTTTAAAGTTATCCTTAAAGGTGTGGTCGTGCCCAAAGCCAGCAGTCGCACAAGTGTGGAGGAACAGACTTCTTTTGGATTCTTTCTCTTCCTCGCAAATGTGCAGAGAAAATTTCTCCCATGAAAATAATTTCAGCTTTTTCTTTCTGAGGTATTTTGCATGTTTTACAACACATAAGCAGATTGGGCCTCAGAGCCTGCAAGGAGGCATATGACAGTTTTAAAGGTGAGAAGGGCAAGGTGAATACCTTGCTTGCAGTGGGAGAGCTGTGAACACAATCCAAGTGATCTCCCTGTTCAAATCACTAAATTTAGATCTTGTGTTTCTCCCTTCATATGTTATATACACACACACTAATATAGATAAGTATTAGGGGGAATACACACAGTTTTCCAGATTCTTCTTGTGCCTGAGAGATCTGTAATATGGCAAGCATTTCTTTTTAAAAAATGGCATTATTGTTTATTCACTCTTATAACAAATGGAGGCACTTTTTGCGTGTGCAACTTCCACTGCTAACTATAAGAATTTACATATCACTTCTTTTATTTGATGACTCTTAGCTGCCTCTTTTGAAGGGTTCAGGTCAGTCACTGCCATCCCACAGCCCTTCCTTTGTGAGGGCTGGAGAGATCCAGCGATTACTAGAGGCACATGATGGCTGAGGTGTGAACACTAATGGGAGGAGGCATCTCAGCCCCAGGCAAGAAACACTCTCTTCTCCAGCTGATGCTCAATCCAAAATGGCACACTATTTTTCAGGTTAAAAAGCCTTAATTGGGAAAGGGGGAAAAGTCAACCTTCAGTGGCATATAACCTTGACTCTGAACATATAAGGAATAACCCATATTCCTTTGAGCATTGCTGGTGTAACTGGGGATAAAATTTGCCATTTATCTCAATGGGTCACCCAGGATTGATGCTTTTATATTTAATGCTGTCATGAATTGCAAATAAGCATAACCAAGGAATAGGATAATGGTAGAAAAGCAAGCATTTTTATGGTTCAGTTATTTCATATGCAAGAGGTAGGAAAATCTGTTAACTACTCAACCTACTTCCTTAAAATAAATTATAATAAATATGTAAATGCAATATGTGGAAAAATTCTTGGCCTTTTCCATTTTGCATAGTTAACACTTAATTCTTGTATCTGAAAATACAATCCCTGAAATATTTTGTGGAGTTTATGGAACTATTTACAAGCTCATTTTTCTTAAACATCTCCAGTGGGATTTATAATGCTATTTAGAAATCATTGACAAGAGGGTATTTATTTTTCTAGAACTGCAATTATATTGACAAACGTCCATGTAAACCCTCTTGTATCTGATTATCCTGATGTCCAGAAACAGGACAGAAATAGTAGAAAACCCTTTCATTCTCCACACCTCTGAGGCTGACAAGGAAGGAACAGCACATGCACAAAGACCAAATTCACAGACTTGCTGCAAGACCAGTGCCTAATTTTAAAACCTGAAAACCGTTCTAAAGGCTAGCACTCACTCTGCATAAGCCTTCAGTAGAGATGTAGTGCAGTACAGGGCTTTGGTGCCAGAATTTAGCCCCAGATGAGCTGCACATCTGTACTTGGTTCATCCTTGTGACAATGTGTCACCTTTCCAAGGATATTTCAAAAAAAAAAAATACACTGTGGAGGTTGTGCCTTAACTCTGCTCTGATTTGGGAGCAGGACACTCAGCACCTTTCAGTGCTGACTATCCACAGGCAGAGGTCTTGTCCCATGTCACCTAATAAAGTGTCTTGCAATCACATCAAGTGGGAAAACCCTTCACCTTCCCCTCGGTGGGCAATGCAATATATTTCCTCCCTGAGGTACACCGCTTAGAAAGAGAAAAAAAAAAATATTAGGGAGCATCATATAGGAGATGATGTGGGACAAGAGATATGGGCAAAAGACATTCTCACACTAAGTTCTTTAACTCCAAGTTGTCATCCAGACATGTTCACAGCACAGTAACTTAATTACCTCCACTTTGTTCTCTCTTGCTCAGCGCATGGTGACAATGGTTTTATCATGGAAATATTTTCTCTACAGAGCACTCTGAGTACTGACAGCTCTTTTCTCTTTCTCTCCTTCACACTGTCACCCTTCTATATTTGCCTTGACACTGTCTTCACATTGTCTTGACATTGTTCTGACAGTTAAGAAAACTCAATCACTGCAGCAAACAGCCATGACAATGCAGAGAAGGAAAAGTGTTATGAAAATTGTTGAGGAACTGTGAAGATTTACAGGCTAGTAAAAATAAGATCTTGCTTTTTCCAAACCATATTCCTAGTGAGTTTTTAATATAAAACTACTTTAAGAAAGTCTTCAGCCAAGGCTGGCAAAAGTAATCTCAAAGAAGTCAGTTGGCAATTATGGATTCTGTCCCTAAAATTCAGATGTTCCTAGATAACAATCCCTCTTGCTGCCATGAGTTCAGCTACATTATGAGATGCACTTTGGTCCATCTCCTGGGGAGCAGGGATGCTGAATTTCTGGGAAATGCTGACTTGGAACTCTCAGCTACACTTTCTCCCAAACATGCCGTTCAAACTGGGATCCCTTTTGGGGGCAGCCAGAAAAGAAAGGTGGCCACAGAAAATAGAAATCAGGTTATCTGGAGCTTTAGTTCCCTTTGCTAATAATGAAATAGAATTTTGTTTTGTTGGCTCACAAATTAGAAGAGAGGAGCACAGAAGGAAAGCATCACTCCCTAGCAATCAGTCTGACAAATGCCAGGTTTTGGGATAACAGATAAAAAAACTCAGCACAAGTGGGGTAAGCTTAGCAAATATTTCTCTGGCTGAATTAAACTTCTGAGCAACTCTTTACCTGGGTATAGTATGCACATACTTAAGTGCTGTACTTGACCCTACATGTACTTGACAGGTTATGTTTTGTGGTTCAATAATTTGGCAAAATTACTGCTGATTTGAGTAGGAATTCTGATCATCAGGAACCATGTGGGGAGGGTTGTTGGCTTTTATTTTGTGGTTTGTTTGTTTGTTTGTTTTAGAAAAGAAATCCCTGCACAAATAGTTTTGATACTAATCCCAATTCGTCATAGTTACAAGAACACCTAGGTAATAAAAAAATTACTTAAGAAGCTACTTTATATTATCTTGGCATGCTTACAATCCACATCTTACCTGAAAAGCACAGTGAAAGCTCATCCCTTGCAAAGCAGAAGCCCAGCAGCAGGGCAGATGCTCTGTAGGGCACCTGTGGTGTTCCCTGCAGGTCACACAAGCACTGCTCTCCAGGAGGAGCATGTTTTCCCCTCTCCCCCTCCACTACCACAGCCTGCTGCCTTCTCCCTAACTAAATTTGGGAGGCAAACCAGTCTGAAGCTTGTTCCCTTTGCCTCAGAGCCCCTGGGGACAGCCGGGATGGTGGCCAGGCACTGCCCCTCTCCTCACAGAGCACAGGCTCTTCCCCAGCTCCTCCCAAAATGCAGGGCCATCCTGGCATCCAACAGCCAAATGAGGTGGCACAGGCTTGGGCTCCGCTGTTCCATGACACCTTGGCCCAATCCCCCTGCAGGTCCCTGAGGAGCCAGGAGGAGCAGGTAATTTGGAGGTGCTAATTTGTAACCTGCTGACAGACCTGCCCCTGTCCCTGCATGTCCACCCCAGCAGGAATGTGAACCAAACAGCTGGGGAGTGAAACCCTCTGCTTTCTCAGAGGTAACCCATGAATGCAGTTCAATAACTCCTGAATATATCTCTAAGATTGCAGCGTGAAGAAAATGTTAGTGAAAGCTTGTTCTGAGACTACAACTTACAGAAATAAACCTCTCTCAGTCAATTAATGCGATTTGTTGGTGATAAGGATGAATCAACACATTCACATTCAGGTAAGAGAAAAGTGAGCAAATTGATATGCAAATTGATGCTCACCTGGTTAATTTTAAGGCTAATTTCATATCTTTAAGCACGATGACCAAAGCACAGTTCAGACAAAAACAGGACAGACAAAATTAGCCTAAAGAGTCAAGGCAGAAACAATACGCTTCCATTTATCCAGAGAGAAAATTAAGCTTTAAATCCTTCTGCCTGAATTCACTTGATGAAGCACAGGCTTGATACAATAAAGAAAAATGGCACAAAAGAACGGTCTCCACATAAGTGCAAACACTTTTGAACTATAGTCTACAGCATTTATTCTAAATGCTATATTGGATGGTTACACTCCAACTGCTCCAACAAGCTGAATGACAAACATTTTGGTTCTTCCTTCCTGCACTTTTATATCTACAAGCTCCCTTTATTATTAATGGCATAATATTTGCTACAGTAGGCTACCATGGTCAAATCAATACCAAAGTGCCTTGAAAAGACACCAGAGCTGAACCCCTAATTAAGTACAATATTTTGTTCCTTTTAAATGAGACTCTGTTTGAGGAGAACAGTAACAGTGCCTTGTTCTGTCCAAGATATCTATAATTAATAACCCAAATGATCAAAGGAAATGTGATCCTAAGAGGAAATGGCTTTTGAGGATCCCTAGGTATTAAGTACTGAGAACTACTTCTTAATCTGTTCTGCAGCCTCTCAGCACACTATGATGTGTGGTGCCCTTTGGGATCATAAAACAAGCCCCAGCGAAGATCTCTGCAAAAAAAAAATGCTCCCAGCAAGATAGTCACTAGATATTTATCACTTATTCATTATTGCCATAAAATCTTTCCTAATTTTTTTCCTGGCCAGACCCTTACTGTCACACAGATCTTATTTATTTATTTAGCATAATTTAATATTAAGCAGGGCAGGATGCAGCCCTATGATGTACCCTGTACTGGCAAGTGTGGACCAGTTTTGTGAGGTCCCCCAAATCAGGGTATTCTTTTTGGTTTTTTATCATCGTATGGCACCAAAGCTCCTTGAGATAGAGTAAGCACGTGGATGTCAAGCTGTGGAGGCTTTCATTCCCTCCTCCTGCTTCCAGATCTTATCTTCCACTCCCCAGCCACCACACCACCAACACCCAGAGCTCTCGCTGTGTCTGAAGAGCAGATTTGTGTGAGACAAAACCCCGCTGTCAGCCTGCAACAGGATGGCTCAACCTTATATCCAGGGGAATGGCCGGCCAGAGCAGCGTTGTTGTCCTCTGGATCATCCTGAGGAGTGTGAGCACTTCAGCACAGCAGAGGCATCTGTGTTACCCTGTGCAGCCGGTGCCACCAGTGGCATTGTGTCCTGGGGCTACAATTACTGCAGGCTCACTTACCAGCCACTCAAACTTACTGTAACTTCCCATCCCTGCCCTGGAAATCCAAGTCTGCTCTGGATCAGGCCTCAGAAGAAGAAAAGGAGAGTGCATGAAAAGAAAATCTAAGGCAGGGAAGGGAGAAATAGGAAAGGAAGGAGAGACAAGGAGTCAGACCTACCTCTTACATATATTTGATAAACAGAGAAAATAAAGGAGACTGTTAATGGGGAAACATAAATCTAAAAAGCCTTCAAGAAATTACTCTACTATACTGATTGCTACTGGCAAACGTTTATTTATTCATGGTTTTAAATTTTTTATCATTTTACTGGCAAAAATTGTACTGATCTAATTTTGATAAAGGCTTGCTGGACACCTCTTCACTTACAGCAGATATTTAATGCCCTAGTGGCAGGTGCTTTTATTCCAAAGCATGCCATCACATTAAGCTTTAACACTTTGACTTTTAGTGATATTCTTCTAATATCGAAGGATTATTTCTCAGCATATTCCCCAAGGAACGCTTCTGGGCATACTCTGATGCTGGTGAATATTCTGGTTTTGTTTTACTTCTACAGTGAAGCATCTTCAAAAGGTTTAAGAGAAAGGTATCCCTAATTATATAGTGGGTTTTCAATACCTGCTTTTCCTTTGGGTCAGTCGTTCCTCCTCAGTGCTTCTGAGCCTGCTCTGGAAACAAAAAGTGGTAAAACCATGAAACAAATTCATTCTTGCTCTGTTGCAAGTCAGTAGAGTTTTTAGGATGCTACAATACAGAATGAAGGTCAGGAAAGCTGCCACAGATTTTCTGTCAGAGCCATGACTGTGTTCACTTTCATGGGTCACTGGAACCAGTGTTCAAAAGCCCAGCCCTCTGCAGAAGTTCACATGATAACATCCTTCTGCTGAGCCTGGGACTGATTTCTGTCTGTATGAAGTCAGTGAGGGCAATTTGTGCAGATCACGATCACATCATTGTTCTTCCCCAATCTCAGTGTTCTACCCTTGGCTCTGAGGGGAAGCTGCCCTCAGCACAGTGGCTCAGTGGGACAGCTGAGGAAATTCAGATTGTGCCAGGTCCCCGCGAGACTCCAGCCTGTCCCAAAGCACAGGAGCTGTGATTTCCCCCAAGCAGTCTTCAAATCCCAGTTGGTAATTCGTTCATGCAGAGCTAATTGTAGGTGATTCCAATTGAAAATAATTTAGCACTTAACAGAAAGGGCTGGAATGTGAACTCTTCTACAAAGTTCATGTTGGGAAAGCATGGCCTTGCTTTCTCTGCACTTACTGGGCATTGTAGCCACTCTGAAGCTTTCTTCTGAGTCTGTGGCATTTAAATCACAGTGCGCTGCATTTCCAGCCATATAATGCTGGTCTGTCACAGGGCTGATTACTTTTTTTGAGTCTGGGGAGACAAGAGAAGCAGCATCATGACTGCAGTATGCTGTAGTTTGATGTCATCAGGAACATCGAGTCCTCAGCTGTGTTGCTGAGAACCTACTGAAGGCAATCTCAACATCTGCACACATCAGAACATGGCTTTGTACCCAGAAACTTGAAAAGAGTTATCCCATGTTACAGGCTGCTATGATGCATTTCTAGCAACCAGAGCTCTAACCTTATCCAGTTATGACTCACAGAAAGAAATCATACCTGGGTCAGCATTACAGATATTTGATGCCACACTTAAAAGTCACAGCACTTCCATGTGCCACCGTATGATCAGAATCACTGCTTCATGCTCTTTTCATATTAAAAAAAAGGAAAGAAGTAATGAAGGGCAGAACCACAAATAAAGGAGACTGAAGAGGATGCCTTATAATGGCTTTCAAATGCAACCAACACATGGACCCAGAATTTGGACGTGAAATCAGTTTTGTACTCAGTTTTTAGCCCCTCTACTGGAGGCATTCTTAGCAGCATTTGGAGAAGTCCTGTTCTGTACTATTAAGAATAAATTAGCAGCATTTGGCAGCATTTCTGAGTGCCTTTTCTCTCCTGTGTTAGTGGCTGAGCACAGTGGGAGCTCGGCTGCTCGCATGTTCTCACCTACCCCAACCCTCAGCGCTGCAAGTCAGCATGTCTGCCTGAGGGGCAGCATCTCCCGGCTCAGCCAAGCCCTCAGTTCCTTCCTGAGGCTGAATTCAGGAGGAGCCAGGAGCTCGGTGGCAGCTGGAGGCCTCTGTCTTACCCAAAGTGCCTTAAACTCTTTCCAGACTGCAGAGAAGCTGTGAGACCTCGTGTCTCTCAAAGTGAGATTTGGCTCTCCAAGAGATAAACTGCTCCTTTGCTCCCTATTTTCCACTATTTGGAATTCACACAGAAGCCGGAGCAACTGGGTTTCACCCAAAGTCACAAACTGACGGTTTTATGCTGTGTTACTCCCTCTATGTTCCTCAAAATCCCCCCCACTGATGTGGAGAAGGAGACCATGCTTTGGACTTTCTGCAACCCTTTCTAGCTCGGGCATCACTTCCCTAATTTTGCCAGGCATCCATTTCCCAGGTGTACACTTTAGCCTTCCTTCCCAGCACAGCTGCAGATACAGCTGGTATCTTCCAACTGGAAGCACTGCTTTCATCTTTCCTCTTCCCCAGCACCACTTGCACCCCTCAGTGTGTTCTGATATTGGGTTTACAAACAGCAGATTACACTTCCATTAATTTTACAAGACTTGATGTAGATGTTTGTAGCTTTAGGGAGCAAGGCAGGAGCAACGCCTCTCACAAAAGCACCACAAATCCACCCATTCAGACAAGTTTGTCTAGGCATGCCAAGAAGCCTCACCAAGGGCCGTCCAGGATAGCATTTTACAGTGTAAGACATAATTCACACCCCTAACTAAACCACTAAGGTTTTCTCTCCTTATTTCTGCAAAACCTTTCCTCTCACAGGAGAGGTCTTTACACTTATGTGGCTCTGTATCCTGAGTTACATGCTGAGGATGTCCCCAGCTTTATTGAAGCCTTAAGAGCAGTTCAGGCAGGAAAGGTATTGACCGAATCCTTGGGACAAAGACATTTAACCCACAAAATCACCAATTTTTTTCCTATAAGCAATCAAGTTGATTACCTAAATAAAATTGTTTCAGATTTTGAGCACAATAAATATTCTATGTTCTTTACCTCTGAGGAGCTGACAGGAAGGCAAGTTTGAAGCTGGCCCACAGGTTCCCACTACCATGTATTGCAGTTGTTGCTTATCTATTTATCTCTGATGTCCCTGTGTGGAGGAGACCTGTGCTGTACTATTAGGAATAAATTCTGCTGTGTGACCTCAACTAAGAAAAAAAAAAAAATCAGCACTTCTAGAGGGACAAGGAATACCTCATTACACTCACATTGCTTCTCTTCTGCAGACTTAGAAGATAAAAATGAGGACAAATATCCTGAAACTCTTAAAGGGGAGAGCTACATTCAGAGAGAGTGTGTACAGTAGCAAGGATTGCACAGCAGAAATCAGTTCAGTTTCTACATCAGTGTCCACATCATTTACTGTAATGGATATCAGCTGCCTCCTGGCCTGATCAGCCACTGTTCTACATCTTATATAAACAAAAATATCTGTGCACAGCAAAGGCAGGATGATCACTATGAGCGACCAATGTAAACTGCAGTGCTGTAGTGCTAAACATAAAGGTAAAGAAGCAGAGCATAAAGCCTTTCATTCTCATTAGAAAGCAGTCTATTAGCATTGCTGGTAGCACAGCACCTTGGTGTCCAATTGAACCAAAAATCCTCCAAATTCAATGCATGGGTGTCCTGTTGAGCTCCTGGCCTGATTCTCCTCCTGTTCCCAGCACAAGCACTAGGGTGTGACGCCAAATAAAGTGAGAGCCAAAAATGATTTACATTTAGAAGTAAAGAAGGCATTTACCTCATTTTTGTTTGTTAACTGGGGACAGCTGATCCCGTTGCTGTGGTGCTCAGTGCAGTCAGTGGGTGCAGCTGTAAGAGCTGCTGCTGCTGCACTGCTCAGGGGGTAAGGGAGTCTGGGCTGGCACAAATGTAAAAAAGACAGTGAAGGACAATGACAGCCAGCAGTAACTGCCTTCATTCTCAGGGACCAGCAGCAAGTCAGTGTGAACAGAAAAGTTTGGGGAAGAGTGAAATAGACACGTTGGTTTAATAACCAGTTCTGTAATTCCAATCACAAATAGCTTTAATCTTAAAGTGTTGCCTAAACAACATTTTAAAATTTTAATGCTATTCAGTTGTTACTCCTACACTAATATACCGTACTTTTTCTTCAGAAAATAAGTTATTTTACTTTCCTTGATTTTGTTGATACAAATGTACCTAAAACCAAATTTGGTTTTCTTGATAGCAATGGAATATTTGTGTAACCGCCCTTTTTCTTTCCTGCCTGTGTGTGGTGCTGGTTACTATGGTAATAAACGTGACTCAAGATTTAAAGCCTGAAAGTGGTTTCTATAACAACATGCTAGGATGTTTTGGACACAGAATTAAGTTAAAGATTCAGGATTAACTCTTTATGACCACAGCATTTGCAGACACAACAAAGGCTTGCTTGTTTGGCAAAAGTTTGATCATCCCTTCCCAAAGTAGGATTTTCCATTGAGCAGATTGAGTAATAATGACTCCAGCTGTGGATAGAGCAGGTAGGGTCTGAGGGCTGGTGATTTCCTCACAGGTGGAGCTTGCAAAGGACAAATGGCACCACAGTAACTACAAGCTGCTCCTTACATTGAATAATTAAGATGCTAATACAAATGTATTGGGAGAAGGGAAGGGGTAAAATTGTATAAGTGCAGTACTCAGTAAGTTTGAGACTGTGTGGAAGAACTGAAATGATTCATTTAGAAATAATCTCCATGGAAAAGCTATTTTGAGGGCTAAGATAGCCCCTTACCTGGCTCTGTTTTATCCAGAACATGGTGTCCTTTCCTTCTCCATCTGCCAAGTGCTGATCCAGGAGAGACGTCTCTGCCTTTCACTCCATGGTAAACGTATCTGATCCCAATCTCTATCCCTGTTGATTATGCAGCTGTGCTTATCTCTTCCCTACTTCTTCAAGATATATCAAGACTGAACATCTATCTGCACACCCACAACTTTCTAAGGCTGTCTTTGCAGGGAAGTTATCGTCATAGTGATGAGCTGTATTTTTTGTGTCACAGTGCACTGCAGATAAATGGAGAGAGGATTAGTTACACCAAAGCCACAGCTCCTCAATGCAGCACTAAATGCCTTGGGCTATATTTTAATATTTCCAGTTAAATGATAATTATTCCAAGATCTCAGTATAGTAACAGAGCTTGATATTTCAGTGACACAGATTCACACACTTGTTTTAAAATCCCAAGGGCAGGTTTCAAACAAGCAATGAGCACGAGCGTTGAAGGTTCATGTTTCTGACTCCAGACACTGGGCTATCTAAACCCCTGCTACCATCATGTTATCCTGTGACATTTTTAGTGAGCTGATTCGATCACAGTGTAAGCCTTCAGCTGTGAACAAATGCTGTATGCTGGTTTTGATTCAACAGAATCCAGACTGAAGTAACAGCGAAAAAAGAAGCAGTGGGTGCTTCACTTGTGACCAAATTTTTTTTCTAGTGCCTGACCACAACTAAGATATTGATTATATAAGCTATTCTAGCAAATTTAAAACACAAAAGAAAAAAAAAAAAACACAAAAAACCAAACCAACCCCACCCAAACATAAAAAACCCCCAAACCCACAGGTAATACATTTTCTGATGTTGGGGTTTGGAGTTTTTATAGACCCCATCGTGCAATTGCAATTCAATCCTTCTTTCGCTAAGAGTATTTTTAAAATCTAATTTCTCAACTCAAAGACATGGGGTTTTTTGCTATCCATTTTTTCTTCCAAAATGACTAAGTAAAAAGTCAGGTTTTGTTGGTTTTTGTTGCTTTATCTGCACTGGCTGGTGTAGCTTCCTAGTTTTAATACAAATATGTAAAGTAATAACTCCTTGGTTAAAAAAAAAAAGGGAAAGAAAAAGAGTCCTCCAAGCACAGTAAAACCATCAGTGAGGATGACTGTATGGGTATCAAGAAGTTCTCTATCTTATAGCTTTTTTTCCCTCTATAAAACAGACTGGCTCTGTTAAGAAGGTCATAAAATCTTGCAGCATATGTAAAAGATTCCGAAGCTGTTAGTGTTGAGAGCTTCTGTGAAGCTCAGAATCCTCCTTCAGGGGCAGAAGGCACATTTGAAGAACAGCACTGCAAATTACAAGCAGCCTCCAGGCACAACGAGATGATTAGCAAAGTGCAGGCATGGCCACAGCCAAGAGAACTCTGGTTCATAACAGCGTGATTAGCAGTGATTGAAATTTAATTTTAAATGCTGCTGCTGATTATGATATTTCACCAACTCATAGGAAGAGTCATGTCCTGAAAGAACAAGTCTTTTCTCAAAGATGTTTCTGACACAAAGAACCCCAAACAGTTTGCTAAGGATTTATCTGGGGGCTTTGAGTGGCTGACATTGCTAATCAGATTCTCTGAGTTGGTGATCCTCAATTCACTTTGCTTTTGATCTCATCAACTTAAATTAGAAAAGTATTTTGAAAAATGGACATGAATTCAGTAAATCTCTGATTCAAACAGGATCTAGAAAAAAAAATCTTTGAAATTGTCAGGAAAGATATGCAGATGAGCTTTCCAAAATTACCTGAGGAACGATAGTTTAACAATCATCTGGGCCAAAATGCTTTAGCCATTTCAAAATCTCTGCCCTGTTTATGATAACTTTTCCACTAATTTAATCTTGACCTTCTATCCTCATTGCCATGCATTTCTAACATCATAAAAATTGTTTTGTATCACTACAGTGGTTTCTGATAATACAGAAGCACTTACCAGCCAAAATCATGCATTTTTAGTGCTGATTAGCTGTATAAGCTCAATTATTCATAAACTAAAAAGATCACTTCAATGAATTCAAGTAATCTTATCCATGAGCCAAAAAACAAAACTAAAACTGTCTTTTCTTGGCATTTCTTACGTTAAGTCATTTGTGGCTGTTCCTGTAAAAGCTGCAGGCATTGCCATGTTTCTGGTAGTATGGATGATGTGCCAGTAGATGGCAAGCTTTACTGCAAAAAATTTCACTGCCAACCATCTCAAGGATTTAACCATGGGGCAAAAGGCTTGGCACTGAATCCTCTCATAATTAGATTAATGTACCACTGTTTATAAAGAGACTGATAATTACCCTAAAGTGTCAGTCAGTGTAAATCCAAAGTGATCAGCATTTTGTTTCCATTTTTCCTAACGTTATGCACAAGTTTTAAGACTCTGTCAGAACAAGTCACTCCTGAAGTGACCTTAATTGCTTAGGAATGAAAAATGACTCCTCTGCACATCTGAGGTAGAGCATGAGGCTTTTCCTGGTTATCCTTCTGCAACCTGGCCAAAAATCAAGCTCCACTGAAACATTTCTGTCCCTTTGCAACTCTTACTGTGAATGCAGAAGAGAATATTCTTTAAGCATCTGCTCAGACTGAGACAGACTTTTGCATCATCACATTGCATCACAGGGCATGCAGGAGCTTCCACCTGCCATACTCTTCATCCTCTTTCCATGCAGCTCTCAGCTCAGGAGGTTCCCAAATCCACCCTTCCGCATCGCTCCAGAGCAGCAGAGAAACTCAGTTTCCATAGGGCATCAAGGGAGTGCAAATAACTTATCTGAAATAGGTGGAAAATGGTGTTTGAACTAGCAGTCCAGAATCCAAGGATTAGCTGAAGCACTCACATCCTTTAGGATGTGATTTTTTTTTTTTAATGTAATGGAAACGTCCTGGTGAACTGCATTTGATAACCATGGCATGATAACTGCATACCTTTTGAGATCACCTTTTGAGAGGCAGTTTTGCTGCTGAGACAAGCTGCTATAGAGTACCCCTAACAAAAACTCTCGGTCCCAGCCTTTAAACCACAAGTAAGCTAAAACTCAGCATGGTTGCATCTCTTCAGAACTCCTGTGTTCCTCAAAAACTACACAAATCATAAAAACCATGGCACAGTGCATTCGAATGAAGATAGAACTCCAAAAATGTTACTCTTTCACTATAAACTTGTCATAAAAATCAGACAAAAGTATCCTTTAGGAAGTATTGGATTTATTGAATTGTCTGTTGGCAATTTCTGCATAAGAAATTAGTTTTATAAAAGCTACAAAAGTTGAAATTAAAATAGTGCTTAAAAAAAATCCAGGAAAAGTTTTCTGTTTCGTGTTTTTCCCAGTGATGTCACCCTGGAGACAGATCAGTTGCCTTCACTACCTACAGATCGTGCTTTTGGGGCTTTCTCCTTCCCTCATTTTCCATCCACTCTTTCCATCCACAGCTCTGCCTCAGAGAGCTAAGAAGCTTTTTAACCAGCGCTCACAGCTTCTCTGTTGCTATCAAAACTGCAAACTGGCAAACGCTTCACGTCCTCTCACACAGTCATTATAGCAAACTGAGCCTGTTGCATGCAAATTATCCCTGGAAAAGCAGTAATAATTAACTAAATAGCTTCTCATGTCACCGTGGTCCTGTGTAAGAAAGCACTCGAATGATTGACCTCACCTCTTGTAGCTTATACAGTACAACAGTTAGACAACATTATAACTTGATCATAATTAATTTCTTCAAATTTGCAATGTTTGCCCAAACATGCACTTTACTGAGTTTTAAGGAGGTACACAGACTGAAAGGAAAGCTCTCTAGAGCTGTGCAAGGAAAATGCGGGATGCAGAAGTGCCTAAGGAGCACAGTTTTGCTCATTTTAACTGTAATTAATAGATTGCAGGAAGCTCTGTATTATCCAGGCTAAAGAAAAAACCTAAATGCCTAAACCACAAAATTACATAAACCAGGACATCAGAACATAAAAGTGAGGGTGTGCTGAAGAGGAGAAGGGTCTGAATTACTGCTGACACTGGTGCAGGTCAGTACACATGACCAATGTCTTGAATTTTTGCATTCAGTGAGAGCTCTGAGCTGGAGCAAGAGCAACCAACACCGCGTTAGGATAAAATACCTTCTCCCAAAACTGATTATTAGCAGGTTTGGGGATGGTCATTTTAAAGGCAGGCTAATCCAAAAGTACTATTTTTGTCCTGTTTTCCTTCAAAGAACATGAGGTAACTCTCCAGTTCTCCTCCTGCTAATCAATATTTAGCTTGCTTTATATGTAATCCTTAAGACCACTGTTGGTTTTAAATCATGGTGTCACTGTGCTATCGATGTTACTACATAAATTTCCGTTCCCCTTGTTCAAACAAGTATTAATTAGTTATTTGGCTCAGTAAATGTACCTATTAATGAGCAACAAGTTCATTCAGATTGGTGCTTTTAATTTTTAGAGGCACTGCTGCTCCTGTGTACACTCCAAGTCAGAAAGCACAACAGTCATACACAGATAATTTTTCAGCCTTTCCATTTACTACATTAGTGTCAAATCTACACAAGCAATCTTTTCTAAGCTAGTTAAGCCTTCTGATACTTTCTTCCTCCACTTCCCCCTCCTAGGAAAAAAACAGATTAAATTGTATTATGTATTAAAATACACACTATGGAAACACACCATCACCAGTCAGTTTGCGTTCTCTGACAGAGCCCCATGTTTGGCTGGTTGGTTGCTATCCTCAGGTGACCAGCCCTAGCCTCTCACTTTTCCAGGGATCTGCCCCAGGCCTTTATCAGCATTGGTCTATCTCCAGTTATCGGAGTCTCCATCTCTGCTCACCATTTCTCTTTCAGTGCCCCCTCTCCATTTCTATTGTGTCTGCTCTCCTGTATCTCAGTTCAAGAACTGGGAAGAAATTAGAGACTGCTGGTAGATGGGTCTGAATTCCTCTGAGAAGCTCAGCTCACCCACAACACCCTGTTTGCACAAACATACACTATTTTGCTGTTGTGGAAGACATATACCCTTCATATAGCCATACAAAACTCCAGATTACAAGTATAAAATAAATAAAGAAAATAAATGTTTACAGGACTCCCATATAGATCATTTAATGCAACTTTTGTGCATGAGTCTTTCTCTTATGAATTGCCTTCTCTCCTAAAGGAACATTCAGCTTCATTTCATAGAGTCTTGGCCCAGCTACAGCTCCTTCACTGTAACCCAGAGGTGGATTCTGAACAATGCTGGTAACACCTCACCCTGCTTGACTGGGAAATGAGAAGTAGCTCTTGCTATTTTTACTCTTTACAGCAGCAAGGCAACTCCAAGTGGCCTTTGATTACTGAGAGAAGCTCAGTTTCCAGAGGGTAAGGAAGTAAGGCACATCTTTACATCATGTTCACCGTGTCCTTCTAGCCTTGGAGGCTGGAAGGCTCTCACAGGGCTGTTTTGCAACCCAGGTGTTTGGGAGATTCTTTGTGGAGGAGATGCTGTACAGCTGTCAAATTACTATTTATAATCAGCAAATCAGAATCAAGGTGCCTGATGCTTTGAACTGTTTACTTGAGCTGTAACTGCATCTGAGTATTTGTGAAATAAGATAATAGCTTTGTGAAACCTAATGCAAAAAAACATCCACCACAAAAGAATGGTACCACCACAAAAGTGGTATTGAACTGAAAAAAGTGGTTCAGCTCTTTTCTCTAGTAACAAAAAAAGAAACAAAAATCTTAAATATACCTAAATGTGTTCCATATTGTTGGATATCAGTTGACAACCACCAATATTGTCTCAACTATATTCTTAATAGAGTGTTAAGTAATCCTGACACTCTAGACTATGGCTGCTGGAAGAGGCGAGAACAGGAAATTACAACCTACTCAAGTTTTCATAATTGTTTTCATTTTACATTTGTGAGTCCGTTAATGCATCACACAGTTACCAGTCCTGTTTTCTTCTCAGCAGCCAGCAATCGGAGCTGTTGGTTTTGAAGCACAGCTGTGTTAAGCACAGTGTTCTTTCACTGTTGGTTACTCTCAGTTCTGCGGAAGTCCTCAGGAATTTTTTGTGTTTCTTTCCTAGAATCACTTTGCATGAGGAACGATTCCAGGTGCCTGTCAAACTCTTGCCAAAAGAACTCTACATGTGTTGCTGGGCACAAAGATGACCCTTGCCTTTGTGCAGATGCATCAGCGGACAGTGTGGAGGAACTCTGCAACAAAACCTCCAACCCCTGCTCCTCGAACCCTTGTCTCCAAAACGCTACCTGCCTAGGCTCTGCTGGGAACCTCAGCTTTACCTGCGAGTGCCCCGCTGGGTACGACGGGCCTGCCTGTGACAGAGCTGACAGTGGCTGCGACACAAACCCGTGCGAGCACGGGGGCACCTGCCGAAGCGGCCCGGGCGGGCCCACGTGCCTGTGCAGCGCCGGGTACACCGGCACGCTCTGCGAGATGGACCTGGACGAGTGCAGCTCCGAGCCGTGCCGCAACGGAGCGCTCTGCAGGGACGGCGTGGGTGAGTATTCCTGCTACTGCGTCCCAGGCTACCAGGGCAAGCACTGCGACCTGGAAGTGAACGAATGCGCCTCAGATCCGTGCCTCAACGGGGCGACGTGTCTCAACCAGATAGGGCACTTCGACTGCCTCTGTCCCCTCGGCTACACAGGTAAGCACTGTTAAAGCAACTTTTCCTTTGTGTTGTGTAGAAGCATCATAACTCACGTTCCAGGTGCAGTTCCCTCACCCACACATGTATTTAGCCACATCTGTCTCACCACCTTGCCTTCAGCTTCTTCACCAGTGGCTGTTGGTACATTATAGACGATCAGATCACTGTGACCTACTGATATCAGAAAGAGAAAGATTAAAGAAATCTCACATTTACCAGAATCTACACAGCAGTTTTGACCAAGCTATGTCACAGGGGTAGGTGGACTTTCCTTTTAAAAGAAACAGTCTCAAAATGCTCTCTTCGGAGTGTTGTATTCAGTTTTTTTCTGAGGATCAAAACCTATGTTTGACAGATTAAAAACTAGATTCAAGTAGACAAATTCTACCCTTAAACCTAGACATTTCACATTAAATTTCTCTCCTCTGCCCTTCCCAGAAACAAAGGACTCATTTGCAACTAGAACATTATGTAAGTTACATAGAAACAAAAGTGTTATGTTCCCAAACTGCCCATTTTTTGATAATCTCATTTCATGTAGCTCCATTTCTAAGGCACAAGGTGTGATTTTTCTTCCCTACTTCCTCTACTGGAAAGCACATAATTCTCATTGGAAGACAGCTCCCTTCAAATTTCAAAGCTGTATTCAGGGGTAGGACTGTGAGAGGTAGCACACTGAATCATTAAAAGGAGAAAAGGGGAGGCATTTTAGTGATAGATTGCCAGTCAGGTAAGCAAAGGAAAAGAAATAGTTATACAGCAAAAAGGGGGAAAAAAACAGCTATTGCTTCAAGTGATTCAAATGAATAAGAAATAAGAGATGTGGTTTACAGCTCCATCCCCAAATCCCCATGCAGGAGGGGAAGTCAGAGGTAAAAAGCAGCTTTCCTGTGTCTAACACAGCACTCGTTGGAAGGCAGCCCTCGGTTAATATCCCTTATGAGCACGGAGAATGTTATTTGAAGGAAGCTTGTTACCTTCCTGCCACCCCGCTGCTGCCAGCGGGTGTCGGAGCCCAGGCCAGCTGAGGAGAAAACTACACAACTGGGGGAAAGCCGAAGAGTAGAAGGAAGGAAAAACCTATTAACAAGCAGCATGGTTACTCTGCAATGATCAGACTCAGCCCAGACCTCCTGTTGTACTCAGGAAACTGTATTTGTTTAACTGGCACTGTTAGTGGGGTCCAGGCCTGGATCCACAGCCCAGAAACTTGGTTTGAAAGAGGCAGAATATCTACCTTAGAGACAAAGCGAGAGAAAACTTAATGAAATAGTAAAGCCCAAACAAAAAGAAATGAAAATTTAGGTCAACACAAACTGCTGATGGAAACTCACTCTGCTGGAGTCGCACCACTTTCATCATGAAATCCTGATGTTTCTCAAGCTGATGCTCTTTTCTCTCACCAAAAAAAGTCACCAAAGCTCCACACTTCGCACAAGCAGAATTAAGAAATGAGGAGAGGACCAAGGAAGGAGAAGAGGTCTAAAATACACAGCAGAAGAGGCTGCAGTGTTTTGACATACAGCTCCAACACTGCTTCCAGCAGCAGAGACTAATCATAGGAATTCTGTAGAGGAGTAGCAGACCATTCCTCTAGCAGTAAAACATCAGCTTTAAAAGGCTACTTAACAAAATGATTTATCAGAAGCATTCTTTTTTGTTGTTTTTTTGCACCTTGCTGTGAGTTGTGCTAAATGCACAAGCCAGAAGGATTACTGGATGAAAGCCTCGAGGTGTCCCCAATGGTAATAAAATCCCTCATTTACCCCGTCAGGGGATCTTGCCAACCATTATTATCCTGGCCTGACACCATGAATTACTGTGGGAAGTCATCCAGCCTCATCTCATTTCCCTAAGATGTAAAAAAAGGTTATGTCTCTTGATACGCAGGTAAAGAAGGTATAGTAAATCTATAGCTGCAATGTTAACCAAATGCATGACTTACTGGCTGCTGTTGCTACTTGTTTCACGGACTATGACTGCTATTTTGTGTGATTGGTATGCTGCAGCACTTCTTAAATTAGCTGAGAAATGTCACACATAATTCTTACACAAATGGAAGAGGTTAGAATGTACCAAGAGCCAAAGACTGGAAAATTTAGCATGAAATCTGCAGTTTCCATGATAATTCTGCATGTGTGAAATTATTTACAAGACATGTGTCACGCAGCTGTTAAATAATGAAGTTCAATTGGTTTGTTGAAGTTTTGCTGGCTACCCTAATCAATTGCATTTTTTCCTCCATTGGACTAATTGCACTTGCTTTTAATTCACCCCAACAGAGCATGGTGTAAGAGCCTGTTATTACTCACAGCTCCGTGCATTAACTACCTTGCTGAAGCCAGGCCTCCATTGCCAGGGAACATTCCAGTGCGAACTCTCAGGAGTGCATAGCACTTCCAAAACCCAGTCTCAGTCTAAGACAGCAAGAGAAAGCGTTTCAGTGGCAGACAAAATAGGTGCAATGAGCTGGATTTGTTGTTTGTGCAATACCTGTTACTATGAGGTAACCATCGCTGGGATGACATCTGTAGAATATGAGGAAATTACTCCTGAGAGATCTCCGAGTTTTCATTCAGTACATTAATAATGTATGTGCCACACAAGCATTAAGAATAGATGCTTGATAAACAAGTCTTAGGCAAGCAGAGGCACAGCAGCTCTACCATGGGATGAAATACCTCAGGTAGAGATCTCACTTCCCAACAAGCTCCTGTCCATGTCATTGTGGATGTAATAGCGAACAACACGGTCTATCCAACAGCCAGCAGTGCAAACCCTGTTCCCTTCCTTTTCAGGTCCAAACCAGCAGTCCTCACCTTGTGTCCTAGACAGCCCAGGTATTCAGCTCTGCTGAGATTCCCAAGCTCAAAATTGACAAGCCTTAATCAGAGAAACACAGCTTCTCCCTCTGTCTAATTTTTGATATAATTCTCTTCCTGTCCCTTCATGCCCGGTGCCTATAAAAGAGCCACATGACACTCTCCATCCAAATAATGGCACACAAGATTACTTTATGAAGAATGAGGAATTTGGAGACAGCCCTCTGTACCTGCTGGGCCCGGTACAGCACTTCAGTGCAGGAGAGCAGAAAGGGTGACGTGGTTGCCAATTTCCAGCCATACTAGGAATGTGCAGGTGCCCATGGAAGTACACTGAGCCTGCAAGTCCCTAGTATCTTTGACCAGAAATCGATTTTACACTCTGTGTAGGCATGCAAGTTTGAAAACACTGGCTGTGTGTCCTTCATCCTCACTTGCATTTACTTTTCATTGACTGTAGAAAGACGTGCACAGCAGGACTCACTGGAGAAGAAAGCAGTATAAGAAATAACTCTGGTTCCTCAGAGAAACTGCACAAGTTACAAATGTGACTTCCTCCCACCCTCCCAGCTTTTCAATTTGAGCCATTTGTGTGGTTTGGTATGTGCTAGGATGCTCAGCCTGCTCCAGGACACCCCGGGGTGCCTCGGCTCATGGTGGAGCAGCCCTGAGCAGTAACTGCGGCGGGGCTCCTTGGCGCTCTCCTTCCCGCCTGGCATATGATATTTGGCATACAGCATATTTATGACAGAACGTTAGACTGTCATAAATGAGGTGAAAATGCAGATCTAATCTTTTCATCTCTCTTCTACACATCTAAGAAAGCCTGACAGCAGACTCAGCAGAGGCTAGGAAGGGATTCCCCCCGTCTGCATGGCAGATCGCATTGGCTGGATGCATTATACAGGGAGAAGTTTTCTTCTGAGGCAACATTGCCGAAGGCAGGTTACTGGGCTTGATAGATTAAAGACGTGAACCAAAACAACAACGCTATGTTCTCATGTTAATTGTCAGGCTGTTCTCAGGCCTGTAGTTTTAAATTTGGCTGAGCTGAGGATCAGTTGAACAGGGCTTGTTTTGTCACATGATTTTTAGTGTTCGCAGTAAGCTGTTAACAAGCTCTGGCAGATTTACGGTCACTAGACACACTTCTGCAAACACATTGTTTATAATTACAGTGAATTCACAGGGCAATGACCACAGAGGGACTGCTTGCTATATCTGGCTGTAATGTACATTACCATAAAGCCGTCAGAGAGCGTTCCTGTGCCGGGCTCTCGCGGCAGGCTCCCGCTGGAAGTAGTGGTTAGCTGAGCACTGAACCTTGAACTGGGGGGCACGCCACTGGCAGCTTCCCCATCCACTACATGGGCTCAAGGAACTATTTCTCAACTGCTGAAAATAGGAACTTGCACTTCAATGTTTAAAGACAATGAAAAATACTTATGAGTCAACATCTGCAAATTTTGGTTTGGCAATTTAAGGTATTTCCTGATACTTATCCATAACACAGATTTATTTTTTTAAAACAAAGATGCTCACAAGCATCAAAATAAATCAGTCATGAAGTAACAGTGCTAGATATTATCAGTCTCTGTGTTTTAAGAAAGATGCTCTGAGTTGCAATGTACAAATTTCACAGCAGTATAGTGTTGGCAAAAGGAGCATAAAGAAAGAATTAAAGGTGAGCTCCTATATAAATTGCAAGAGTGAGTACCAAACATGTCTGTTCTCTCTTTTGAAAGTCTACCCCATCATCTTGTACTGAAAACTTCACTTTTACAAAAAAAAAAAAAACAAAACAAAGAAGAGAACCCATTCTCAGGGCTTCAGTTTTTCTTCCAAGTAGGAAATTCCCCTGAAAACTTTTCAATACTGCTGCTGCTTTGATAAGGCAAACAAAAAAATAGGGAAATCCACTCCAAAGCAACTTCTTCATTATAATTTGCCACTTTGCATCTGTTTTGTGCCTGATACTGTAGCTGCTAAAACAAATTGACTTGGCAGTTGAAAATTATTTGAAAATATTACTCTACTTCTCAAACACTAAATAAGTGCATAAGCATACAAAACCCTGAAATAATCAAAGCTGCACGGCATTAATTATTAAATTTTCTTAGCGTCTTCTGGACTGCATTAGAGGTAAGAAAAAGGAGTGTATATTTAACCTGCCAACTATGATAAATGGCTGTAAACTCATTTTAGAACTGATTTATTTCCATCAATTATCTCTGAAGAGCAGCTCCAAGATTCTGACCTGTTGCAAACATGGCACTACAGACCCATTTATTTGCACACTGATAAGCCTTAAAAAAAATTAGGCAATAATCCACTGCTAAACAAGACATTTCCCAATGAATTCAATCAACTGTGAAGCTTTAAATGGAGTCTTACGAGATCAATAAACTACTGGTCACTTCTGTATTATATAAATAGGATAGTAGCCTTGTTTGAATAAACTGAAAATTAGCTCATCCTGTCTCCATGTTCAAGCTAAGAGAAAAAGTTATTTTACCGATTCTTGTGAAAACATCTGGCTTGTTCTTTTGTAAATTCTGCCCAGCCTCGAACAAACTAGTCGTGCAAAGCACACTGAGGAGGAAATACCTTTCAAAACCAGGCAATTGTGTAAAGGAAATAAAAAAAAAAGACAGTTGCACTTCAGGCAGTCCTTGCTGAGATTTCCAAAGCTGTCTCCTAAGCCTGGGGTTTATTTTCTCTGCTTTTGAAGGCACAAACTGTGAGGTGGAAATCGACGAGTGCTTGTCCCAGCCATGCCTGAACGGGGGGACCTGCCACGATTCCCTGGGGAGCTTCTCCTGCTCCTGCTCGCGGGGCTTCCTCGGGGACCTCTGCGACACCGACATCGACGAGTGCTCCAGCCAGCCGTGCCTCCACGGGGGACACTGCACGGACGCTGCCAACAGGTAGGTGTGCCAGCCCGGGCAGCGCTGCGCCCGCTGCTCCCGGTGCCGGCCTCTGCGCACGGGAACGCTACGGGGGCCTGCCCTGCCTGGCAGCTCATTTCCTTCCAAATTCTAGATTTCACCCCTTGGTCCTGCACTAATTTCAGTTCCGATTTGAAAAGGATTAAAGAATGCCAGTCTGGCGTCAGAGCCAACAGGACAACAAAATATTTATGGCAAAGACTGACCAAGAAGTGTATTTTTCATATTTGTGCTTTAAATATTTACAACACGCTGTTTTCCTGGCTGTTAGTACTGTCATTTAGACATGAATTCTGTTTCTAATGCTTACCAAACTTAAGTTTCCAAGAAAGATGTGAGATTGTATAAAACTGAATTTGCTAACAGCAGCTGCCCACACTGACAGACAGAAGGATTAGAAGAGAGAGGCAGAGAAGAACTGTAATAACAGTAACCATAGTAATAGATATCATTAGGAAATGTGTCAGAAACTTTACAGGTATTTTGTACAACAGCTACTTTCTCAAAACAATCTGCAGTCCCTGGGCAAAAAAAATAATAATAGTAAGAAAATAAAAGGAGACTACAATGCAATGGAAAAGTGAGATTCTCCATCTACAGTTACTGGCCCCACACAGAGGTCCAAGCAGAGCTCTGGCATTCACTCACTAGTACTGGATTTTCTGACTCAGCATGAGCTTCCCAAACTGAACACACATATAAGCTCAGTCTGAAAGTTCCCAAGTGAATTCATGCAGGTGCTCCTCTTGCCAGTATAGGATTTCTCCTTTATGGTGTATTTTCCAGTTTTTACAAAGCAGTTTTGAAGACTTTGGTGCCCCAAAAATCAGTCCAAAAGTCACATCAGCAAAAGGCATGCTTGCCTTGAGTGAGGGGGGAAGAGATCATATTCTGGGAATGAGCTTTTGTTCAGTGTGGTGACATGGCACCCACCTTGTGGACCTTCTTTTCAGCAGCACTGAATGGCTCTGAAGAGGACAAAGCAATTTATTATTTTCCACTGTAGCTAAAGCATGACAGCAGGGAGAGTGGGTTCACCTTGGACCTGACTCGCTCACAAACCTGTGTAGTAACCTGGAAGCCTTTTGAGGATATCTGTGTGAGGTGAGCAACTGGGATGCTCATTCAGGCCAGACTTAATCCTGCTCATTTTTCTCCTGGCTTTTAAAGCTGAGGTACATGCAAGACCAATTTTAATTGGCTTGTAATACTGCAGGGTATCTGCAGAACAATTGGAGCTCTTTCTGTACTTGTTATGTGATGGAAAGGAACGGACAAAAAAGCAATTCAAAACAGAAGGGTTTCCAGCAATTTCCTTTCTTTTGTGTATTTTGGGGATAAACGAAGAATTGTGGTCTTTATGCAGGAGTTTTCCTTTTCTGACTAAGCCACAGTACAGCTGATGCTTTGGTGCCCGCCACCAGCTCTCCCAGAAATGTGTACAAGGCAATGGGTTTAGCACAAAAAGCTGTAAATACAAACGTCAAACCAAGTTCTCTCCCGAATTTCAGACTGATCTTCCAATGATGTTTCTCGAATGCAATAAAGTATGAGTTGCCCTCTTAAAAAATCATTTTCACATAAGCAAACATTCCTATTTAAACTCAACAATTTACAGGCTTAGCTGGACTATGAACCCGGGTGTACCTAGGCACAGAGGATACATCTGCATGCTCCATGTCTTTTTTCCATAGGAAATATTCCCAGGAGCTCTAATGTCCATAGGAGATTCCATAGGAAAGAATGCCTACATGTATTGCTTTCTGCAGATTGTGAGAACATCAAACAAGAAGTCAAAAAAATATGCTAGGTAGAGTATCTAAATTATCACTCTTACCATGAAAAGCCATCTGCCTGCTCAGCTGTAGCCTGCTCACAAGCAGGGCACCATCCAGAATCCCTGAAGGTTGACAGCAATGTCAAATGCTAAAAGATACCCAAGAAAAAAGACACACAGGTGGGGCTGCACATTAAGCAGTGAGTTCTGGATAGTCCTCACTGCTCCATGATTCTGAAGCAAAGGAAAAAGTAGCTTGGACACAGGCAGGAACAAAAGCTTTCACCACAGAGCTGAACAGCACCAAAATGAAGGTGCATGGGAGAAATTTATTAAAACTCATCAGAAGAAGGAAACTTCTGGTTTGAGAACATACTTCAGAATGAAAATTATTTTTCTGATTTACATCTTCCTCGTTACTTTTTATATCCAAAATTCAAATGCCACCTGGTCTAAGTCACCTCTGACTTTGATTTAAGAATAATCCATACACCAGTAATAAACTGGCCCGCCAGAAGTTTCTGCTTATGCACACTCTTAAACAGTGTAGTAAAAAGTTTACACTTTTTCATCCTCTAGACTGTGGGAGCCAGTTGTTCTCTGATGTCACTTTATGTTCAACAATTTCACCTCTCTCCATATATTTACTCCAAGTCTAAGACTTGGATACTAAGCACAGAAATTATCAAATAAGTATACTTACGTCTTGTTTAGCAAAATGCCCATGAATGCAATTGTACAATTACCGTGTACCATTTTAATATAAAAGAAAATATAAGAAGAAATTTTTGTTTCCTATAATTATTATTAGACCAAGATCATACAAGCCTGCACAGTCAACATGTCTTGCAAAAGCCTTTTCATATGACATGTACATGCTAACTTTGTACTTGACGCCCAAAGAACAGGAATGATGCTTTTTATAACACTCAGCTCTCCTGAAAAAAAATGCAAACAAAACCTCCCAGATATTACTGACACCTGCACGTTGCTAATTTATACACTAGTTTGTTTACTTACCTTGTAGCGACATTGCTATCAAAAGGGAGCTGTATTACTGTTGTTATTGGGACTAAGAAAACAGTCAGTATTTTTGTTCTAATCCAACAATAAAAGGTGGGTTTTCAGGAAAAAAATCACTCAGTTGAGAAACAGAAAATCCCTTATTTTTTCTGCCAATTCAATTTCTACCAGTCCAAAAGTAAGGGATACTAACACACTTACTGCCTCCTCCCTTTTAATTTTGTGAATAATGTTAAGCTTACAAAATAAAAAAAAAAATTGGAAATGACACAAACTTATTTTCTCTCCCAAAAATTAAAAAGAGAAGAAGAAAAAAGAAGGATCAATAATTCTTAGGGTTCTGTCAAAACCAATTTGAATTCACAAGCAGTTCTTTTTCCCCAGACAAAACCACATACTTCAGGAAAAAGCTCATTGTTGGTTCCCAACTTCTGCGGTTTCTCCTAAAGCACCAGATGGTGGTCTCGAGCTGGACTCGACCTGTAAGCTGCTAGCCAAGGCTACACAAGAAGCCTGTGCATGTTTGGGAACAAAGCCCAGATCTCTTGACTTCCAGCCTGAGTGAACATTGCATTCTGTGTTGCAGGTACAGCTGCAACTGCAGCGGGACTGGATTTATGGGCTCACACTGCGAGACCCTCACTCCCTTGTGTTGGTCACAACCATGCTACAACAACGCCACTTGTGAGGACCATGCTGACAATTACACGTGCCACTGTTGGCCAGGTATGCTCCAGGTTCTCCTATAAATATTCCTTGAGTAGTAGTAGTGACTTTTTTTCCCCCCCGATACAATAAAAGGTTGAAGCTCCATAACCTTAAAAGTACTCTATGGCCTTGTATTTTCATGGGCTTCACTCATCATAAGGCAGAGCCCTTTGGGTAAGGTGCTTGTTTTTCCAGCTAAGAACTGATTCTCCTGTACAGCAAAGCAAAAAGCACCGGCATTATGCTGCCAAGACAGGAGATAAGTCAAAGCTGGGAGCCATCTCCCACTTAATCCTTCAAATCATATGATACGTGCATCACTGCTGCAGCTGACTCTTTTTTTAGTCTTCATTAAGACAACCTTTAAACCAGTCTAAAAACTTCTGTCTGCCAGTGGGCAGTGAAACCCACAGGCTGTGTTCTCTACCACCACTGCTTGTGTATTGAGCTGCTTGCAAAGAGGCCCCATGCCCCGACGGGGACACAGACCCTGTGCTCCTGAGAGACTACGCAACTCTATCAGCACACAAACTACAAGAAGTCTCCCTAAGGAGTTTATGTCTGTGATCTTACTGAGGATGCAGGAACACAGACAGCACTGTGAGGACTAAAGACTTCAGTGTTGCTACACCACATGAGTCTCGGTGCAACAGATAAGGAAAAATTAGGCAGAACCCTTCACATTTTCCAGAATTCAGGGATTATTGTAGCACTTCAAACTCCAGATGAAACACTTTACAAACACCAAATGATTTATACTCCCTGCCCTACTCTGCCTTCCCACAACCTGAGAGTGTATTCACACCACAATGAAATGCCTTGTTACCCACACAAATATCCACATTACTGCCTAAGAAAGACCCAAACAAATCCTTTATGGCACAGCTCAGCTCACTAATGTAGAGTACCCACAGCAGTGTCCTGCTGCCAAGCCCTGGCAGGGAGCTGCAAGGGAACATTCACACCTTCGAGGAGCTGAGGAAAACTTTCAGCACATAACAAAGCCTGAAGCTGTGCACAGCTACTATTCACAGTGTATGTTTTGGGGTCTGGGAGGGAAGAATAGTACACGGAATGACAGAATTGTAGAATTGTTTGGATTGTAAGGGACCTTAAAGATCATCTAGCCTTCCAATACCTGAAAGGAGCCTCTAAGAAATACGGAGAGAGAATGTGGTGACACGGCAAGGGGAAATGGCTTCAAACTGAGAGTAGGTTTCAATGAGATATTAGGAAAAAAATTCTTTACTGTGAAGGCGGTGAGGCCCTGGCACAGGCTGCCCAGAGAAGCTGTGGCTGCTCCATCCCTGGCAGTGTTTAAGGCCAGGCTGGATGGAGCCCTGAACACCCTGGTGTAGAGGGAGGTGTCCCTGCCCTCGGCGGGGGTTGGGAGCTCCCAGTGTCACATCCCTGACCTTGCCGGTGTCTCCGCAGGGTACGCGGGCCCCCGCTGCGAGGAGGACATCGGCGAGTGCCGCAGCAGCCCCTGCCTGGCCGGCGGCGACTGCGTGGAGCGCTCCTGGGCCGGCCACTACGGGCGGGTCCCGGGGCTGCCGCCGGCCTTCCGCTACGACCGGGCCGAGGGCTACATCTGCCGCTGCCCGCCGGGCTTCGCCGGTAAGGGCCGGGTCAGGGGCGGATCGGGCCGGGTCAGGGGAGGATCGGGTCCCCCCGGCCGGGCTGAGCCCGACCCCGCGGAGCGCTCGGTCCCGCTGCCGGTCCGTGCGGCACCGTTCTGCCGCCCGCGGCAAAATAACCTCCGCTACTGTGCACAGCTCTGCTCTTGCAGGGGGAAAAAGTGTCGAATTTACAGCGCACCATAATCCTGACAGAGATGCGTTCAGACCTGCCTTTATTCTGCCACAGCCAGCACTGTTTAGCACAGCCGCAAACCACTCGGGTTTGGATTTTGTGCTTCTGGGGCTACACTATTGTTCTGTCAACTCCACCCGCTTTGTTCCTTCTGAAGGAAAAAAAAAATTAATAGATTAATTTAATCAGCCTTCAATTTCTCATTCCATTCATCTCCCCAGCAGCTTAAAAACTTCATGTCATGGGAGATGCATGGCTGCTGTCTCCAACATAGCAAGTACAAAAGTTTATGGAGACCGCAGCTTTCGCTCTGAATTCTCTACTTATTTTTCTTCAAAGTGGCATCGAGATTTGTTTTTGTTCCAGCCCTTCCCCTTAACTGTCCTTCCCTGTCCTGTCACTAAGTGTTGCTGTTGTTCTTTTGTTCTGCCTAAGAGAGCACACTATGAGGCTTCTACCCAGGCTTTCAGCGTCTCCCAGGCTGTCCCAAGCAGCCTCACCTCTGCACATGCCACTGCTTTCTCTTCCCCTCCTTTCAGTGATGTCCAGACCTCCAGTTTCTTTTCCTCCTATCTTGTCCTAATTTGAAAACTTCTAAGCTCTGTGAGACAAACAGAAAGGTGTTTCCTTGATTAACCATCATCCTTTATCCTCTAATTTCCGTATCAATTGCTTTCACCTGGCTTGTTTGCCTGATTTGGGTCATGATTCTGTGGATTTTGTTCAAATAGAGGACTTACTTCCCCGGCAGTACAGACTCTTAACTGGTCTGGAAAAAAGTGTGTCAGAACGTATGTAAATCTATCAATCTTAAACCAATTTTTCAATCCGTAATCTCACTGTTCACAATGCAGGACTCTCCAAAGCATGAGGGAGAGAAAGTATTGGAGGCCCTGGAACTTCTACTGACTCTGTATGCAAAGTAAATTACATTTTTAAAAACCATAAGTAAGTTTAGTTACGTACATGCCTGTTGGATACTACCTATATAGCTTTCATGAGGAAAAAACCTGAAAGAATTATTCTTACTAAACAGTTTGCCTGCACTGTGGCAGGAAAATCATAACCTTTAGCAGGGCACTCTGGTAGCAATAGCACGCACATTTCTCTCTGGCCTTTCTCCTTCCCCCAGGTAATATGAATATAAAAAGTGCTGAAAATGAGCCTCAGCCTCCTTGGATGTCAGAAGCTTTGGCATAAAAAGCCTATAGGCAGGACTGGAAGTGTTTACCTTCAATCTGGACAACTGATTTCTCCGATTATAGCCAAATAATAAATAAACCCCTAGTTTTAGTTAGAATTCAAGAAGATTTAGGATTAGAGTTGATAGCAGTAGTATGTTTTAAGGTAGCAGGGGAGTCCCTGATCAGGACTACTCACTATATGGTGCTTATCTAATGGAGATGAACTAACAGCCACGTGGAGAAAAGGGCAAATCCTTTCATCTGGATATCAGCATATTTCATTGACACCCCAAATCCTACATTTCTGCAGCTCTAAGCCAGGAGTTTTTCCAGCCTTAACACCTGAATTGTTTTATGTGCTTTAGATATAACCCCTCAGATTCCTATTGCAACAAGACAGAGATTTTGTTTAATAAACCACATTCATTTTATTATGCCTCTTTCCTCAGTAAAGCACTCATGTAACATTATAATTATATTTCACTAAAGGGGGTTATATGCAGAAATTATAATCCACATACCCTGCATTGCAAGGGCCTGATCCAAAAGCCATTGAAATCAATGGAAAGATGTAATCAAACTGAGGGTGGTTGCCAATATGTAACAAGCATCTTTGAACTTACTGGATATGATTGCAAACAAATTAGTGTAACTGAACTGAACAACTGAGAATATCCACCTTTTGGATGGTAGTTGTAAACCTCAGGGCAGGAGATAATGGAGCCTAAACACATGCCTATATCAGGATAAAATATTTCCCTCACAAAATGGGAGAGAGGAATAAATATTACCTGGCAGTATCTTGTTACAGAGAGTGATTTTTCGAGTGACTTGAAAAATAGTCAGTCGTCCTACCGAAAGTCTTGAAAGGATCAAATCTGCAAACAAAATTATTTAGACAATTTGATTCTTAAAAATAAATATATAAATCCCTGTCTGGAGACTTTATCCCAGCTAGAAACTCTTCGAGGATGTCAGATATGTGTCTTATCCAGATCTAATATAGAAAATTTCTGCACAGGTTCTACGAGGGGTTAAACTTCTGTTCCCTTTTAAATCAAAGTGTTTGTGGATACTCAGATTTCAAGAGGTCTCAGTACTTCTGCAGTAGCAAGCCCTAGCTTTTTTTATATTACCTTGGCGTGCTGGCCCCCTAGCACAACAGTACTTCTAATAAATTGGGCTTTCATTTAAAAGTCCTGTGATTTGTTGCTGCAAGCTAAAGGCAATAGTTACCCTAGAGCTGTGTCCTTTCATACTGTGGATATATTGTATTGCTCTAGCACTGCACGTTTGTTTAAAAGGCTGTTATTTGAAAGGTTAAACTTTTCACTTCGCTCATGAAAACATGTGAGAAAGGAGAAAGGCAGAGCTATGGATTTGGTAGTGACTCATTTCACCAGGTTGTAATAAACTTAACACCATGTCAAAGTTAAAGAACTTCTGAACTCGCAAGGTCTACCAAGTGCCACATTCCAGAGCGGAGTGGAGCCCTAGGAGCAGTGAGTGTGCCAGGCAGGCAGGTCCTGCTCCCTGTGCCTGAAAAGCTGTGCTGCCCATGTCCCCAGGCAGGACATGGAGCAGGGATGAAGCCCATCCATGTTCCTTCAGCACGGTGAGGGTGAGAGGAGCAGAGCCCACTCCCCTGAGTGCAGGCAGGGTCCCTGCTGCCACACACACGAGTGCTGCCTGCTGAGGGCCTGGCCACTGCTGGTGTCTTGTCCTCTGCTGTGTGCCAGCTGTGCCACCAGCACTGCTGCTTGCTTTGGCATCAGGAATTCCTAAATGGTTTTTGGCCTTTTCATTTGTCTTGTTTCTGTTTTTCGCTTTTAAATTTCCTTGGCCCTTTTCCCAGCCTGTTGGACTACTACAAGAGAAAATGATATGATCAGACTGGTGTCGTATGCATATTGAATTCCTGGCATATGCATGAGGGAAAGAAACTGTCTCCCAGAGCCAGGAGATGAGGCAGATAAATGGCCAGTGTGGGAGAGTGCTGAACACTCAGCTAAGTAAAGAAAGCCTCAAGCCAGACACCGGACTGGGAACATCCTGAGACCTGTACTTAGAAACTGAATTATTTGGGCTCTCATTCTGCACTTAAGCCAGGGGGACAGAAACACAGAGCAGACACAGCTTCCATCTCCCTGCATGTCTGTAGGTGCTCCTCTGGGCAGAGCACCCACCAGACAGCAGGGCAGACTGAGCCTGCCATCCTCCTCTCCCCTGGCCTCTGACAGTGTGGGAAAAACACAAATATTTTTTATGGGTAATGAGTTGGACCATGGGCACATTACCACTGACTTGGGAGGCTTAGAATACATACATATATTTTTATAACTATAAAAGTAATTATACACCTTTTTTTTTTAAACCTTCTTAATGATCAGCACAACAATCACAGAGCCATCCTTAGCTATATAAAGCAATATGACTTGCAAAAGTTAAATCAAGCAGACGAATAGTAGAGATCTCACCTCCAAACTCCAAATTTTATATTTTCCTTTATTTCCTTGTCTGTCCTTCAGCTGTTCACACCGTGGTAGTCAATCATTCCTCCATTACACCAGGTTAATTCACTTTGTTTCATGGCCTGTCATCACAGTTTAAAGGGTTATTTTCTCTTGATTCTGAGACTTTTGAATAAGATAAAGCTGTTCAAGGAAGGAATGAGGATAAAAAAGGAGAAAATACAGAGAGAAAAAGTAATTTTCAAGTTAAGACGCTTTCAAGAGCACTGCTCATTTTTTCAGTGGTACTCAAGCTTTTCCCTCAGGCAAGATGTGCGCTCAAACTCAAAATTAACAGGTCTGGAGGTACTGTTGGCTAATCATTATCCCCATACAGGCAAAGTTTCAAGAAAGAAAGTGTTGTTACCGTGAAATATCCATCAAAGTTAGCTGGTTTAGGTAGAAATTCCAGATACATTTGTGTGTACTACACACATGAATTGCCGAAAAATTAGGATTAGGGCTTGAGATCTCTCTCTCTCTCTCTTTGGACTTCTTACCACTCTGGAACCACAGAGAGACTGTAATTGGCATGCAAACGCACTTCTTCACTGCCCAAACTCCATTCACAGTCAGTGTAGGATCCCTTTTTCACTGTGGGACTGCTGTGAAATGTTCCCTTACAAAACCAGCTCGGTGGTGTTGGGCAGATGTGCAGCACAACGTGAAAAAGTGTGGCTGTTTTCTGAGCACAGTAAAGAAGCTCCTGCTTTCCTAGAGATTTCTATAGCGCTGCCCTATCTCTATCCCAGCCCCTGTGATCTCCACGTGTCCCTGTGTTCAAAAGCACAGGGGGAAGGAGGAGGAGAAGCTCCTGTCCCTGCTCTCAGCCAGTCTCCAGCAGCTCCAGCATTCCGTGGCCAGCCTAGGCATGGGCTGGACCAGCACAGGATGATGCCCTCAGGGCCTGGCAGGCACTTACTGCCTGTAAAAACCCTACACCAAACAGACAATTAGCACTTTAAAGCACTTTTTCCGTCTCTGCTAAAGCCTCTGATCTTGAAAGAGCATTTGGACAAGCTTTTAATGATTCTACCCACTAATACTATTTAACATTTCTTCAGTCAGTAGCATCCTAGTTAGGTGATGTTCACATTGTCATCAGAATTGATTCCTTCTCTGTTGGCCCCTCCTCTGCTTCTGCCACAGAGTTCTTCCTTCTCCCCTTCTTTCTTAATTTTTGGAAATGGTCAGAATATTCTCTTAGAAAGACAAAGAGTATCCTTTATCCCTGGTCTGTGGTCTATTCCAGGGGGAAGCAAATGCTTTCAGGCCCGAAGGGTGCAGCATGCTCACTGGTTTCTTGCTATTCACAATCAAACTGTTTTCTTTGCAGTAAGCACTAATGATTTGTCACATGCTTAGCTCCCAGACCAAGCACACTGTTAGATCAGTGTGATTACTCTTTCTGGATAGTTCCCCAGGAGGAAAGCCGAGGCTGAGTCAACAATTGACACACTGCACGGTAATGGCCATAGAAGGGCAGCAATACCGCAGAACATTGTGGGCAGCACTGAAATTGGGTTGTAGCTGGAAGAATTTATGAATCTGCCATTCCTTTATCAGTTACCATTACAGAACTAGTGGGACATTTCAATTTCATTTCTACTGCAGGTAGTGTTCCTCTTAAAGAATTTTAAGAAATACCATTTAGTGAAAGAAAGTGTAATTTTTACATTCTTCCACCATATAAATCACCACAGCAACTAAGACTGACTTGTGTTTTTCATGACAGCTCTTTCCTTAACAGCCCATATCTTGAGACACTTTATGAAAGCCTAATAGCTTTTTTTTTTTGGCAAAAATTAATCTTCTATGACTTGACTTGCCCCCAGCATGGCAGCATACGGTGAGAGCGATTGCTTGAAGGCACTGACTCTGCCTGTAATGGTTTACCACTGGTTAAAGAATCCTGATTTCGTGGAAGACACTTCAGAGGAGAGTAGCATATGTCTCTAAGTGATATTAATACCAGCTGAAAACATTTCTTTGATTACAATATTCTGCAGCTTGGGTTTCACCTCACTAAAATCTGAATGTTTGTGTATTATCCCCACTTCAGAGAAATAATATAAGGTCCAATATGGTCATAAGGAAAGACATTACTTCATTGAACAGTGGAATCTCACAGCCCGTGGAGGATGAGTTTGTACATCATTATCAGATCCACTTTCCATATTTAGTGTGCTCCAAGTAGAGACTGAAATAGTTTCAGATCCTAGAAACAAAATATGCACCTAGCATGGTCGCTGACTATGCGGAGAACTCCTTTTAATGAAATAAAATTCAGCTTTATTGAAAATTTCAGCTTGTCCCTGTTACTCCTGTTGTACGAGGGAAGTTTTTGACAGAGAAGTATTTTTACTGGTGATGGCAATCTATGTTAAAATTTTGTAAAAGCTGGACCATGGTCATTAGGAAATGAGCTCTCAAGCTTTTCATGACAGCTCTTTACAGAATTAGCTCCCAAACCTGGTTTGCAGCACTGGGACTGATATTTAGAGACCTGATATACCTACATATATTTTTAAATGAGAAATATGTATTACAGTCTGTCTCCTTCTTGCAAGTTCGGACTAGAAATGCAAAGACATTTCAGCCATCACTTCTACATTAATCAGCACCACAAAAATGCACAAAGGTCAGATTTTTTGGGGGGCTTTTCTGAGTTAGAAATACACAATATTCGAACATTAGGCAGCATCTACCATTATTATTTTCAGAACATGTATAGAGTTTTATGCTTAAAAATTTGACAGCTGACCCATCATTACTATGATCTATTTTCTCTAGTTGCACTGATATGTTAAGCTGAATAATGCAGTCCAGTGTGATTGACAGAGCCTGGAAGCAGTGGATATTTTGAATCTGGCACATCTCTCTGTGTTAAGCAGTGTTGCACATAAACACTTTTTAGCATGAAAAGCTTTTTCCTTGAAGGGAAGGAGGAGGGGATGAATGGCTTTTAATCCATAAGCTCCCAGATCTTGCAACACACAGATGATGTCCTCAGATTTAATGAATTAGTGTGTCTAGTACCTGGCAGAAAATGCTTAAAGAAAAAAAAATTTTAAAAGGCAGCTGGATATTGTTTGGCATCAGTAATAATACTTTTAAAGCACCTGTTATTTTCCTGGCACTCACTCTTGGTGGGTCATTCCATCATATGATTGACTACTTGTTAAATCAAATCTATCCAGTAAGAATTTTCCTCCTGGGGCCTTCTTCAAGCACTGCCTACTTACCTTTTTGATTTCTTCCTTAAATCTCTGGATAAACCTTTCCTAGCCTTTTTAATTGGCATACCTCATGTATTTATAGTCCCTCCAAAATCCAATTTTGCCATCTCTTGACTGAGATTATGAACCTGCTCAGTTCTGTCTTTCTCCACTTTCTGCTTGTTTTCCCCCAGCCCAGCAATGTTGCACATCTGATGGCACAGACTGCCACTAATGAGAGTTGAGTTTAAAGTGTGGTCTGAGTGATAACCATGCACAAACTCGGGTAAAATCAAAGGTACTGCACACACCGAACTGACAGCAGAACTTTGCTCATCTCCTTCAGGATTGGATTGTCCATCTCAGGAGTTACTTTACAGCAGATGCTTTTTAGCACTGGTTTGTGTAAGACTGCATTGTTCTGGTTCGTGTAAGACTACATTGTTCTGGTTCAATTATGGTCAAACTGCAAAGTTAAGCAGATGCACAACTTTTGCCCAAACAGAAAGGAGCTTTCTTTAAATCTACACATCCAGCTTTCACTACTCTGGAGAAAGTGCTTGACAAGTAGACAGTAAAGAGAAGACCTGTACTATGGGACTAATATATTTTGCTTTCTCAATACTTTTTAATTTATTTAAGGTCAATCTAATATTTAAGGTCAAATGTCAAGTGATAAACAAAATGACCTGATTTAATAGTTCAGTGTTTTGTTCAACAGATTATTTCAAAACCAGCCTTAATAATGTCACCATTGTGAACCCCATTAAAATCCAGTTTATTGGAAATACAGTAAATTATACAACCAAACATTTAAGAGGCATTACTTCTCCTTCCCCACATAACAGAGGAACTCATGAGTGGCATGGGAGAAGCTGGTGGAGTTCAGTCAGAAAAAGAACACAGGCTTGTAGTTCTGAACCACGTGCATGTAGTGTAAGTGTGTGTTCACACACGTATGTGCTAATACACAAAGAAATACATACATGTGTAAACACACACATAACAGCTAATTCAGAGTACTTTATTGCTCTGTTTGTAGAAAACCTTACTAGTTGAAAAGGTCCCGAACTTTCATTTTTGTGATTTTGAAGGGCACAGTTTGCTGTCTGGGTGGTTTTGAGGTGAGAATGAAGGATTTGTCTTCATTCCTTTCTGCAAAATTTGGAGCATGCTGGCTAACAAGGAGAGCTTCTGTTGGTCTCCACTACGAAATAGTATTTTTAAATGCGTGGCTTCTGACAGTGGGAAGTGCAAGATGTTTGCATGCCAAACCTGCATATGTTTGTTCCGAAGGCAATATTGACCTATACTGAGATAAAAAATTGAAGTATGCTGCTGTTAAATACCTATGGCATCAAATATAAATGACATAATGCCATTTATAAATGACATAATGCCATTCATCACTTTGCTCATTTAGAGGTTAAAGTTTTTATGCAGCTTAGCATAACCTTGTAGTATCTTGCTAAAAAAGTATAAGCTGCCGTCAAAACATGCAATCTGTTTGGAATGGCATCAGCATTTTGGTACCAGGTTCCCTGTACCCCTTCTGTACCTATGAGCCAGCAGAGGGAGCCTGAAATGCTGTCAGTGTCCAACATCTGTGAGACATCAGTGAATTCTGGCTAGAGCTAACGTGTCAGTGCTGTCATCGGAGCCTGATCTGGGAGATGCTGCTTCCCAAAGACTTTGTGATGAACGCTGCTCACAGGTCCAAATTCTTAGTGTCAGTTTTTAGCTTTTGCACCAAGCAGGATCTTCCATGTGAAGCTCAGAGATATTGGTCGGCAGCCAGCTGTGCAGAGTCCACCCAGGGCTGTAAAAGCTATGGAGAAAACAAGCACCGTGGTTTTAAGTAGAAAAGAGTAATTTGATGACCCAGACAGGGTTATTCCTAGTTATAATTTCTTAGCACCTTGTAAGCTTGGCTTTCACACAAGAAGAACAACAAACTAAGAATTTTTCTAATTATGCCAGTGGTCCTGCTGACAGAGCTATTGGGCTGAAGATGCTATTGGTTACCCACAAAGAATTTTGCACCCTCTCTTGACAAAAAAATAAGTGTTTGACCCAAGAATTGTGCAAAATGTTCGTGTTTTCCTCTTTGTACTTAAAACATCAGCAAAGGACTGTTTCAGACCCTTTCATAAGGTTCCCATAATGCCAGTGGCAGAAATGACATCAGTTTTTAAAGCATAAAAGGCGCCTCATCTAGGCTCAGAAATGTCAGTAGTAATTACAAACTTTGTTTTCCAGTATAATCAATTCTTTATTTATGGTGTGAAATGTTTTTTACCCTTTTGAACTTTCACCATTCTAAGCCAAGCAATATTGTTGGCATGTTCCTTTAAAAATAATTGCTTCTGGACTGAGAAATTGAATGTCAAGTTCCAAGTTGATGTAAATTAAATGGGTTTCATTAATAGTCTGGCCTGTGGAAGGAGTGAGTGTTTCGATTCTGGGTTTGACTTCAGGACATGACCTCTTGATCACACAGGTCAGCAGAGATGGGAAATATCGAAGAGGTACCCCAGGTTGACGTTGGGAAGAAAGTGTCTAGAACTGATGTATCACAAACTGTCTGTTCCATTAAACAGAAGCAATGTCAGGCTCCTCAGAGAATAAAGCTTAGTTGTCACAGGTCATTATGCTCTTCAAAAAAAGAGTTGGAAGGAAAATCACGATGATGGAAATCCTCAAGGCTGTCATGTACACATAATCTTCTAAACCTTCCTGGATTAACACTGCCAAGCCTATGCACAGGGGGAATGGAGTAAAGAACCCAAATATTCTTAACTTCTACAGTACAATTATATGCCAGATTTCCCACCTGTAGCTGTTAAAAAGGATTATTTTACAAGACACAGCATTTTAAAATTGAAAGCAGGACATCTGTACAGCTGAGAGTCACACATATGTGACCGTGTCTGCAAGAGAATTCCGTCCGTGGGAGCAACCACATTCACAGGGACAGGCAATACACAGCTCTTCAAAGGGAAGGGTCTGCTGAATTGGGGTGGAGTTTATATATTATGTTTTAATTGAAGGCTATCTCCTGCCTTTAAAACTGGCTTTCATTTCAACTTCTGAGCAACCCCAGCTCTCTCAGTCTCTCCTCATGACAGATTTTCCAATCCCTCAATCACCTTCAGGGCCCTTGGCTAGACCTGCTCCAGAATCTCTGCTCCTTTTTGGTACTTGGGGAGTGCAGAGCTGGGCTTGGCATGGTCTCCCTGGTGCTGAGCAGAGGTGAAGAGTCACCTCCCTTGACCTGGTGGCAACACAATTCCCAGCACAGCCCAGGAGGCTGTTGGGCCTCTCTGCTGCCAGGGCACACAGCTGCCTCATGCCCAGCTTGCTCAGAGCATGGCAGAGCTGCTTTCCAGCCAGCTGGCCTCAGCTTCTTCTGCTGGATGGGCTCGTTTGTCCCCACGTGCAGAACTTGGAGAATCCCTTTGCAGAATTTCACGAGGTTCCTGAAGATTCCCTATTTCCCCAGCCTTTTGAGGTCCCTCTGAATGGCAGCACAAACTCTCAGGTGCACAGAGCTCGTTCTAATTTTGTATACACATATGCATATATATATATACAGTTCCCATTTTTATTGTTAATAAATAAAAAAATAGCTCTAAAGCTTTTGTTGGATTGGGCTCAGGAGTTTCACAGTTTGCTGGCAATTAATTATCACTGATGAGTCCCAGGTCTAAGGTCTTCTCAAGGACATAAAGAATATGTTGGGATTTTGAGTAATAAAAATAAGCTGATAAAGTGAGCACCGAAACTAATTTTATGTGATATACTACATAAAAGCTCTTACATTAATTGTTCCCTGTAGCATCTAGCTCTTAATTATACAGTGTTTGCTAATAAGAGGAACAAGTGGTAAAGCCCAGTATTTTTATGTCTGTTCATTGGCATTGTCTGAAATAAGAACAGAGGTGACTCTAGTAAGGCACAACCTGCTTCTGTTTAGGTACCTCGACTGATTTTTTCAGGTACAAGGAGAATTTCAAAGAACTTAAGCTAGCCTTTTACTGATGACCTGGATGCTGATCCCTTTAAAAATATTTGAAATAACTTAGGAAAGGACTTCTGTTGATTGTGTAAGGAGAACCAGATTAAGGAAAACACTCTTTTTCGCTGGCTGACAATGAACTTTGCACTTTCAATAAACAGTCTTGGAGAGAAGAAAAAAACCCTGGTATAGACAGCTAATTTATGCTGATAATTAACTGCTAGAAGTAGATTTGGTGGATCTGATTCAGATTGCTCTCCCACTGCTGTAATTCTTCGAGTCTAGCTGTGCTAACAACATGACACTAATACAGAGAATTATAATGATCAATACAATTATGGCTGTAGTCTCTGTCCTGTGGGCACTATTTTTTCTTAACAAAAAGGGTTCAGAATCTGTTATTAAACCTGTTTGTGATGCAAAATGTCATGGTAAATCACTCCATGGCCTGGAGTACCAAATAAAGAAAACTATTTAAATGCTGTGCTGTGCAAAAGTCTGCGCAGCTACAGAAGTTAACTGTAACACATAAAGACGTAGAAAAACTAGATTTAATCTAGCTAAATCTCATACCTCTAATATGCTCCAGGAAATTCCCCGTAAGGCAGCCAGGATTCCATGGCAAGCATGCACAGTCTTAGCTGAGGTCCGTGCTGTCCCACTGCCATCAGGATTGCTATGTGACGGAGCAAAAAAATGAAGCTAGTTTGGGTCCCAGTCTTCCCAGACTCGAGATGAGTTAAGCAAATGAAATCTTGGATGAACAAAGCCACTATTTAGATGAATTTTCCCACTACAAAGGGACTAACACTGCAGGGAATGAGGGGAATGGACACTGCTGCTGAAATGAAAAGAGGTACGATCCTCTGCCATTCCCACCGACACGGAGCCCGGCTGAAAGATCACAGCCCAAAGTCTCAGGTCTTCTGCATCTACATCTGCTCTAGAGCAAGTCACAGCTTACCCAGGAGAGAAAACACACAAAAACCTCCAATTTTTTAAAAAAATTGATAGTTCAGCAGAATTTCTTTCTATATTTGAAGTGAAAATAAATTATGTAAATACATATACTCTAGGAACAGAGAAATGTGATTATACACAGCATAGATACAGATCATACCCATGCTTTTTATACAGTCATGCTGTGCACAGCTCAGGATACACACAGCATAAACATGTCATGTGCACTCACCCATTTGTATTTTACATTTTTCTATTCTCACATCTCCATTATCAATTAAACTCCATAGGCCCTATTAAAACTATGATTTTTCTGGCCTTCTGGCTTTTCCAGTTTGTTTCAATAGGGACTGACAATGAAGTTGTGTAAACACAGTCACTTTTGCATGTTGTGGAGATTCACATTAGTTAAAACAAAATGGGAAAATCCTGCAAATGACTGAAATTTTCCAGAGCACCATTTCCAGGGCAGAAGCCGTTTCACACTAGACAGCACAGTGGTGTGCTTGCCTAACTCAGTTAAAACAAACAGGAAACAGCCAACAAGAGACGAGGTAGAAAATCCCTTTTAGGGTAGACAAGACACTGCATACATTTCTCAATGGATGTGTTCACCAACAGCAAGCACTCTTTTAAAGCCCTTAAGTGTTTGTAGGACAGAAAATTAATTTGTTTTCTAATTCAAAAGTGAATCATATGCTCCAAACAGATTTTCAAGTCAACGGAACATGACCTTGTATGATCTAATTAAACAGCTCAAAGGTATTGGTTGTTTTAAGATCCCTCTGGATATTTTTCAGTTCAAATGCGCATACATCATCAGTATGTACAAGCTCATAAATCTACAAAAAATACAAATCAGATCATTAATGCTTTGGATTTCACAGTCTTGCCACAGTTTTCTAAAAGGTAAAACATGAAAATTTCCTGAATTACACATACTCTTATTCCAACTTACAGAGCACACCAAAAAACCCATACTGGACAGCAGAACACCAAATATCTTTCTTTGGCTTCCAAATATCTGGTCCAGAATCAGGTATAAAATAACACATTCTCTGAAACCTGCTATTACAATTTCTTCTGTGGATGATGTCCTGACCCTTTGAGTGGAGCACTGGACCAGATGATGACCTTTGAATGTCCCTTTCAATCTAAATTTTTCTATGATTCTGTCCTAATTCTCTGTGTTTTGTGAATTGACTTCTCCAGTGCACTTGACTGTTTGATTACAAAAAAGAAATATCTTTGGCTGGTTTTTTTCCTAAATTTTTTCCAATCATTTGTCTCTGGTATTGCTCCCATGGTCTCCTTTCCCCACTCTCAATTTTAGCTCAGATCTCTGTGAAGACCTTATCTATGACCTGCAGAATTTTTTAGCATCCCTCACACATCCCATACAGATTGATGGTCATACACCTATACTGTGTCCTCTTACTACCCATAAACGACCCTGTGTCTGACAAGAGGTCTGTCTCAAATGCCGGCACAAGTATCTTTGGGGGAACCATTGATTCCTGTATTTTTATTGCCTTTTCCCCAGTCACATCTTCCATCTGTTGGGTCTCCAAAACCTTACCTGCTCTTTTTTCCATCACCTTTCTCCACTTTAGCCTGTCACACCCTGTGACTGTGCTCGCCCTCCTCTCTTCTCCGCTTCCTATCTCATACCATCAACATGGCCATAGCTACAACACATTCGTGCAGCCAGAAACCCCACTCCAGAAGGATGCTGCCTGGGAAAACTGGGCTGCCACCATTTGATTTCCTTCCTCGCCTCCATCAGTCAAACACAGCAGCAGCTGCCTCATTCACCCTTATATAAAACTGACTCTAGAGGCAGGGAAATGAAAGGAAAACGAGTGCCACGCAGGGACATATTTCTCCAACGAGTTTTTCTTTACTCCAGATTCAGACCCTAATCCCACAATTGGATCCACATGGCTGGCTGTGCAAAGTGAAAGGGGGGCTGGGGGTGTAGGCTACCCTTGCAGGACACGGCCCCTGGCCCTTGCCAGGCGGTGTCCCCTGACCCCGGCCGTGCCGCGCGCGTGGCTGCGCCGGGGCCCCCCCGGTCTGCGCGGGGCTCCCTCATCCACCCGCGAGCTGGAGCCAAGCTCAGCCCAGACGGCTGCTTCCAATATTTCTGAAATAAAATAAACACAGCCGATCTCACTAAACAACTAATCACCTACAGCACGTACATTATTTTCTTCTTCTCTCTTTTTTTTTTTTTTTTTTTGGAATGAAAACTATTTTAGGTGTGACAAAACACGTGAAACAAGTGGAAAAACATTTCCAAGTACTTTTGCTCTCAGAAAACCTTTACTGATTGAAGAGATTAAGGGATTGGGGTTTTGTAGTACTTTAAAAAAATCCATTTTTACTTAAAATTCGAACTAGTCTATGAAGCTTTGGGCCAGCAACATTTAAAAAGATTGAATTACAGCATGCCATTCTGAATGTAGCACATTATGAATTCCATATCCCTCAGCTAGAGTGACATATTTAATGATTAAGCCAAGCCACTCAACTCTATTTCTATTTTAATTTTTTTTCCTAGCCAGTATTAACTTTATACATACGTTTCAAATGGCAAGAGGAAAAACAGCAGAATAGTGAATTTGTCTGCAATAAAGGAATAACTGGCAAGGTCTTACAACTTTATGAAATTAGAGTTCTGTGTGAAAGCTATCGTGTGCAAATTAGCCCAATGTTAACAAATGCTTTTTGTCCTAAAAAGAATCCTGTTTTACATGTGCTCCAGCTCTGCTCTGTCCTTCATTTTACACAAGCTTTTCCTGCCAGGAGAGCAACAGAAATTGCCATGCAAATCAGAGCACTGGTCACATTCAGTTCAGTATCGAATGTAAGCCAGTTCTTTACTGAAGAAAAATAGGAGAAAAAAAAATCCATTTAAATACCCCTCACTTGCTCTACACTGATGTACATGAGAGGAAAACCTCCTTCCTGACCTGCATGGTGACTGATTTATGCCCACAAGCATGGGGTTTAATTACAATGAAACAGAGATGGTCAATTTATTTCCTTGCGCTTACTCACTCATGAGCGTGCATTTCCTCCTTCCAGCAAAAAAGTAATTATCTCTTTTCAATTATCTGCGCAGATGTGGCAAAGTTAGAATTTTTGTGATTGTCTGCTAAAACCTGGGGCCCTGAAGAATATGTGCTCTGCCAGATCTTTCTGCTGGCCTCAGGATTAATGAGTCCCTTGAAGAGAGAGTTGTTTGCACCTGGGGTAGGATTTTATAACAGACATTTCCAAAATTCTAAAATATAGGCAAAGGAAGTGCTATTTCAAACTCTTCGTCTTCCATAAAGCAATTCTAAAGGGTATCCTACAATCTGAGTTCGTCCAAGGTTTCCTCCTGCTTGCACTTGATACCTGTAAGTGCAGGTAATGGTTTGACACATCTACAGCTCAATTGCTGGAAATTATTTCATTCAAGGGAGGCCCAAAAACGTGGAAAAATAGACTTGGAAGGGACAGACATGCAGGTATCATTTGAACTGTCTGTGTGTCTAAGGCAGGATCTGCTGGCTTGTGTCTCATTACGTTTTTGTCTCTAACCAATTTTTAAGGATCCACAATAGAGTTTATGGCTCCCAGTGGGCATCTTAAACAACGGCTTTGTTGTCTAATTGTCATTAGAAATATTTTCTTACAGTGTGACCTGGATGTTCCTTGTGCAGGCCAACCTGTGACTTTCCCACCTGATTACTGTGGTCTCAGGACACAGTTTACTCTCTTTTTTGTACTGAAAAACTCTTACCATGTCCAATTTCCTCTGCTTGTCTTTTGATTGCAGAGCCCTACATTTTTAACCTTTTCTCACAAGCCATATTTTGTCAACCTGCAATCATTCTCATTTCTTTCCTCTGAATTCTTCCTAATTGATCCAAATCTTCCTTGCAGTGCAGAACTAAAAGTGGACTTGTTGTAATTGAAGCACTGTAGACTGAAACTATTGTTCTACCTGATTGCTGATTATTCTGGCCTGAGACTGTAGACACTGGGTGAGCCCTTCCAGAAATGAATACAATATTTTTCAGACCATTTCTCCAATTTCTTGTGTTCACCTATAAAGGTTGTTTGGTCTCTAACACAATCAAAACTGTCACTTAACCCTGCTTCATCAGACAACTTACGAGGCAAGCTTTCTGTGCCAACATCCACATCTTTTATGAAAGCACCAGCCAGAGCAAAGCCAGGACAATCACAAACCATATTCAAATCCCACTTTGACAGGGAATCCCTGACAATTACTTTCTGGGCAGGATCACACAACTTTTATATCTGCTTTATGGTGGTTTCACATGGAATGTTCTCCTTGGTCAGTATATGAAAATGTTACCGAACACAATATCTTACTGTAATTAGAGTACCTGCTCCTGGCGGGTTTGTTCACACTCCCACCAGTGGTTCTGGCACGGCTTTGGGCAGTTTGCTGAGTACCCTGCTCTGCAGTTCCCCTGTGTTGTCACTGAGCTGTAAGAGCAGCTGTCTGTTCCCACCTGTTGACCCTGTCTGCTCATAACCTTCCCTCAGAGCTTCATTGTCACAGTCACACTGCAAAAGGAATGGTAATTACTGAGAGCCTCCAGCTTCTTGCAGTATTCAAAACAAAGTGCACATTAAACATCAAACTGCAGCACAAGACATCTGATAAGCACTCAGACTAACTAATCAAACTGAACTTTATTTTGTTTAAAGCTTCCTTTCTTACCTTTCCAAGAGTCTGGATTACATTCTTGCCCCATGTTATTTGCATGTATTGTAAGAAAACTCACTTGATGCCTGTATCAGAAGGTGGAAGAAGCAGCAGCTCTCTGAGCATCTCCACAAAAACAGTTTTGAACTGTACATTAAATGAATCCAAAATTGTGTTCTGTGTGTAGGTCTTTTGGTGAACCTGAACGCAAATGTGACACAAGATCAGTAATTTCCTAATTAGTGAAGAAACGAGTTGAGGGAGAAGAAAGAATTGATAAACATAAGTAACAAAAATAATGTCTGCTGCTAAAATTACCACAGAAATAAGTAGTCAAATCTCCTGAACTCTATTTTCCCCTCATTAAATTTGGTCTAAATCAAAATTTCTTGCTCAGGAGCTGAAAAAAAAAAAAATTCCACTAAATAAATTTTCTCCTGTCTTTAGCACACTCAAAAATCTAGAGACACAGACTTCCATTAAGTAGAGAGAGCAAATGGAACAAAAAATACTTCATAAAATACAGAAACAAGATCAAATTTTAGATCTTCTCTATCTGCTTATTGAGATGTACAGTTTCTCTGAATGGCAGTGACCACGAAAGAGTTGATCTGGATTAGCAAACCTTTTGAAAGGAAAAAAAAGTCTTACAAAACAACATCTTGTAGAACCACAAAAAGTGACCAATCGGTTTTGAACAGATCCTAATAATACGCATTTTCTGTGAAACACAAACAACATTCAGTGTGAGCATGAGCCTGGAGAAAAAAGAATTTAAATAGGATACGTATCTATTGTGTAAGCAGTTTAATGGGTCTTACTTTAAGCCTTGTTGATCTGGCTTGGGCAAAATACACCATCAGACTACATCAGCAGGTACAGAAGTGGAGCAAGCTAATCCTGGAAAGGAAGCCTTTATACTAAGAACTGTTGTGAGTTTTACAGAAATTTCCTTTGTGGACTGCTTAAGTGCTAAACGATCTTTTTCTTTTGGAAATTTTCCTGTGGAAAAAGATGCTTGCAACTAGGATACAAGTTTACATCATTTTAATGACAATGTTTACAGGTAAATATTTTCTTTTCATGAATTTGTATGTGCATTCAGACTGTATTGAACATGTAGCACCTATCCAGATTGCTTGCTTGTAGCTTCTTGATATTTATTTAGTATCAGGGGACTGGAAAGGCAAAAGGCTGTAAGCAGATTTCTAACCAAAGGCATGTATCAAAAGTGTAATTTGGATAATAGTTTTAGAATTCTTTAATCAAAATGAAAAACAGTGGCGTTCAGCAGAATTATGCTTGAATAATTACTTTTGTCATCCTGCTTCTGCAGGAAACTTTTGCTGCTAAATTTGAAAGAGAGAGTTTAATTGAGAAGTTAACAGCTAGGAAATAGCCACCATATAGTAATAATGTGTAAGTGAGGAAAGGAGACAGATGAGTGATGCTATCAAACTCAGTCAAAGGAACAGTTTCATCTCTGTTTTGAAAAAAAAAAACTTCACAGGTGGGAAAAGTAATCATCTTAATTATTCATAATTATCTGAAATTTTATGTCAGTGTGTAATATTTAGAAGGGAAAATGCTATATGACTCTACTTTACTTCTTCCTTTAAAAACACAGATATGCTTAGCTGAGCTAATGCATGTAACCACTGAAAAAAAATCATTGCCTTTGCACTTGTTTTGGTATGGCTTACATCTTTTGAGAGTGCTTTTTTTACATGCTAACTTCTCCAACTTGAGCTATTTGAACTGCTTATACAGTTCTATAAATATTGACTAATCCTTTTATCTAGAGTGCTTTTATCTTGACTGACAGTGGTCTTTGCTTGTGTAGCAATTGGCAGATAATGAGCAATATCAATACCACTTGCAAGAACAGCTGATTTATTCATTCTTGATATGAAAAAAGTAACTTATGATTTGTCTTTTCATGTGACCTATATTTGTGTTTGTGCAAATCTTATTATGAAATAGTAGGCCTATATATGTAAGTGCATACATGTGTGTGTATCTATATGCACAACTCATTAAATAATTATTTTGCAGTGTATTTTTAATATCATTACTTAAAATATAAGCATTGTATTGAGACACTGAAATGACTATGAAATTCACGTATTTAAGTGGCTCTATGAGAGTCACTTTATATTTAATAATTGATACTATTCATTTTCTATAGGCAAAGAAAAAAGAAAAAAATAATAATGTTGTGTGCCTCCTCATAAAACTCATTTTATTTATATGTTGGACATTGATACTTTCTTTTATCAAATGTCTTATCTAAATTTAAAGATAGAAATAGATATGATTTCCAAAAGAAGTTTAGCATTCTCACGAAACAATTTTGTTTATTTTATGTCTTATCTGATGAAGTAGAGAACAACACAGACACTAAAGATTATTGTAAAGTTAAATGTATCTGTATCATCCCTTCTAAAGGCAAGTCAGTACTGCAAAGTGTGACTCAGCCCACAAGTTCCAAGGCAAAGGGAATGTCTGGCAGGTGCTGTGGGATAATAGAGTAACACACAGAGAGTCACCACACACGGCTGAAAATGCCACAGCCAAGGACCCAGCCATTCACAATGCTGATTGTTTTATGAAAGGTCTCGTAGGAGCTCCCAGTCTATAAATCCTTAAGCACAATCTGTCCACTCTGAAGCCCTATGACAAGGCTAAGCACAACCTGATCCAACTGCTTGTAGGCTGGACTAATTTTTAGCTCTGACACAAAAATCCAAAGAGATGTGCTTTTCTACAGCCATCATATTAAGACTGAGGGATATAAAAGATCTGACATTTTTCTCGATGTCAAAGCAGGGAAGGGAGCAGTATCAGGCAGGAGATGGACTAAAACATTGCCAAAACAGGAAACAGCTCACAGTAACTCCACTTTTCATATACTAGAAGAGCAAAAGCAGGACAAGTTACTAGCGCTGAAATTGCCACAAACTGGACAAAGCAGACATGGCTCTGGCCCCCAGTCAGGAACGGTTTGGGAACTGCACTTCACTTGGAGAAAGTCAGCCCCAATGAGTCGTATTTCTGCCAGATGCCACTACACATTAAGGTGTACACAGACATCTCTCACTGGAAAAATGATGAGCTTGGCTGGAAAACAGAGACAGACTGCTGCAGTAAAACCCCACTGCCAGGCCAGGGAGATGGCACTAGCTGTGCTCAGTAGTCTGAAGCTTCAGGTGGAAACTCAGCATATGCTTTAATTGAGGGCTGATGAGTGAGTTGGATTGCTGCAGAGAGAGTCTTTTGTGTACCTGCTATGACCACTTCACTCTGGCTAATCTTTTAAACAAATCTCTCCCAGTTCTCAGTTCCCTGCTGGCTCTCCCCTACTTTCCACTCTCCGAGATGGGTCCAGTTACAACTGTGATTGAATAAAGTGGACAGGCAAGGAATTAGCCTGAGTAACTACACTTATCTACTACTATTTGCAGCAATTCATTGTGGCTGAATGCTGCTCTGTAATTTTCCATGATGGATGGCCGTGTTTTGTTCTAGAAATAAAGCTTTATGTGAATTTGTCCATGAATCTAGGTGTGGTGCCTCATACACCCAGCTGCCACTCCATGAACCTCAGCATATCTCATTACCTGATTTACAGGCAGCAGTTTTGCTGTGGGGACGGATGAATAATTATCTATTTAATTAGTGCTGATGATACTAGTTTGAAAACTAACTGCAAAGTGTTTCTCATTTTTCTCTAAGATAAGTATGAAGGGAAATAGAAATGTTTAGATTTGCACTTAGTATGAGTTATCAAAAAAGTATTTGGATATTTTGGCTGCTTCCAAGGGAGATGAGAAACAGATTTTCCCTGACCCACTGAATTCATATGGGTCACTGGATTGCTCAAGGGAGAAGTTACTGTAATTACCACTTTATAGATGAACAACAGTGCAGAGGGATAAGCAGATTAGTTTTACAAGAGGAACAGATTTCTTTTTTTGTGTGAAGTGTGATCCAGCAGACCCACTTAGGCCACGTCTATCAAATTATAGTGGAGTTGAGATGAGGAGCTCTCCTTTTACCAGATATACCAGAAGCCAAGCATTACATGGAAGAAGAGGAAATATGAGACTGTCTTCACAATTTCTTGCAGAAGCGCACTCATCACCAATCAACCTCTGAGACGTTTGAGAGAATATTCTTTTCATCTTTTCTTGCTTTATATTTGGTATAGAGGAGAGGCAAAGAAGTTCCCCTGTAGTACATACTTTTTGCAGTGCATACATTTTGCAGGCATGTTCAGCCGCTTGTCCATCTGAGCCACCACGTTTTGTGACTCTCACTTGAAGACTGTTGCTCCGAGATGTTTCATATGGGACCAGGAATAAGAGTCTGTAGTTCTTGCACTGTTTGAATGAACGTGAAAAAGAAGGAAAGACCAGCAAATCATTCTCCAGCTCATCATCATACTCTATTATGGTTAGGAATTAAGCAACAATTCTTGGCTTTTTGTATGTGATAAACAATTCAGTTCCTTACAAAGCATTTTTAATCTCTACCACAGGGTATGTGGGAAACAATTTCTTGATCACATATGATGATGTTTATCTTAATTTCATCTTATTATCCATATCAAAACTGTCCATTTGTTTGGTCCTTTTCTCCAAAATGTGGCTATCACTAAGGTGTTTATATAATACTTTGCACAAAGAAACCATGACAAGCGAATGGCGTTTTTATATTTAATGTATTTTTTTTTACTTGTCCATCATCTATTTATCAAGGCATTCCCGTCTAATAAAAGACAATTTAATAAAACACAATATTGAAGGTGTTATTTTGGACTCCAGTTATTCAAACCAGAATGCCTAATTCTTTGTTTCCTCTTCAGGTACTCACTGTGATGAAGACATCAACGAATGTTACACGAACCCTTGCCAAAACGGTGGGATCTGTGAGAATTTTCCTGGAAATTACACTTGCCATTGCCCACCTGCAGACAAAGAAGGGATTTTTTATGGTGGCTGGAACTGTACAGAAGTTCTACATGGCTGTACTGATCATCAATGCCAAAACAATGGAATATGTATCCCACATTTAAAAAATGGCCAACATGGATTCAGCTGCATATGCTCACCTGGGTATACTGGAATACACTGTGAAACCATAACCACGTTTTCTTTTCAAGGAAACAGTTTCCTTTTGTTGAAGAATCCCCTGGCCCATAAAAAGGATTTTTTCTATAATATAAACCTGAGGTTTCAGACTGTGCAACCCACAGCTTTTCTGTTTCACCGAGGGGAGAAAAATACATTTGCAAAGTTGGAGTTACTGAATGGCTACTTACACTTATCCGTTCAAGTCAATAATCAGCCACAGGCTCTTTTGCATATTCCACACAATGTCAGTGATGGAGAATGGCATTCAGTGGAGGTAACCTTGGCAAGAGCTGTTATTCTTAATTTGCTTGACAGCTCTTGTGTAGAATCCTGTCTCAATAAAACATCTGCTAAGATAGATAACGAGCTGGTGATGTTTGCGTTTCAGAGCACGTTTTTGGGCGGCTTACCAGTGGGGAACAGCAACTCTCTACAGAACACCTTTAATACACATTCTGCACCTTCATTTGTAGGCTGTCTCCAGGATATTGAGATAGACTTGAATGTTGTTACTCCAGAGAATGTGTCATCTGGGTCATCTTTAAATGTCAGGACAGGATGTGCTAAAAAGGACTGGTGTGACCCCCACCCGTGCCAGAACAGGGGACGCTGCATCAACCTGTGGCTGAGCTACCACTGCGACTGCTACCGGCCCTACACAGGGCCAGACTGTGCGACAGGTAAGGGAGAGCTGCTGGCACTTGTGTTTTCAGTGCCTGCTGGAAACATGGCCATGAACAACCCTGTTTACCTGGCGGGGAAACGGTGTGACCCTTAGGATCTCTGGAGCTTAATGCCAAGTGGTAAGCCAGTGCAAGAGGTTAGTAGTGGCACACCTCTGTTATTTTCTAGTTATTTTCCCAGGGATGCTGCTTTTCAGCCTGGCAAAAAGAAAAAAGTCAGGCTAAACTGGAGGATTCCACTCCTCTTGTTATAAAATCTTCTCAGTGCTCTTAGCACTCCATAAACTCTGAAAAACTGTAGTTCACTGGAGGTTATCCATGCTGAGTAAAATTTAGAAAGCAAGCAGCTCACTTGGAGTTTGAGACTTCTTTTCAAAGCATTCTTTGAAAATTTTATCCTCAAGCTCTTTAGGCTTTTATTAAGAGAGTCATTAAAGGCAGTGAAGGCAAGCAAAAGTACTGCAAGTTAAAAAAAGACAGATTCCAATTTTAAAAAAATGAATGAGATTATACTCTTAGCTTAATCTGATTAGCCCAAGGAGCAGGCAGGGCTTCAGCAGCTGGAAACAGGGCCCATTCATCCTTCAGCTGGTCCCAAGGCAGGGTTGGACAATCCCAGCTCAGGCTGCTGTTCCCAGAGAGCTGCGTGGGGACCAGAGGGAAACATGTCGCTGTCTGAGTGAGCAGAAGAGCTCATCACAGCAAACAGCCTCTGTGGCAGTGGTGAGCAGGAGCACCAAAGCTGCAGATGCCTGTAGCACATTCCCTGCTACGAATGATCTGTGCGAGTGAGGCTGGGGCAAAGTGGAAGGACAGCAGGAGGTCCCTGCCCAGCTCCCTGCTGTACTGCATCTGCTGGGGGAAGCCCCCTAGAGCTGTAAACACAGCGGCCCTCAGGAGTGCTTTAGGGTGAGCTCTGCAATCCTTCCCCAGGCAAAGTTTGAGGGATTGCAAACAAGCAGTTTTGTATGAGAAAACTGCTCAGGACTAAGCCTTCATGCTGTGCCCTTGTCTCTGCCTCCCTCACCCACACGTGGTCAGCAGAGCCATGTTTAGGGAGCAAGAAATACATACGTACATACACATATACATACGTATGTATATTTATGTAGATGTATTTGCCAAGTGGACTGGAAAAAATTAAGCACAACAGCAGAGCTTTGGTCAGATTGGAATGGACAGACCCTGAACTGGTGTAAACTGGCATGGGTGAAGTGAAGCTACATTGATTCACGTCAGCCGAACAACTGGCCTCAGGGCTTACTGAATGCATTGCTGCAGAAAGCTGGGGCTTCAAATACATTTCAAATGTTCAAATACAATTTCACTTTGCATGCTCTACCTGATACTTATCAATTCCTTTCAATAGTTTTTCCTTTTGGTTTTATCGCAAAATGACAAAGTCTGAGAGGTAATTGTAACAGACTTCTTTGAAGTGTAGCTGTAATTTATCCAAAGATTTGCAAGGCAACTTTGGGGTATAGGACAACATCTGGGAAATATGTTTGCCTCCTTATATGAAGCAAAATTAAAACCAGTCAGGGCCAGGAGCAGCTTATACTGGCATCAGAACTGTTGAGAATGATTAGAAAGTACGCTTTTTTTTTTCCTGCTGACCACAATATTCCTTGCTAATCATGGCACTGTGCCGTTTTGGTACATAGGTTCTAGATATATGCCACATGTAAAAGTCTGTGGCAAGTTTCTAAAGAGGCAGAGTGGGGGAGACTTGTGGTAAAGGATAACATAAGAAATGCTGGTGTCTTTCTGAAGAAAAGTTGCTGCCAAGTATTTAATTGACAAGAAGCAATATTTTCTCTACATACACAAAATAACAAACAGATGTTGACTCATTTTGATCAACATCCAGATGTTGCGACCCAAGAGGTTAATATTGACCAAGGTGATGCTAGCCATCTCATCAAACAGATCAGACTGATGATATATGTGTATATTTATAAATAGAGAGAAACGTGACAAGGTAATTGTAAACATGAAATACCTCTTTGAAGATCAATGCTTCTTTCTAATACTGCGGTTGTGGAAGCCTCACTTTAGCAGAATTTTTCTTTTTACCCTCATGAAAAAAGTGTCTCAGTCTCTAGTACTACCTTAAGAGCAGATAAAACTTAAACAGACTTAATGCCTCACAACACCAATTTCAACAAATAATTATTTCTACATACAAGAGTTTTAACAAGTAGATGTAGATATATAGGTAATCTTATCCATAGAAATAAAATATTTCAAATTTATTTAAGAAATTGCCTGTTTAGGAACAAATAAGGGATTTATTCCTGTTGCTAAATAATATGACCATACCACATAGCAGTGCAGTGTGGTCATTAAGGGTGTGTTGGACCTTCATGGTCAGTCCCCTATTTCATCATTTTTTTTAGTGCAGTCATGAAAAAAGGCAGCTCTGCAGGCAGAAAGTTGGCCTATGACATCCCACTCCAGGAGTTTTACTGCACAACTGAGGACTGAATCTTTAGCTATGTGAGCATTCAAAAAAAGCTTGGTTTATTATTTCTATGAATTTGATACATTAAAAATAGCTCCTGAAACTGTTTAGGCAGGAAGTCTCTAATATTGAGGACAAGATCACAAAACTTAGAGTGTAAAAATAGAAACACTTTGTTGTTCTTTAACGAGATGATTCATCAGAATAAAATACAGTTTTGGCTATGTATTTTGTATCCTTAAAAGACTGAAAATCATTACTGAAAATAAGGGGTAAAGGACAGACACATGGTTTTGGTTTAATCATTTGAATTGATAAGCACGAAGAAAAAAAACTTACTCGATCCTGGATCGTGTTTCTCCCAGAGTGCTGTGGGCACTCAGGGACTGAGCAGGATTCATGGCTGGATACAGGTTGTTGCAGGTGAGCACATGTTGAGCCCCAGCAGCAAAAAGTCTGTCAGAGAACTGGGGAGCCCAAGCAGCACCACACAGGTGATCTGTTCACTCAAGAGGAGTTTGCCCAGCAGCTTTCTGTGATTGGAATCTGTGCAAAAAATACCGCAAAAACCCAGAATTGCATTAACTTCCATGGTCATCAGTGAATCAAAGCAGCTAGGTTCTTTCCAAACTGATCTTTCTGAGGACCAATGCAGGAAAGTATAGAAGTCTGTCCTTGTTTAACTACTTGAAAACACAGCATTGCACAGAGCATGAGAGAGAAGAAAAATGTGCCCAATAATAGAACATCTGGTTCTGCACTGGGGCTTAATGCTACGGCCATGGAAGCCAACAGGAATTTTGAAACAGAAGCTATTTACAGCTAGATCAAGTCTTTATTCATCCATACATATGAGCACATCTTACTACAAGACATAAATATTACCAGAAGTAGTTATTTGATCATTGCATTAGCTCCTTCATCATTTAGCCCTAACTACTTTATTTTTCTCCCTTCTCTTCTTTTTTTTTTACCTTTTCCCATATCTCTAACCTCAAGAGTACATTCCAGGCCGGTTTGGATCCGAGGACTCCTCAGGCTATGCTGCTTTTCCTGTTGATTCCACTCAGAATGAGAACTTCATCATATCAATGTTTGTGCGAACACGCAAACCTTCTGGCTTGTTACTGGCTCTGAGAAACAGTACTTACCTCTATGTAAGAGTCTATTTGGAAGGTGGGAAACTCACCATGCTGGCTCTAAATTCCATGAAGTTATTAGGGAAACACTTCGTGAATGATGGAAACTTTTACTTAATAACATTAAAAATAGAACCAAATAAGATGGAGCTGTTCCAGTCCTCTCACTACCTAGGCTTTATTTCTACTCCAACACTAACCATCCAAAGTAAGGATATTCTTTACATTGGAGGCCTACCAGATAACAAAGAAACTGATAGAAATGGCAGGTATTTCAAAGGCTGTATCCAAGATGTAAGAGTGAATAACCAGCCACTGGAATTCTTCCCTGTCACCAATCCACTGAATTCTCTTATCAACCGAACTCTGATCAACGTCACCCAAGGCTGCGCTGGTGACAACCTCTGCAAGGTAAGAATGACATTTTTCGGAGCATTTTTGTGTGCTTATAATGGGGAGTTTATTTTAAGTTTTAGCACGTTCCCACACGTTATTTGATTATAATGACAGCTTAGGAAAACATGCAGAAATGCTAGAGCAGATATTGTTAAGCTGTGCTACATATGACGAATATCAGAAACAAAATCTATTTGCATAGGGGAGAATTAAACTATTTTGAGGTTGAAATAATGTTTTTCACCACTTATTGAGCATGCTGTACTGTCATAGTTTTGGTCTTTATCATTTTCCATCTGAAATAAAAAGAAAACTTCTTTTTGCCAGACAGGCCCCCACCCCTAGAGCTGGGAGTCCAACAGCCTTGATTCATACTGAGGTTATCTCTTCTCTTTCCCAATAGTCTAACCCTTGCCACAACGGTGGTGTGTGCTATTCAATCTGGGATGACTTCACTTGCACGTGCCCCCCTAACACAGTGGGGAAGGCATGTGAGGAAGTTAAGTGGTGTGAGCTTGGGCCCTGTCCTCATGAAGCACAATGCCAGCTGGTGCACCAAGGATTTGAATGTAGGTACATTTCAGTTGTTCCAATCATCTTTGCAGATCAGCAGCAATAGACATTTTCAGCAGCATTTCCTTGAAATGAAGTATTCACTCCCTTTAAAGTTCATTCAAATGTTATTTCTGTATTAAAATAATAGTTATGTCAGTTTTAAGTAACATTAATGGGAAGAGTGTGCCCTACCAAACCCAGAAATTCTCACTCAGACCCCCTGACTCAGATACTGATGTTTACAGGGCCTTTGGTTTAGACTTACTCAGCCCAACTAGTCAAGGTTGTCCAATAGATCGGTACATTGCCCTCACACTGCAAAGAAATAAGAGGTTAATCCGGTGGTGGATTAACCTTAGAATGTTCTCCATCCTCCTGAAAAGACAAGCTACATAACTTACATTGCACCATTTGATTGTGTCAAATCCTGAATAACATTGAAGGAAGTCACCTCAATATCTGTGGATCAGTTGTTCAAGCAGTGTCTTCATGAGAAGCACCTGCATGCCAAGCAGCCCATTTGAAAACTGATGACTATTAGCTGCCTTAGGATCGTTTGACACCCTGCACATCTCCTTCCTTCTCCACTTTCTTTCTCCTTCCCACCTTGGAGTGGAATTTAAAAAGCAAATAGGTATTTTTATGAAATACTTTTTTTCCTTTTGCTACCAAAGAAAGCCCTAACAAAGGTGTGAAGGACAGTAAATACCCACTCAGTTTGATGGAAGCTGTTGGAATGCCTGACCCTTAGGGATGGGAAGGCTGGTCAACAAACGGTCTCTATCACACACAGACTAGTAAGATATTATTTTTGTGCAGATTGTTAGGATCAGCATTGCAGGATGCATTAAAATTGTAACTGAAATTAAAACAATAGCTCCTTCTCTCAGAGATGTCTTTAATGATAACATCAAAATACATTCTCTCATAAAATTTGCTCTTGCATATTAGGGTAGAACAGAAACGCTTAAAGACAGTGAAGTGAAAAGTACCTGAACTGTTCCCTTCTCCTAAACTCAAGGTCATTTACACTTTCAATGACTCAAGGTCATCCCGTTTAAATTTCTGTGCTGGTTTATGTGGTAACAGTAGGGAGTTTCCCTAATAGATATTCCAAAATGCCTACACTATAGAACTGCGTTTTTAACTAGTTGTATTCTTAGCTGCAGGGTAAACTTCTTGTTGTTCAACACAGGATAACAAAATAAAAGCTTTCTTGGGCAGTGAGTTCTCTGCCTGGTGTCTTCTTCTTAAAAGAACTCAGCAGGTTTGGGAGATATTTAAAAAACCAGGAATAATCTTGGAAAATGTCTGACTTTCCTTTTAGTATGATTTCCTCTGAGGAAACTTTTTCTCTGAGAAAGACACCACATTTGATGCACCAGGAAATGCAGTTATGCCTCTGCTGCCTTGGCATCAGGATATGCAGTCAATAACTTCATACTGGGACTCCCAGGGTTCCTTTCCTCAAGATTTACTAAGCCCAGAGATAGTTCAGAAACCCAGCTTATCTCAGATCATTCAAAGCTATTTTTTCTGAAGTACAGACAGAAGACATTCCCTCCTGTCCCTCCTCCCTGTCTATAATCCTCAGAAACCTCAGAACATTTAAATTTACAGCCCAGTGAGTAAGTGCATTTTAGTAGAAACCATGCTAATGAAAGGTGTCAAATACCTTTGTGAAGATGTCCATAAAGCTGCCACAACGTTGGCCATCAATTTTCACTCACAGCAGTGTGAGCTGAGAGCTGCTGCCCTCCCAGTCCCACCAGCACAGGGCTGTGGCAGTGCCTGCCCAGCAGGAGAAGCTAGCTTTAAACATGACGGGCATGGCTCTGCTTACAGGGATTTTGAAGGGACTTTCCATCAACTGACTTCAATTCAATTCATTGTTTTGCATTGCTGAGATGAAATTGGGATCCAGTCAAATACTTTATAAAACATCTTAAGACACTCCTGAGAAAAGAGGAATAGGAAAGAAATGTTCACCCCATTCCTGTCACGGGGGATAACTGGCTGACCATACTTGGGGAACAAACATAAAATTAAAAATATGTCTTCTTTTGAAATAGAGAGATAATACTAATGTAGAATTGTGTATTATAGTGATAACCTGAGATGATGCAAAGCAGTACACTTCGGATGTCCTTATAGCTGATGCTGGCACTGCCCTGTAATTTTCTACAGCCATGAGAGGCAGACCAGGATAACTGAAACACTGGTGGAATTTGACTGTTTTTCAGCAAACCCAAAAGGAGTTGCATGGCAGGGAGCATGTGCACTGGAGAGACATTGTTCCACATGTATTGGTGTAAAACTGGCCTGGTTTCTCAATCGCTGTCTTTGCACAGGTCTTGCTAACGCCGTGTTCAGCGGCCGCAGCAGCGCGATATTTTACAGAAGCAACGGGAAAATCAGCAGAGACCTCACCAATATCATCTTTGGCTTTCGAACCAGGGACACTGATGTGATCCTGCTCTATGCAGAGAGGGAGCCTGAGTTTGTCATCATCAGTATCCACAACTCCAAACTCCTGTTTCAATTACAAAGTGGCAACAGCTTCTACAGGCTGACCCTTGCGAGTTCAGCGCCTGTGAGTGATGGCAAATGGCACCAAGTGATGGTTTCCATGGTGGAGCCCCTGTCCCAGTCCTCCAGGTGGCACATGGATATAGACAACAAGAAAGACACTGCAACTAGCACAGCTGCTGCAGGGAGCCTCAACTTTTTAAGAGAAGAGACAGACATCTATGTGGCTGACAAGGCTTTTGACAGCCTGGATGGCCTGCGAGGGTGTATGAGCACCATAGAAATCAGTGGCGTTTATCTCTCATACTTTGAAAATGCTGACATCCCTACTAAAAAACCTCAAGAGGAGCAATTTCTCAAAATATCTGCAAACCCCACTCTTACTGGCTGTTTGCAGGCAGATTTCTGCAGCTCAGACCCCTGTATGCATGGGGGGATATGTGAAGACTTGTACACTTCCTACCACTGTGTATGTCCTGATGGACGGACTGGCACCTACTGTGAAGTCAACATTGATGAGTGCTCTTCAAACCCCTGCATTCACGGGAACTGCACAGATGGGATTGCCTCCTATGAGTGCAACTGTGAGCCTGGTTACACAGGGGACAACTGTGAAGAGGATATAGATGAGTGCCATGGCCACCAGTGTGTGAATGGGGCCACTTGTGTGGATGGGATTAATGGATACTCCTGCCTGTGTGCTGCTAACTTCACTGGGAGGTTTTGCAGGTACTGTAAACAAGGCTAATCCACATGATTTTGTCAAGTCTCTTCTGAAGGGTTTTTACCTCACTGATGTCTTTGTTTTAAACACAGATGTTTTGCATCTGTCTCTATATTAATCATGGCTGTGGAGCTGATGTATGAAGAGAACAGAAAGTTGTACAGATCAATTAGATGTGGACTGAGGCAGTGGAGAGCTGCCAGCTCAGGCAGAGACTGATGAGGCAAAGGTTGAAGGAACCAGGCACAGCTCTGCTGCCCTGTTCTGCTGCCAACATTGGCCCTATGTGCTCTCTGATGACAAGATTACAAGCCCTCCAGAGCTTGAAAATAGATGTGCTACATCTTCTTTTCAGAAAAAAAATCTTAAGGTTTTCAAATCTCTAAAACTGTATTTTATTAGAGCAGTATAGTTCTAGAGCTAAAAATGAAGGAATTCAGAGTTGGTCAGAGAAAATAACAATAGGAAAAGAAGTTGTTTTTCTCCCCACACACAGCATCTTTTCTGGGTTGCTTTTTCCTCCCAGCTTGCTCAGTCCTGGTGGCTGCAAACACCACACAGCCCACTTTTCCCATTGCTTCTGACACTGCTCACGTGCAATTTCCTGTTCTTTCCAGACTCTCCTCTAGAAAGGCTTCAGGCTCTTCCCTTTAATTGCTCTTCTCTGCACACCCATAAAATTCTCCCCTCTAAGCATTTCCCATTCCTCTCCAAGAAGGCAAAATCCTTCTCCTTCCTCTGGGGGACTCCAATAAATCCAGCTTGCTGCAGCCCAAAGGATGCAAACAGACAATCATCTCCATGCTGCCCAACTACAGTCTCTTAAGATATAATTACTAAAATTGACTGGTTTTTTTGACTTTTTCTGAGTAGTGAGGACATTCTCAGGTTTGAAGATGCCATATGGTGGCCCAGTATCTCGTATATTAAGTCTCTCTTTTGAAATCTTATACTAAGCTGTCCAGGTATCACANAGAAATGAATCATTAATTTGCCAGTAAATATTTGGAAAAGAAAAACTAAATTCGTCAAATTAAAAAAGTTAGGCAAAACATATCCTGGGAGTCTTAAGTCTGAGTTCCAGCTGTCATTCCTTTGGGTGATACCCTGCTCCCCCACTTCAGCTGAGAGAGCACGAGACATCCAGGAACAGGACAGTGCAAATAACTGCTGCTGCCTTCTTGTTCACCCAGATATCGAAGGTTACCTTACACAGTTTGTGGGAATGAAGAGAGGAACCTCACCTGCTTCAACTATGGCAACTGCACCGACCTCGGCGGCGAGCTGACCTGCGTGTGCCTGCCGGGGTTTGTGGGAGAACGGTGAGAGGCTTTGTCCTGCACGTCTTTGGGGAGCACCTCTTCCAAAAGCTGTTCCAAAAGAGTCCGGAGGGTGACAGCCAGCCCTCTGGCAGAAATACAGATAAGGAGCTGTTTAAGTGCAGCAGTTCCTTGCTTGAGTGACTCTGAGGGTCGGAAGTATTGTGGTTTTAGACAAAAATCACCAATGAATGCAGCAAGGCTCAGTCCAGTGCAGCACCAGTAATCCAGCCCAAGATATTACTTCTTAAACAGCACTGCGTGATTGCTTGTCTGGGCCTTTTTTTGGCTTCTGTGCCAAATTTTCATAGGACAAGTTAGAATGTTACCTTTCCATGGCTGGGGACACATAAACACACATATCCTGCTCATATATTTAAACCAGCTACATGCTCTGGCACACGAATATGCAAAGCTGTTTCATTTTCACATGTCTGCTGTGAATATACAGTCTATTCCACCACAGGGATGGTGAGAGGTGGCATACCTAGTGCCATGCCAGGCTTTCTTACTGAATGCTGAAGTATGAAAGCAGAATGATTGTTTTTAGAAGAGATTAAGGAATACTTTGTACATGTTATTGTTGAGCCTGAAACAGGGACCTTCCTCACAGTGAAATTTGTATCTTGTAGCATAATTCACACTCACCACTTAATACTGGCCTTCAAAGACTTCTAGAGCAGGGAGGGCTGAGAGCTTCAGGGCATCAGGTGCTGTAGAAATTTAGGAGGGTGTTGTCCCAGTCATAGTCTGAACAGGTTAGGGCATTTTGGATAGTGAGGAAATACTGTATGTATTTTGGGTATGTACAATATTTTGTATAGACAGGAAATGTTGTACATACTCTTGGTGAAACTAGCATTATATCAGAGCATAATATCCAAAAGTTCAACAGGACCAAGGTGTAACACAGAGAAGTTTCCAACAAAAGGTTTTCCTTCTCTCAAAAACTTTTGAGCCCACTGATTTTGGGGAAAGAGTACAGTAGGCTGTAAAAGAGAGATGAAATGAAAATTTCCACCCACTCAATGCACAGTATAGTTGGCAGACACGTTTGAATTGCACTGTTAACAGCCAGGTCGCCTGTGTTACCTCACAATATTCAACAAGGGGGAAGAGAATACAATAAATTAAAATTATAAAGAGTAAAGAATATTCATAGCCACTTCCGCACTGCATGTATTTCTTGGGACTTCAAGGTAGCAGCAAAGCACTTCTTCCTTCTCCCTTCCCCTGCCAGCCAACTTGCTAACTACAGCTTTGGGACTGAGCCTTCCTTCCATCCATCCCACTGGCTGGCAATAATCTCACTTTTATGGTTCCCAAGGTTCTCGTATGGAGCAGCAGCGCTGTGCCCAGCGAGCTGCACGTTAACTGCCTGTGGCAGCCAGGCACTCTTCTCCAGGGCCTCAAATGCACCATTTGGCCTCTGTTCCTCAGCCTGCCAAACCATAAAGCAGCAGTACTTCCATGCTTGGAGGTCTCACTAGATCAGATGAGAACATTTCACCCCTTCTTTTTTTTTTTTTTTCTTTTTTCAGAACAAATTTAAATATGTCTGTTAATAAGAAAATTAAACCCAAAACTCTTTGCATATTCATGCATTAGATTGATAAAGCAGGCATTTTCCTTTAAGACAATATTTAATCCCTCAGAAAGCCACTGGTGCACACTGCAGAGGAAACAGTATCTTTCTATGCCAATCAGCTGTCTTGGGATCACACAAAAAATTGAATCCCAGTGAACTTAACAGCAAGTGGAAAGGGAAATGGGGAGAGATTACTCTCCATAAAAGAAGATAGAGCTCTCTCTCTCAAAAACAAATTTGTCATTCAATTCAGGCTGGAACTTTCAAAATTATATAAAGGGAGTCAGGTTTTTAAGTGTTCCTGAAACTCACTTGGATTCAGGTACCCGATTCCCTGGAAGATTTGAGAGGTTTTGGGCTTTTTTTTTTTTTATGTGCATAGGTAATTTCACAGCCATACAATTTTTGTATATTGGAAAAATACCTTAGCTCTTTGAAGTATATGGATATAATTTACCATTTAAGGAAGCCATTGAAAGATGTTTAGATTAATAGAGTAAAAGTGTTTAATATAAAAAAATGCTCTTCTCTGATGTAAGATTAAAATTTTATTGCATGGTTATGAGTATGATTGAACAAAGTAATTCCTTATAATTTATAGATAATTTCTCACATCCTTCTCCAAGTGTAAATATGCATTTTTGCCTGGAAAAATTAGGATAACTGTTAGCATTATTTGATAAAAAGAAGCAGGGAATTAAAAGGGAACATTGTCAGAACAGAAAATCACCAAGTCAGTAGTATTTTTCAGAAAATCTTCCACATCCCTCATTATCTTTCCATTGTCTGCCTTGAGAAATTACAACTCAAATTTATTTCATCACCAGAATTAACTCAAAAACATTTAACAATATGTATTAAGGCTTTTAATACTTGTTCTGCACCATTCTTACCATTCTTGGGGCCCATCTCAGAGAGACTGTACAGGAAATTGTGCTGGGATCTATTGGCATTACAAACTGAGGGAAGAAAACAAAAGGGTTAAAAAACCCCCCAAAAAGCAGGTGAATATTTCCAGGAGCACTCAGCTGGGAAAAACACACATTTGTTTGACTGATATCCAGATTACTGAGAAGGAAAATGTGCCCTCAGCTTCCTGGAACAATGAAAAGGACAAGCAAGCTGTCAGCAGGACTTGCACCAGAGCTGGCTCTAAAACCATGCAAGGACTTTCACTGCACCTTGCTAAGCACCATTAACCACGGAGTGCTTTGCAGACATGAAATTCCCTGCTTAACTATCTGTGTTTGAAAATCATACAGGAAGTTCAGGATTTGAGTGGGGCTAATCACCTAGTTAATAAAACCATAAACACGTGTGGAAATATGCCCCAGAGCATCTTCCTCTCCCTCCCCCCAAAGCTTCTGAATTAAAAATGTGCCTGTTTGCCACATTTGATCCCTGGTTTCAGAGGCTGACTGCCTGCAGTCTTTCCCCCAGGTGTGAGAAGGACATTGACGAGTGCAGCTCCGACCCGTGTCTGAACGGGGGCCTCTGCCAGAACCTCCTCAACAAGTTCCACTGCCTGTGCGACGTGAACTACGCTGGCGACCGCTGTGAGATCGATGTAAGCGACCTCTCCTTTTTTATCTCTTTGCTCTTGTGGCAGAATCTCTTTCAGCTTCTCTCCTATCTCATTCTCCGAATGGATGATGAGCCAGCAGTCGAGTGGGGTGATCAGGAAGACTATTGAGCTGTCTTTAAACTTTTGTGTTGTACTGCAGCAGAAGATGCCTTGGCTAACCAGCTTAGCAAAGCAATACAAGTATCACAGTTTTAAAACTTGTTTTATATTTCTTCGAATGGTTTTTCTATGAATCGCTTTGGATCTGGTTTAGTTAATTGATTTGGTTTTAGAACAAATGCTAGCAGATGTTAAAGAGCGGTTCATCCCACCTTCACCAGAGCATTTCACCACATGGACACTGCCAGTGGGTGACAATGGGACAACTAACAGGCAACACAACTGTCACATTTCCTGAGGGTGGCATTCAGACCCTACTGCAATGAGTGGCAAAGACCCACTGCCTTCGATAAGTCTAATCTTAAATTAAGTCTTCCAGGTGGTCACTACCTTTGCATCATGCACCATGTCCATTGCTGTTCCTTTGGCAGTTAGACCCCACACCTGTGAAATAATGAGGGTATTTTTGGATAATTAGGTAATGGCTTGGATTAGCAATTCACAACATGCTGAGGAGGCTCCCACATCCTTTTGAATTAGTGTCAATCCTGCACTGATATCACTAATCCTGATCCTCTGCTCCAGTAGCCTCTACACCTCCAATGTACTATATTGAGAACAAATACAATCACCCTAATCTTTACTAACAATTCCCCTTTCAAGAAAGGCCCAGAAAGTATCTCAGCCTTGAAAATCACAGACTTGATGTTTGTTTAAAGATTTCTATAACTTCAAGTAAACCTGTGTTATTTATTAGTAGATCAGTGTCATCGGACAAAAAAATATGGGATTTTTCTTTCTTAGGAAGCAAGCGAAGTAGTTGGGTTGGTTGTTCATGGATTCTTAAAAGAATGAAAACAAGGGACCCGAAAATTATGAGCACCAGGAGATGTAACAAAATTTTTTTAGCAAAATATCTTTGTAGTTGCCTTCGAGAGTGCAGACACAACTGAACTACATTGTTAAATACTAAACATTTGTAAAAAGTGAGGGGTTTTGGGGTTTTTAACCATTCTTTAAGGTAAAAACCCCATTTATGAACGGTGAAATAATTTATTTGGACATTCATTATTATATTTGCATAGATTCTCTATCTGTGGTCCTTGAGAGAGGATTTGAAAGAATAAGGGTGTAGAGGGTGGTGTTTTGTTGTTCAGCTGTATGGCAGGTAGCAGAGTTATAGGGAAGACTGACACCAGACTGGGAGGTTTTCTCACTACAGAGGGAAAAACTGATCTTTTGGAGATGTCCTTGAAACGACTGATATCATTTTCCCCCACTTCAAACCTGACCCTGTTCCTTCATCAGTCCTCTGTAACTCGCTGTGGGTTGGACCTGGTGCATCCAGGAAAAGCAAATCCCACCTTTAAATCTCCAGTGACGTTAGGACACCCTGAAATGTGTATAAGTGAGATGCTAAGCTTTCTGTTTTGCCACAGCAGGATATGGCAGAGGCCCCTGACAGTGGATCAAGACTATTTTTCATTTTCCACCTTTATAAATGCCCCCAAGTCTGTTATTTTTCTGAGTACTGTTCAGCACACAGATACAGCAACATCCGTTCTATTAAAAACCCTACTCCTATTTTAGGGCGGAGGAAAAAAAACAAAAAAACTTTTGCACATTTGTGGAAAAAAATCCTAATTCATCCCTGTCACATATTCCTGTTCCTAGCATCTGCCTTAGTATGAAAATTAAGCACAGTAAATTTACCTATAAGAATTGTACACAAGGATAATTTCTTTTCTGTCTTTATCATACCTGAAAAGTGATTAGGGCAATTTTTTTGTTAAACTCATATCAAAAATCATTATAAATAATGTTCATATATATAGAGAGATAAATTAAGCAAAAAAGTAGTTTCCTCTTTGTAAGCAATCGATAAACACTGGATGGGAATGCACTGGAGATGAAATTAATGTAGCAGTGTAAGAAACAAAACAATATATTCTATCCGATGTAGGTTTACTTGTCTTACTGGCAGTCACAGATAATACTGGGAATTACAGAACACAGGTAAAGAGAAAAAAAGCAAAACCAGACTGCATTTTGGGTATTTCTTTTTCCAATGAAAATACGATTTTGGAAAATTGCTTTCCTGTGGGGAAATTTAAAATACTAACGTATTATGTTGGGAATTTTATTCCAAACTGTAGCTTTCATTTAATCATAGCAAAAAACATTACTCAGTATTATTGAAATGAAAAATGAACAATCATTTGAATCACTTGAAATTAAAACTATCCTATTTCAGAATGCTAACTAAAGGCAAAAAAATAAGAAATTTTTAAAATCCAAATGAAAAAAAGGGCTGCTACTAACCAGAGCTGTTCAAACAATATTTTTTTCTTAAATAACTACAATTAAGAAAATAATGAAGTTTGGCCCGGTTTTATTTTCTCACTGGGTTTAGTGCAGCTTCCACGTAACTAAATTGAACTGGTATGTGCTTTATGGAATATGCACTGCAGGACACACTACATCAAACAAAGATTTCATCGTGGTATTAATGTTGAAGAAAGGTAGAAAGCAATAAATGTAATCACAGTTTGTCTGGCATTAGACCTATATCCAAAACGTGAAAACATAAAGAATACATTTATATAGAGATTCTAATACTCTTTTTATTCCATCCTAGAAACTTGATATGAGTGTTTATACAATATTAAATACAGGTTTTATATGAATTTACAGCAACACATAAGCTTTAAACCAAACTGTATTAGCAGGGCATCAGTTCACTCTTTCTTTTACTGAAAACACTCACCTGTAATTGAATTCTTTCCTTCCTCTAATGCCTTGTCATCATGAAACATCCCCTGGCCTCAGAAACGCTGCTCTTTTCCTCTTTGTACTTCTGTATCCTCAACCGCATTGTGCACGTGTACATAAATTTCCTACCTTTATACACAAAATAAACCTTCTGCCTTTGTCTCTTTATGTCTGCTTCTCATTTCCTTCTGATGGCTCTGCTCATTTGCTTTCAGTGTGCCATGTTTTCTGAACACTTCATGGGAACACCACACACCAACCATGGTTGCTTCATCCCAGAGCTTTCCAGGAGTTCTGGCAGGGCAGGGCCGGGCAGGCGCTTCCCACTGAAGCTCTTCAGCCACTCAAACTGCCCCAGGTGCAGTGCTGCAGGCTTGATATTTCTACTTTTAAAAGCTAAAAAATAAATAAACAAATGCCAGATTAATTTAAATCATTTTCTTATGTCTATTTTTTTTTCAAGAGAAGCAGGTGTCAGACAAGTAAAGGGCAACAGGTATAGAAGCAAACATTAAAAAATAACTGGATGAATAATGACACTAAGCACTAATCTTATGGTAAATACATCCAATTGTTAAGATTTTTTGGAATTCAAGGGGCTGAAAAGGCAATTATTCATATATCTCCTGTCTTGCAACTGTGCTGCAAATCTTTTGATAGTTGGATTTTTTTAATTCAGAATACAAACTCCCTGCTGAGTTCATGCTTTTGTGAAAAATCAGTATTTATAAAAAAGGAAACATCAAAACACACTCCTACTAATTTGGACATTGAGAAGAGGTTGGGAAATCATCATCCCAATACACTCGGAATTAGAGGAGGGGTACAAGACATGCAAATGGAAGAAAGCCAAAAAGCAAGGTCATGGTTTTTGAAGGTATGGCTTGTGATGCTCCATGTTGGTAATATCTGTAATGGATCCCTCTATGATCCTAAGACTCAAACTGTTTTTCAGATGCCAGCAACTGTCATTCAGAAAGCTGGGTAATGAGAAGGAACAGTGTTTGGGCTTGAGGCAGAATTAAGATTTCTAAAAAGAGGGGGAGGACAGCAGTGACGGATACACTGGAAGGGAGAGCAGAGGGATTTGCATCAGCTGTGGGATGAATGAAAGCAGATTCTTCACGGTGTTTGGAAAATGCACGAAGGGTATTTCACTTCTACAGTCTACAGGGAATAGTAGATTTGCTTTATTGACCATTGTTCCTACTTCTGGCCCTAAGAAAAACAGGCTCTGACCGACTCCTCTCTGCATCAGTATCTTATGGCAATTTTAACTACAAGGCCCCATGTGTTTGTGAATTTGAAAATATCCTTGATGTATGCTTATTTAAATAATCTTACTCTTAGATTACTGAAGAAACTAGATCCAATAATCATTTACTCACTGCACGTGACTACAGTACTTTGGTGAACCTAAAAATAGGAAAAAATCTGCTTCAAACTAACAGTGATGAAATAAGATTTCATTCTTTCTTTGCAAATATTTTTTCTGTCCTGACAGCCGGAAGTTCAGCCAAGAGGGCATTTTACTTGCTTCTATTAACTTTCAGCACTTGAGCTTACATATTTATATCTTGAGTTAGTGATTCTCCCTAAAAATAATGAAACTCTTGTTCGCAATAAATTATTCGAAATTTCTGCTTCAAAACCCACAAGGCCTAGTTCTAACAACTGTAACCCTAAAAAGGCAATGAAGGAAAAGCTGCAGCAAATCTTCTCTTTGTGTTATTGAGATTACTATTAGTTGAAATGGATCTCCAGGGAGTAAAGACAAAAGCCAGGGTTGGGTTGTTTGTTTTACTTTGTGTTTCAGGAGTGTCCTGAGCCCCGTTAGACCCGAAGCACATCCTGCCGGGGCTGTGTCCTGCTGGTGCTGGCAAGAGGCACTGCCTGGCAAACAGCTCCAGCTGAGCTTTGAAATTGCTCCTTGAGCATTGTCACCAGCAGCACTCCCTCACAGAACACCCCCCTCTCCTACTGTACGTGTGAATATACATGAGGCTTGAAAGTGGAGGTGGATTTCATGTCCCAGGGTTAAAGTTCTCCTTGGTTCACAGAGCTGCTGCCATGTGCTGCACCACTGCTGCTTCCACGTTCTCTTCCAGCTGGTACTGTTCCATCCCCCTGGGCACAAGGACAAGCATCATGCCCTGGAAGTTATGATTCACACTTAATGTCATTAAGAATACACTGATAAGCGTGTTGGATATGTTCAATATTGAATCTAAATTCGATAAAACTCTCCCAGGCTTCCATAGCACAGACACAGGGAATTTTGATTGAATCTGCTCTACAGTGATTAGCTAATGTATTCATTAACTGCAGGGGTTAGTAATATGAACGTAGCAAATGATACTTAATTACGATAATTAATGCCTGGTGATTCATGAATAATGCATTCCATAGCTATTTACATATTCATTCTTACGAGGCTATTAATGGATAATTATCATTTGACTAAAAGACGTGGACATCAGGAATGTAACAACCAGACTGTTTTCCCCCAGTCTCACTGTGGCTTTACCTGTGTGCCTTGCTCTTGTACCTCTACCTTGTACCTTATACACAGGAATATCAACAGGATTGTATTTTTGAGGCCCACAGAGCGATCTAATGGCAAATACAGCCATGCAGGGTAAGTTGCCACTCCACACCAGGTCTAAGCCAGTTCTCCCTTCAGTTTCTGTCTTGAGATTGCAAAAAGTTTGAAAGCCCTTCATTCTCTTCATCGTTAGTATAGATTTGTTCTTGTCCTGAATTTATGCTCTTTCCTATCGCAGATGGTTAGGACACTTCAGAATTTTTTAATTGGTGATATTGGGGTAGAAATATATGAAAAAAAATGGGAAAATTGGAAAGTGAGGGTATCTATATTGTAAACACCTTCAAACAATTCTGCCCCAGATATCTGGTGTTTATGCTCCCAAACACATATCAGCCTCCATATAAGCAGATATGTTGCTAGAGCTCCCGAAAAGATTTTAAGATCAATAGACAGACAAAAATACAACACAAAATTTTTTTAAAAATTTAGTTCTTATTAAAATATATTATAAGGGAATATGATAATTTTTATTCTTTGCTTAAGACTGAATGCTCAATGTTGACAACACTAAGACAGTAGTTTTCAGCTGCCAGCCTCAGGAGTGTGGTAAAATGAGCAAGTAAAGCTGGGTGAGTCAACTGAACTCGAAAAGTGCTGCCAGCCTGAATCTCAGACAGGCCACTCACCTGCTGCTCCTTCACAGCATGAGCTGAGGAGCTGTGGGTGCCCCAGGTCCCTGAAAAGCTTATTCCAGCTGTCACAGCCGGCAGGGAGGGAGCAGAGGGTCTCCCCTGCGTGGGGCTCAGCTCCAGGCTCTCCCCCGATGGTGTCACCAAACAGCCCAGGGCTCCAGGCAGCAAGGTCAGGCCAAGCCAGTGGGGAGCATCAGGCTGGTGTCTTAACGAGGAGCACGTTTGTACCTGCTGTGACTTTCATCTTCCCCAGAGCTCTTGCAGCCTGTTGAGAAAGGCTGCTATGGACAGTATAATATTTTCAAAATGACACCGTTCTCTGAAGTGCCCTGTCCTATTTCCACTGCGGGTCAGGTGCCTCACAATGATACAAGCTCAGGAAATCAGAGGGGTTTAAAACCACTCACTAGCATGTTCTGACATCATACTGAACCCAACTTGAGGACTGATAGAGAGACGACTGAATCTCTGTTCAAAACATGCCCTCAGCTTGCAGCACCCACGGTCGGTGTAGCCAGCCCATGACGCTCCTGCTGGCATTCCTGCCCAAGCAGGGAGCAAGCCCTGGGGCAGCAGAACTATCAAAGAGCAGAAGCCAGCTCTCACCTGTCAGCTTTCCTGAGGCTCCCAGGACCTAGACAGGGAGCAGGCTGTGGGAAGGAAATAACCACTCTGGGCTATATAACTTACATCCTGCAAGGCTGCTGCTGGAAGCATTAAGGGCATTTCCTGGTACTTCTCATTTACTCTCTGTAGTACCTTACTAAGTTTGAGAAAACCCTCATCAGGGCAACTATTTGTACAGCACAGGTAAACTTGTTACAGTCTGAGGGTAGGCTGTTGAAGTAAGATTATTTCATCAACTGAAGTGAGTTTTTACTTTTATTAGCCTAGTAGAATCAGGGTAAGTGAGGGGGGAAAAAGCTGGAGTTCATTTGTTTTCACATCGTTTGTGTGTCTGTAGATCACCCTCTATGGCAGAATCGTTACCATTGATGGTAGGAGCCAGAGAGGCCTCAGCTTTATTCCAGTGCCAGGTCGAATGTGAGGCAAGAAGAAACATCTTTAGATTTATAAAATGAGCAGCCCTGCTCTGGAAGTCATTGGAAATGTCACAATGCCACTTTTGCCGTTGTTTTTCAGAGCAGAACAATGCCTTAATACCCTTTGCTGTTTTGTATTAGTCTGCATGCAAAACACAGGATTTAACTAAAACTTCTAAAAGGATATTGCACAAAACACATTTAATGTGTGTCACAACATAAGGTACAAAACCATCAGGATGCAAAAACAATGAGGTTATCTGATGTGTCCTAGCTGGGAAAGACAAGAAAGCTCTTCACAAGGCCAGGATCGCTGCACGCATCAGTGAAAAGCAGTTGAATATTTAATGTGCATGGTAAATACAAGCAGAAAAGGGAGCCCAGATGACATATGACAGCATAACACTCTGCAGAACAGGAATCAGCTCAAGCACGGCGTTCACGTAACACCTGAGTATTCAGAATAACACATTTTGTCTGTACACCATCCTTTCTGTTGCAATGGCATTGTCTTCCCTATTCTCACCTTCTGATGTTTTCCCTGTGGACCCACATCCACATCACATGGGCATTTACTGCAGTCATTGCTCACTTTATAGCACATTCATGCACTCCGTGCCTGCGTTGTTCAGATACTAAATTTTATGTCTTTATTTTATTTTTTCTTATATAGTTCATGAGACTTAATGTTCTATCTCTTTTCCAGTTCTTGATATGAAGCTCCATTCCTAATAACATCTGAAAAGAATTACACACTTTACTAGGCTTATGGAATATTATTCCACTGAAAAGGAATAAAAAGATTTCATGTTCCCGAGAATCTGTAAAATATTTTGGTTTCAAATGATCAAGAACATTTATCTAGTTTGATACAAAGAACTATTTAAATTAGAGGCAGAGCTTGTTACACAAATATCTGAACTTTCTACCAATCTAAATGTGCAGCAAATACAACAGTCCTTAAATTCATCTAAATCATATTTTGTAGAACAAATTATTCACTTTTCAAAAGAAATGAGAGCACTGAAGTAAAAAATCTGATACTGCTGTAATTCAAAGGACAAGAAAATCAGCAGCTTTATAAATCTTTATAATTATTTAAAATGAACAGATTTTGCACCATTGGAGACAGCTTTGATTGTTGGTGGTGCCTGTGAAATGCTGGGGTAGGGATTCTGAAGATTCTCAAGCACGTTAGTACTTTGGGGTCTAATTTATCCATCACAGAAGTAAATGGAAATATTTCTCTTTCTGTCAGGGGAAGCACTGGTAACATCACAAGCTGTCCTCCTCTTATCTCCCAAGGGACAGGACCCTCTGTTCCCTCTTCTCCAAGCCGTAACCGTTTGTGGGTGAATTAAAGGTGCAGTTGCTTCCCTGATCATGCTGGAACAAGACTTTTTCTCCCCTGTTGACTTTGTATCCGTTATCTGGGAAAAGGATGCATGGTGTGAACACAGCCTGGCTGACACCTGGGAGCTGATAATCCTGGAACAACAACAGCAAAAAACACACCAAAAAACCCAACCAAATAACCAGCTAACCAACAAAACCCCCAACAACATTAAACAAAAATACACACACACACACACACAAAACCAAAAAAACCAAAACCCAACACCCAAAAAAACCCCCAACCCAAGCCAAAATAAAGAAACCCCAAAGAAAAACCCAAACCTGCTCCCAATTAAAATCGATGACAAACTAGAGACTAGGCTCTGGGAGGGCTTGGCAGCAGCACCTCTTCTGCAAGGCTAATTTCAGTTTGTATTCACCAATGCTAATGCATGTGTCTGGTCTTATCTAGGCTGACTCTAATCCCTCAGTGAAATGGCAGCATAGGCACAGTTTATACAGGGATGTCACTGTTGCCTTTTTTTATCCCAAATGCTACCATTTTGTGAACTAATCAGAATATTGCACACGAGAATCAGGCAGGACACTGTGCTGTGTCTCATGGAAAATTGCACTTGGTCCTTTCTTATTTTATTTTTTTCCTTTAATCAAACACAGATCTCATTCAGGCTGAAAGAAAATGCTTGGTTTCTGTACATATGTAAGTGTAACATATCTTTCATGATAGACCAAATCCCAGTAGTAAAAGGTCTTCTGTCACTTTCTACAGGTTTGGAAGTTATTACCCCACCCAGATTTTCTCCTCTCCTTTCAGTAAGTGATGCTGTCAGGGAACCGTAGTGGTAGCTGTGGATCTGTCTGTAGAAGCCGGAGAGGAGTCCCAAAAACCCCTCAGTCCTGTCGGTGTTGCCATTTCAGGAAACCATCAGGAAAGGTGGTTCTGAAGGAGATCCTGGAGGCACAAAGTGATATTGAGGGAAATGAAATTACACAAATAAGGAAAATCCTAACTAAAATGGATTTGTGAAAGTCAAACAGATGGGGACAGCACTGAACACCTGGGCTGTATCTGAACACAGGAAAAATGACTTCGTTGTTTCGAGTGAATGATTGTGGCACCTCTGTGAGGTGTCCAAGTGTTATTATCTTGTTCTTCACTAGGAACTGGACAGAGAGAGAGAGGGACCACAGTCTACCCCAGGCCACTTTAAACACTTTGAGACTACTAAAGCCTGATTGGTAGAACCTGCTACTAAGCAATAGTCTCCAAAGCAGTGAAGTTCTCTAAATGGAGTAGGCATGGAAGCTAAATTTCCATTCAGTATCAGCTACCCACTCTCCCTTGGAGGAGCACTCAGGCTGCTCAGACTCCAACTGGCCTGGACCCAGAGCCCTGAAACACTTATTTCACCTCCAGAAAGTTTTGAGTCAAAGATTCCTAGCTTGTGATCACTTTTTTCCATCCTCTCCCAAAGCTACTGATGAAGGAGGAAGCAGAAGTATTCTTCCAGGAGAAAACACTAATTTATGACACTTCTGCCAAAATTTTATATAACCTGCCTGATTTCCTCATTACTTTGCTAATACATATGAGTTTGGGAATATTTTAAGGAAGGATGCAAGTATCAATCAGAAGAGTTACTCAGAGCCATAAGAAAATGATTTTGGAAATCACTGATTACATTTTTAGTTGAATTAAATGGCTTAATTGTGGTACAAAAAATATGGATAGCCAGCAAGCAGTGTCAGGTCTGTAAGACTTCAGAATGGAGCTTTGGCAGAGGATGAACAATCTCCAAACACTGCAACATGACCACAGCCGGGTACTTTAACAAAATGGGTCACAATTGGTTTGAGGCAGTTACAGGTAATGAGGCTGGTGAAGACAGATCCTTTCAATATCTGAGAGTGTATAAAACCAAAGCACTCTTGAATCTGTCATAGTCCCACGGGGCATGGAGCTGAGCCTAAGGAGCTGAGGAGTGAGGACTGCACTCACGGGTGTTTGCCTGAGAGGAGTCACTGCCTGGCCATCCCAGGAAAGAGCATCTGTCCTGGCGCTCAGGCAATAACAACAGGTCAGTTGATGTGGAAATGTGAGTTTAGTCTGAGTTCAGGATGCAAACCCGTAGTAGGCACACATGAGGGATTTATTACCAGTGTAAGTACAATATTGCAGTTTAAACAACAGCGAATGCCACACTTCACTCCAAAACCAATATGTCATACAGGGAAAATGTCTGATTGCAGCAGCTCCTTGTGCAGCAGCTCCTCCCCAATAGACCTGTCAGGCACAGCTTCTCTTGCTCAGGGCTTCCTGCCTCAGTGCACCAGCAACTGTACAAACACGCAGCAAGGCAGAGCCTGGAGGGCACACCCAGAGGCAGACCTCACAAGTGCCACTGTCAGGCCCTGTGTTAGAGCTGGGCAGGGCTGTGCTGCCCTGGTGTGACTGACAGGCAGAGTGTAGGCAGAGGGAAGAGATTGAATTCAATCACCATTTCTACCATGGGTTGCCTAACTGATCACTGGCTAATTGTGTTTCTATTTCACACTTCAGTTCCCCTCTGACAAAAGGCTGCTTTAAAGGCATTCTCCAAAGCGAAAACTACAGTTTGAGAAATAAGGCATCAAGGATGGAGCTGAGAAGGAAGAACCACTCAGGCTGCCTGTTCGGCAGCAGACACTCTCATATCTGAGACAGGTGGAATTAAAAGGGGGTTGTATCAGAAATACCTTGCACCTGCAGATAAAGGTGGATTTTGACCTGGCCCCACACACTGTAGAAAATGCTACTTTCAGCCTGAATTCAGGAGATCTGAGATAATCATCTGGCCAGAAACAGGGTGAGTTGGCCTCAGAGTTGGTACACCTTGCCTTGGAGGACCAGAGGTAAATTCAGTGAGCTGAGCCAGCAGATTTTTTTCCTATTTCCCAGAAATATGATCTTCAAGAAAATATGGAAGTGTAGGGATTCTTCTTGAAAGAAAGACATTGACAAGGCTACCATTCCATCCCAGTATATCAGAGTAGAACTCTCAAATCTGAAGTACAATGTATTTTCTGTTAGTTATCTTTAGGTGGCAGTAAGGTAAAAGCATGGATTAGAAAGTTAAGAGAAATTTCTACTGCATTTTTAGAGACCTTCTTCTCGTGTACTTTGCTGGCTATAACATAGAAAGAGACTTTCTAAAACACTTGCATCTTCAGCAGATACCCAAAAAGCAATTGTCAAGGCTGGCTTCATCCAGTTCACATTCAGATGCAAACCTGTTGAATGCCAGCAGTATTAATACAATGATTAGGTCCTATATTAGGTATGCAGGACTTGATCCAAGAATCCCTGAGGACAGTGGTGAGGTTCAGAGGTAGAGACACATTCATATGATTCTATCAACAAGATGAAAGTATACGTAAAAAAAAGGACAAAAAATAACTCTGCTAACAAATGAAAGGTCTAAATCAAGTCTGAATAATTATTAGCATAGCAGTTTTTAGATTTTTTTTTCATTTACACTTTACCTGCATACATCTCTTCCAAACATCTCTCCTGAAGCTAAACTACGATGATTTTTGTTGTCTCAAATCAGCTTTCTACTAGAAAAAAAAGCAGTCAGCAGGATAAAAAACACACTGAAAGTTTTCATGGAGGAATATAATTAGCAAAGTACCGTGAGAGCATCACGTAGCGTGCTGAGGCAAGTATTATGTAGCCAATAAAGGTCTATCTTATACTATTAATATTTACAGTTGGAAGCAGGAGATGGCTGCAATCGAAGTGCTGCTCCCAGCAAAGGCTCGCTGCTGACTCGATACCTTGTTGTCTGACAGTGTGAAACAGTCACAGTGCTCCTTACTTCATCACCACTTGACAGCATCCTATTAATGCTAGGTAGCAACACATGGCTGGTTTGCAGGAGCTCAGCACCAAGTACGGAGGAGAATTCCATGGAACAGTTTTGAGATTGTTGGCTCCACTTATTAACAGAGAAGCAGGGGTGGAAAGTGTCTGGCAATCACAAAATCGGCCAGGAATTGTATCAGCCTGTGCTGTGCCACGCACAGCTGACCCCCTGTTCACCATGCATCACTGGACAGAGCAGGTTCTCATTCCCACAGGAAGTGGGGAGAGGCAGGGCTGAGTTTCAGCACAGGTTGCACCTGTGCAAGAGAACCAGGATCTGGGGCAAGGAGACCGGACTCTGCTACCCGTGGGACCACAGCCCAGCGGAGGTGGCGGCACCCCTTTGTGACGCTGGGCTTGGATGGGTCCTCGGCGCTGCTCTCGAAGACCTGATCACAGAAATAAAAGAACACCTTCCACTAACATCACAAATTAAGAAAGAGATCTTTAACCTCAGCTGTTGTGTGCTGAAAAGCGGGGTTTTGAGCAACTCCACATTGTGCACGAGTCGGGTTGTGCAACTCCATTAAAGTCAATTGAGACTGATAATTCCTAATACAGGCAAATCATGCCTGGCGAAATCAAAGTGCAAGGAAACACATTAGTGAGGAGAAACAACAAGGAGATATTCGCTCAGACAGTACTTCCAGACTGCAAATACCTCAGTAAAATCTTTTTTTTTTTTTCCCCAATAGAGGAAAGATTGGAATCTAGAATGACCGATAGAATATACATGCAAAAAATCAGAAAAGCAGAAGTTTGCACTAGGATGGTTTAGTTGCTTCCTTGACTTAGCTGTTGACAGCCTATATTACCCTTTCCTGCCCCATTCTCTTATCCAAATGCTGTCATTACCGTCAACCCCATCTTGAGTGTCACAACATCATCCTGCACGTGCTGGTCTGACCAACACCTATGCAACCAGTGAAGAAAGCAGTTTTGAAATCCTTGCTTCTTTCTCATCATTTTAACTATTTCTCTCTGTCTACCAAACCTCTCTTCACCTCTTTTCCTTGGAAACTGTCCTGCCCTCATCTTCACCCCTGTAGCATCTTTTGCTGTTCTTCTCCTGTTTTGGGGTTTTGCCTATTGACCCCTTCACACCCACTTCAGTCTCCCACGACAACAAACTCCCTCAAAAGGCCCGTGTGTTCTTCCAAATCCCTCTCCAGGTGCCACTTCTACTGTAGCAGCTACAGGGATGCAGTAAGCTCAATCTGGCCACATGCAAGGCAAAAACAGAAAGTCAGTGTTTTCAGTGATAGTCTTGAGTTTAAATATCCCCCGTTCCTTCCTGCAAGATGCTTGCCTGATGAGGCTTTTATCCACCACCAAGATGTACTCATACAGAATCTGCTGTCTCAAAGCTGCAAGGCAGCTATCCCCTGTGGAGAAACACCACCTGATACACTGTGCTGGCAGCCATGCACAAAAATAATTCTGTATGATGCCCCAAAGCATTCCCCAAACTGGAAAAGGATGTTGCACCCCAGAGACTGACACCTTTACTAAAACATTTGTCTAGTCTGCGATATAGCAGCTATGGGACAAACTCCTCCTCAGCATGGTTTGCCTGGATTTGCACCAGCTATAGATTTCTCCCTCTCATCCTTTCAGATTGCAGCAGATGGTAAAGTTCCTACACCAGAGGCTGTCGATAGAATTTTAAAAGGCATCTCATAACAACACATTGGAGCTGCACATTTAATCTGTGCTGCACCACTTGGATGATCTTAAAAAGAGCTGGAGCACTTACAAAATTAGCACTGGCAGTTGCTGCAGGAGCGCTATCAAGGAGCCTTCTCAGAGCCCACGACTTAATGAGAGCTGCCCTCCCAAACTGCCACCCGAATCACTTCTCTCAGTGCAACCAACACGCTGCTGTCTGACAGGCATTCAATAATTTGGGAGATACTGATCCAGCAAAGCATCTGATGGAGGCTTTAGGGGGCTGCTTGTGTGCTTCTGGCTCTTTTGGGCCCAGGGCTCAGCTCAGGTACCGTACGGTGGCCAAACCCAGGAATCTTGTTCCTTCTGCCCACGACAGACCATCCCAGCTGTACTAAGCACCTCTGTTTTCATGGCTGGGCTGCTTTCATTGAACACTTAATATAAACCAGATATCAATACTACAAGTAGTTAAAGAAATTATAGTTACTGTAGGTAGGCTGTCCTTTAAAGGTTAATTCCTAAAAGTGAGCCTTCCAAGCTGGAAAAGCTTCCTGGCCAAAAGGCTGATACTGCCAATAGAAGGCCACCTGAGCCACATATTACTGCATGTACCAGCACTGGGGGGGGGGGGGGTGTGCAAATTGCTTTGATTTAAACACAGCACTATTTAAAGTGATCTGGGAACGGTCCTGCAGCCCAGTGTGGGGAGGAGGAGGTCTGGGTAAGCTGGTCTGACTGGGAGATCAAGACTAATGTGAACAACACCCTCGTTTCACTGAAGTCTGCTGTACAATTTAGTTGCAACGCTTCAGAGAGCTCCGTCTCCAATCTCCAATTTCTTGCTCCACTATAATTAGAACAAACTTCCTCATTAACTTCTGTAGTGTCACAACAGTGCAACTTCACGTGCCAGGAGGGAGGCTGTCAGAATTTCTTAATGAGGTGCTTTCTTTGCAAGCCCAGCTAAATCCTAGACTTCAATCATCTCCATCTTCTTCATTTTCTCACAGACTGCCACAGATGTAACTCTTCCCTCATGGTAAAGATTGCATTTTTCTGATCTATAACTGGTCAAGCCAGATGATCAATTTATCATTATAGCAGCTAACATGAATTCTCTCTACACTTTTTCCTTGATTTCAAAAACTGTCAGAAAACTAAAAGTTGACATTTTTCAGGAAGGAATAAATTAAAACTGTCAGGTGTCAACTAAGACAAACTATTCAAACTACATTATATAAAAAACATACACTATAAAGAGGTGATAGTGAGCGTAATTTCTTCAGAGACATTTTAAGAAAATATTCAGACAATAACACCCACGAGAAAAAAAAAATTGAAATAATTACTTAAAATCTTTCTTCTTCAAGATGCACTGCCTAGACACTGTGGATATTCTGCACACATCAGAAGTAGTCACCTAAGTTTTTTCTTCAGGAATGTCCACAGGGGCAGGTACAGGTCTCAGGGTCTCATTCTGGCCCTCCAGGCAGTGGGGTTGTATTTCCCTGCAGCTATCCGGAAAATAACTCAGAGGCTGATGGCAGAAACAGCAACGGCAGTGCTGGAAATTCAAGATGTAATACTGAGATGTTTTCAGAGCGCTGCAGAGGGAGGTGAGGGACAGCAGGATAGCCTCCTCCCAGTGACCATGGGGTCAGGGGGAAGAGTTCCTCAGACATGGAGAAAAAAGCAGTGATGCTGCCTTGGGGTGTTGCCTTGCACACAGAAGGCACCAGAGCCAATTCGTGGCAGCTACAGACCACCCCGGACTGGAACTCTGGGCTGGCTGGCTGCAAGGGGAAGCAGCCACACCTTCAGGCCACTGAGATCTTCTTCAGGTGTTCAAGGCTCCACAGCTGAATCTGGGCCTACAAACTGGCCTTGTTCTTACTCATGAAGGAAGCAAAACTAGAGAAAAGCTCTGCAGCAGTCTTCCTAGGTCTGTTTTCAATTCTTGCTTTCTGCTTCTCAATCTGAGAGAATTCAAATGCTTTTCTTGCCAGATACTCCTGAAACTTGTTAGGCATCAGGATTACAGTACACAAATATTGCACCTTCCAGGAATCACTTCAGGGGACAAGAGGAATATCTACACAATGCAGCTGCCATTTTTGAAGCCCACGGGATGAAATGAAGGGTTTGAGGTGTGCAGAAGGAAAAGGAATTGGTGGTCTCACAGAAGATAAACAGTGGAAAATCAGCTAAGGTGCACTCAGTGCTGCTTTCTTTGTTGCCACAGGTACCAAAGCAGCAAGGAGTAAACTATTCAAGGACCTGAAAAATAACTGTGTTTAGACACACTCAAAGATCAGTGCCCACATGGGCAACATCGTGAAGCAGGAAACCAGGATAAACCATTAAAGGATAGAGCAGTTAAAGAAAATAGGTGATGTTTATAAATTCTTAGAAATAGTTTGCCTTTTCTAGTGGCCTGTGCGGTGTTTGGCTTGACATGAATCTATGCTTCTTAAATGAGTCCCAAAAAGATGATGATGATGATTATTATTATTTCTTCCTCAAGTGAAGAAGGGACGTGGTAGCTGGTGTTTAGCAAAAGCAGAGCAGCTACATTTTGCAGGTGATGTGAGGGAGAGCAATAGGTCACAGTTTGCTAAGGTGAAAAAGGAAAATCACAGAAAAAGTGTGCCACTCATTTAATGTACTTTTATTAGAACAAAGTCAATCTCTAGATTTATGGGCACTTTACTGCTGTTGAAAATAAATTGTAGCCTCACAGGCTGGGGTTATCAATGCATCTCATGATAACAGATTTGTGTGTGTCTGACTGGATTTCTCCTCGAACTACACAAATTCTTATTTGAATTCAGCTTGTAACAGAAAAAAATTCCAATAAGATGGCTGTAAATCCTCTGTGAAATAAACTCAGCAGATCTATGGGCCTTTTAATCAAGTAAATGGCTTTTCTTTGGCTGCTCACTATTATCCCTATATGCCTCCAAACCTTTCAAAGTAATTCTGACATGGATTAGGACTACTCAAGCCAATCGTTACCACAGCAAATGGTTTTGATCTGGGGGCAGTAAATCTGGATGGCACGGATCAGATGTTCTTAGCGGGAATGGAGTGATAACCTTGTGAGTGGTGTCAGGACTCAGGATCCGGAGACTTTGCGGGCAAAAGCTCCAGTGCACATGAGCAGCTGCAGAACTCCCAGCAAGACCCGCATGTGGCAGGGAAGGGAAGTCTCTGGGGTTTGTCAGTCCCTGTGTTCTAAAGCCTGCATTGATGTCTCTGTCTGGAGACACATCCAGAATCGCTTCTGAGCGAGTGCTGGAATGAAGGCGGATCAATCCCTGGTGCCCAGGCACAGAGCCAGGCAGGCTCCTGCCCGCAGAGCACCTCCCGCCTCCCACACGCCCCAGACACATCCCGAGCTTTCCCCACGCTCAGCAGCGTCCCAAGGAAGCGCTCGCCGCCTCTCTCCCTCACGCCTGCTGCCCTTTCCCTGCCAGCCCCACGGCTGCACCTTCTCTCCCCGGGTCTGGCTCTGATGCCTTATCAGGCCACCTGAAAAACAGAGACTAGACAAGAGTCAGGGAATAAAGGCAGGTATTCATTTGAAGGGCTTTCAAAAGTACACCCTGGGGAGCCAGAGGCTACTGCTAAGATGGACTTCAGGTCACGAGTTCTTCACACTTTTGTAAGTTTGGTCCATTTGCATATCAAGTTCAATTCTCCCATTAAAGCTTCAGTTAATGCTGTAATTTCTTCCGCTCACCCTCTTCCTTCCCAAGATGTTTGTTTACACTTTGGGCCTAGGACAGGCTGGGTGTCCTTGGAGGGCAGGCCTGGAGAGGCTTTCTTGTGTCTGTCTGGCCTAAAAGAGCAGCAGCTCGCAGACTACAAGAAACTTCAGAGTTATACTCTAGACAGTACAGGATTTTAAATTATAAAAGTTAAAACTTAAGGCATCAGCCCAGCCCTGGTGTCCGTGGCCGCACCGCTCGCCCCTGTGTGGACACAGGGCAGGATTAGCTCAGCTCAGCCATGCTGATGTCAAACGCCCAGCGGGAGGAGGAGGAGGCCCTGTGCTGGGCTCCCTCACGCTGCTCCACTTGCCTTCCACACTTGGCACACGGCGAAATGTTCATTACAGCAAGTCCCTAATGCTCCCTCTTATCAAATAACCATTTGGGAGACAGCTTGTTTAAAGATAAGCAAACATACAGTGGGTTGATAAATGCCTCTGAGCTCTGACTTCTAAACTGGGCCCTCCTTATCCAAAATGTTCATCTACAAAGCGGATCGAGGAACCAAAGCAGAACAATAAATCTATTTCCATAACCAAATGAGAAGCAAAACCCAGAACTACAATGAAATGTCGCTCTATTCAATGATTTATTTTATGCAATCTAAATATACTAAATAATTTAAATTTAATAATTAAAATAACCCTAGAAATATTAATCAATTTTGATGTGAAACCACCCGTGAAAAGCCGAAAGACTTGCTTTAGAAAAAGACAAAGATTTTTGCCTGCATTTTCTTCTGTCTTTGCAGATGAAGCTATCCACTACATGAAAACTAAATTCAGTAATTTTTTTTTCCTATTTTAAAAATTTTGCTAAAATGAACTTATTTTGCTCCAGCTGACATCCAAAGGTATATAAATAGAACATCCTACATAAAATAACTTAATGAGAAGCAGATAGGCCTTCCAATAGTAGCAAACTCCATTTTGTTGGTATCATCTTGCCATCAGCATCCATTACCACCAAGGATGCAGCTTTTACTGGCAGCCCCTCTATACTAGGGGCTGGGGAATTCTTAAAACTGTTCTGTCACCAACTACCTTCTAAAAAGGCTTATGAGATAATTCAGGTTGGAAGAGCCCTCAGGAGTCCTCTCAGTCCAGCCTCAAACCATAATGAGAATCTCTAAGGTATTGCCCAGCCAGTTAATTAACCCTCCTTCATTTACCTTGCATATATTTAGTTATTCATAAGCAGTGCTGAAGTTACATTGAGAAATAGCTGTGATCACCATGTGTTATTTATTAACAAGAACTACTTCTGAAAGACAATCACAATGGCGGGGGGGGTCTCATAGGCTTCCCTAACAACAGAGGTTTTCAGCAAAAGAATTCAGGAACTTATTTCCCTTCACAAGCTTCCAGCTGTCCTGTGGCGCTTTTTTTGTGCCAAAAAAAAAAAAAGCTTCCTTTCCAGAGCTTTCCCCTTCTGCTTTTGAAGCTCTAGGCCAGAGAACACCTCTTGCTTGGGACTGTTCAACAGCCTTGTGGCAAACTGTACATTGCAATCTCCCAGGCACTCAGCTCGATGGCCAGGTCATAACCAGCTAACGAGGGGAAGGGAGCTGTGATATGAAGCTGGAAAGTGATATTAGAGTGTGGTTGTCTAGTCCCTTAGGATGCCCCAGACGCACAGGCAGGGGATGAGAGACATGGATGGAGCACCAGATGAACAGCTACACACGTGAGCAGCCCCAGGGCACTCTGAAACATCCCAGAGGTTCACAGTACAGACCCATCCACGGTGGAAGCACCAGCAAGGACTTACCAGAAAAGCCTGAAGCACAGATATGGGACCTTTAATTTCAAACTGCATTTTTAATGACCACTCCCATCCTTTATGTAAAGTACACAGTATGGTCAGTGACAGGAAACCTCTTTTCTACTGTTTCAGCAGCACTAATGTTACTAAAAATGTTGCTCAATCCTTTTATTTTTGGGATCACTAGTTACAATTATTTCAGTCTATCATCATCACCAAACACGCAGTGAACAGACTCTGAGATGACAGGGGACAGAGCTTTTCAGATATTTTTTTTCCAGATCAGCCAGCTGATTTTCCAAATTAATTTAACAGTTCAGCCATTAATTACTAAAGAAGCAGTTGATTTTGATGGGACCAGACTGCAGAGCCTTCTGGCAACTCTTGTTACCAGTTCAGTGCAACTGCTAAGGGGGTACATTATATCGGAAACTTCGGCAGGGAGCTGTGGGCTGATAAACCAGGGGATAGCACTGGAACAGCAGGGGGGTTCAATCAATAGAATCCACCTAAAAAGATGAAGTAAAGGCCTTTTGTTCACATTTAGAAATTAGAAGCAATATAGACATAGAAATAAAATTAGCTTATGTATCTGATCATGGTAAAACCCCCAGCTCTCCAGATGCTAACCAGCGGGGTAACTTCTTTTTCGTATTGGCTCAGGATAGGTAAGGTTTCTCTAATAAGTAGCTATTGCAAAATGAAAAAAATCCCTGTTATGATGATTTTAATTGGAGAACGGTATTTAGATGTGTGACTCCATTTGAGCAAGTTACAGGTTTTTTCTTCACCCCAATTCTTTGCAAAAAGTTCTTCTTTAAGGAATCAAATTAATTTAAAGGTTATAATAATTGAAAATGTCTCCCTAGATACAGACAGACATGCTTGCAACAGGAATGGAAAGAGTATGGACTGGAAAACAGGAGACCGATTTCAGAAATTTCACATATAGGAGGCGAGGCCACACCATCCATTTGCCTGTGGTAGTGAATTTGTTTTGCAAATGGCCTGTATAACACTAGGATCAGAGTTAACCCAGACTATCTTAGTCCTTATTTTCCCAGAGCCAGCAATGAAAATAAAAGAGAGCTTCTAAGAACAAAAATTCCATTAAAAATTTGCTGCCTCTCTGAGAAAAGAGGAACAAGAGTCATACAGAGCAAAACCAGGATCTCAAATATGTCTGTAACACCATACAAAAATGAAATAACCTTCCCAATCCAATACAGTTTAATAGACCAGCAGGCTTCATGCCACCTTGTTTTAGAGCAGTAGTCATTTGGTCTGTCACCTGCATTATATTATTTCTATTGGGAAAAATGTTTTCAAAATCACAGGGACAATATATTTAGCCATCAAGGACAGAGGAAAATATCCTAGTCGATCATTTATCCCCCGGAGAGAAACCCTGAGCCAAACTTGCTTTTACTATTATAGCAGGACCTTTTACATCAGTGTGGAAGTGGAGAGAGGGAAAAAAGAGGCAGGATTGTTTTAACATTTTCCCTCTGGCATTGTTGTTCTCCTGCAAAGGTTTAATTCCAGGGGATGCACACACAGAGCAGTGTGCACTTCCAGGGCATCCATCGCTGAGTGCAAAATCATCCTCGTGCTCTGGACTGTGATTGCCCTTCCCTAGAAATGACGAGTAAGCAGGTCACTGAAATATCCTGCAACACGGAGCATCTAACTGGGAAATGGGTCTGACCTGCTGTTTCCCCCTTCTAAATATTTGGGGATTTGAAAGTTCAGCCTCAAGCGCGCATTCGTCTCGGGCAGTTCAGCTGTCACTTGTAATGCAAATCAAAAGATGATGGATGGCAGGATCTGCCCAGAAGTTCAATTCCTGCTAGGGTCATTCTGTCCACAGTGACCACTTTTCCACACCGACCACATCACTTCATTGCTCTCCTCATCATAAGCATTTTTTACATATGGAAGTGCATACATAGACGTGTATAAAATGTTCATCTACCAACTAACAAAATTTCTCTGGTCTGCAGCTTTCCAGCCGACAGATTGGTTTATGTGCACTCTGCCTTCTGACATTATTACATTTCCCACTGCCACACGAAAACTGAAAAAACCAAAACATCAGAGCATCCTTACTCTGTACTGTAGTGCTTGTGTTTCTGTAGATGAAGCTATGAAGTCTGTATGTGGAAGAAGAGCTGCATGAATATTTTAAAACTTATTTGCAAAAATATACTGATTATGTGCTCTCGTGCAGCCTCTCTACGCTCATTTCATGCAAACATGCTGGTAGAAAAGCTTACTGGTAGGAATGTCTGAAGAAATACTACATTTTACGATATTTAATGTAAGCAAATTTTCTATATATGTTAGTGTATATATATATATATAAATATTCATATAAATTTCACTCCTCCAGCAAGATAAACAGAAACATGACTCAATATATATTCAAATTAGCTCATGTTTAACTTACAGGAGCAAAGACCAGCAATAGCGTGCTCACAAGCAAATTAGGAATAATAAATTGTTATTGAAGTGATTAAATTATTGCTGAATTACTACTGCAGCCCATAGACACATGAACTTACAGGTCATTTTCAAGGTAAAGGGAGCTGTCAAAAGGAATGGGTCCTTACATGAAATTCATCCAGCTCTGCCTTGAGCACTAAGCATTTTCTGAGGAGTCCAAAGGACAAAATCTGGAGGGGTCAATACCCTACCGATAAATGGTGTTTCAGCAGTAGCTCACCTGTGCAAAGCCCTATCCACAGAACGGTTTCTGTTTCCCTTCCGGGATAGCTCGAGTGTGTCTCAGCCTTCTCAGTGGCAATTACATTGCAATTATTTCAATCCTTGCAGCTGACAGCTGACCTGATCTCGAGCATATTCACCTCCATCGGCTCGGTGACGCTGGCCCTGCTGGTGGTGCTGTCCTTGGCCATGGTGGTCTTGGCCGTCACGGCCAACAAACGCGCGACGCAGGGCACCTACAGCCCCAGCCGGCAGGAGAAGGACGGGTCCCGGGTGGAGATGTGGAACATGGTGCAGCCACCGCCCATGGAGAGACTGATCTAGAAGAAAGCAAAGCTGCTCCTCCATCCTCAGACCTGGCTCAAAGGGGACACTGTACATATGTTTGATACATTCATTTTCGTTCTGATAAATATTTACAATGATTTTGGGCTTTCACTGCTTTCCTTTTAAGCTCAGTAACGTGAAAAATCTTTTTTGCATTTAAGTGAACCACTGACAATTATCGTTGCTTTGGACCAGCCCATCCAAGGACAATTTTTATTTGCACTGGAAACTCCAGCCTTGATAATCAGCAGTAGGCATCACAGACAGTAATGGCTCCTGGGATAAATGCAAGTGCCTGTCCTGGACCCCACATGGATAACGGCTTCTCCTTTGCACTCTCCTTTGGCTGCCTAGAAATTGCTGCTGCAGAGGATGATGCAGACAAATCAACTAAGCCTGTACAATAAAGACATTGTAATTCTGTTATCGAAGGGTTTAATACTAGAGCTGTGTCTCAGTGTATCTTCTTTCATCTGTTAATCAGGGATTAAAAGGAAGCTGTGTGAAAACTCTCCAAAATAAATGCTTCAAATCTGTTTTTCTTCCTTCTGGTTCTTTCATTTTACTTGCTGCCCCTCCACCTTCTACTAAAATGAAGGTGAAATGAATTTGAATTTCCACAAAAGCATGTATTTCTCATAGGATAAAAGACTGGGGCTTAAAATACCCAGTGGGCACAACCTGACCTGTTAGGAGACATGGAATCTAAATATCCCAAACAAATCGTGTGCATCCACACTACTGCCTTTTTCCTATTACAATATTACCCAGTGGTCCCTTTTAGAAAATTATTGCTTCTCACATTGCAAACATACATTGGCTGCCAAAAAGCATGCTTAGAAATGTTTCCTAAAGCTCATGGAAAATACCAGGAAAGAGGCAGAAGTGGCCTACAGGTAGAACAGTGCCTTGAAAATAATTAGGACAAAGCTGGTGCTTCTCCTGGAGCTCAGACTTCTCACAAGATCATGGGCAAATAAATTTTTATGCCTCAATTTTCCTCTTTTAAAACACGGATAATCCTATTTAACTACCTCATAAACCTCAGCAGCAAAAGGTTTGCTTTGTCAAGAAAGAAATAAATGCATTAAATGTAATGGAGAAGCTTGGAAGAAATCTTGTAATGAAACAGACATTTACATAGATGTAATAAAAATCACATTGACGTATAATGCAATGAAACAAACATTTGATACAAAGAAATCTTGTAATGAAATTGACATTTGAAAATGTAGGTTAACAGCTGGACTCAATGATCTTAAAGGTATTTCCCAGCCTTAACGATTGTATGATTCTATGTGACAAAAATGCTCCCAGGTCAAAGAGGTTTTTGGAAGGTAGAGGCAAAATTTAACCGTAACTCATGCAGTCAATTTTCAGATGTAGGCAAGTAATTAAATCACAAACATTGCTCCAACACAAACTGAACCCACAATAAGGAGGCAACAGAGTGGAAACTCCATGAAGGCATTTCTTTCTTTCTGCACTTCAGCCTACATGTTCCCACAGTGGTGAAACAGCCCAGACAGACACATCAACCCCCAGATGATTATTCCAGGAGTTGCATAACGGAGTACGCACGCTCAGTATTCAATAGTGTAACTCATCTTTTAAATTAATGATCAATTCATAATTCATTTCAAATGAGCCCCTTAAGGGATTACTGAAGATCAATGCCACTCACATTTATTTTTGTGTTACATGATTAGCAGTAAGTATGAGAGTAAGCACACCCAGGACTTTTTGCAGTCCTCATCAGTATCTTTCAAAACAAGGCACTACAGAAAATGCGAGTGGATGGTTGGGTTCAAGCTGAGTTAGAAGGGCAGAATGTAGTCACAGCAAAAATGCACGATGGATTTTATTCCAGCCAAATTTACAGCTTTGCTACTGAAGCTTATTATTTTGAATGCAACCACTGTCGTACAGCTGCAGTCCAAATTCAGAGAGTGCAAAAGACAACTGAGGAAAGAACAGAAAAACAAGTTACTGAAATTATGGTAAGAGAGAGCAGAAATTCAGGGTGAATCTTGTCAAACTGTGGTATTATGCAATTACACATGCAGTAGCCTTCAATTGAAACTTTTGATTTAGCCTGGCTTTTGCCCCATGAGACACTGCTGAGGCATAACAAAGCACACCATAAAGTTTGTTAGGTGTGATCGTTTCTAGAAAGATACATAAGCACTGGGGGGGGGATAAAAAGAAGCAGTTGACTCAAAGAGTGTCCAGTTTGAGGCAGCAGACCCCGAGTAACTGAGACAGCAGAGAACAGCATGTGAAGATGAGAGAGCACAAGTGAAGCAGAAGCGATTTGTGTGGATTCTTACACGTGTGGGTTTTGCCTCGCACAAAAAAGCTGCGAGAGACACAAAGACAAGGCCAACTATACCAAGAAAGTGGCCAAGTGGGCCAAGATGTGGGAGGCTGTGATAACGAGAGGGCAAAGCAGTGAGTGGAGAAGAGGAGCTGGAAGGCTGCAGGCTGGGAAAAGCTTGGGGACAGCAAGCTCTGAACACCAGGGCATATCTGGAAGCATGAATTAGGCCCAAGCAGCAGAATCATCGCTGGACTAACAAAGTGGATGCAAAGAAGATGCTTCCACACTCCTGCTTTAAGGTCTTGGTTTTATGGTCAACGAGTTCAACTGATAGAATTGGCAGAGATCTCAGGGAATAGCAGAGATGGAGAAAGAAAAAGAGAAATTAACTCCTATTAGAAATAGCAGTAGAATGGTTATAATAAATATCTAACTTTGAAGTCTGCCCTTCTTTGAGCAGGAGGTTGAACTAGATGACATCAGCAGGTCCCCTCCAGGCTTAATTATTACCTGATTCAAAGAAAAAGGACGAAAGGGAGAAAGCAGCTGAAGATGGAGGCATTTTGCAAGGAGAACCAACGTGAAGGAAAGCACAAGCAAAGACAGAGCATGTCATTGGAAGGGCTGAAGAGTAAATCTGCTCTTCTCTGTGGTTTGACTTTCTGGATGTAATCTGGGAGACAGTAGAAAAACAAGCTGTAGAGATGTAATAAAATATTCCAGAAAGCGTTGCCACAGAGAGAATCTATAGGGCTGAGCAAGATACCCAGGAGCGCGTACAGAGGAAGGAAGAGGCAGAGAAGATGAAAGCCTGAAGACTTTTCATACAGACCAAAGAGAGTTCAGGAGGAATATGCTCCTAGAGAATTAAAAAGACACCCATAAAAGCACAACAAAGGGAAAAATCTCACAGTGAAATACGAGTGTGGTTTGTAGAAAGTAAGTCAAGGAGACAGAAGGCAGGGGAAAAACCTTTAAACTAAGATTAGAGTAAGTTGTGATTGCTGTCAGCCTTGGTGGAAAGGAAGTGATAAAAGTAAAAGTGGTGGAAATTCAGGGAAAAATGAGAGAAGAAAAGGAAATGAAATTAAATGGCACTTGAGAGAGGTGGAGGCAAAAGCTGGATCGCAGCAAGGGTGAAGCTGGACTTTCACAGCAGTGAGGCCAAAGGAAGCAGAGGGAGGAGGGTGGAGAGTCAGGAATGAGAATTACCTACTGAAACAGATCTGTGTAGGATAACTCAGAGGGAGCACGTTTTACTTCAGGTAGGGATTAAAATGTGAAATATTCAGAACTCTACAATCTTATAAGAAACAAACAAGAAAAGGCCCAGAAGGCAACAAATGTCAGTTCCAAACACACTTCCTGAAAATCTGAATTAACGAAGCAACATCCAAACGCAGCAGGGGGGTAGATGCTGCAGCTGGAAATGCTCCATGGCAGCCTGGAGAAGCACAAAAAGTCTCAAAGCTATTGCTACATGAACACGCTAGAGCCACCGTAAAATGCAGGGTTAGGAAGAGTGACCCTTCTGGGCCGTGTCTCAACCAGGGAACAGCAGGTGAAACAAAAGAGAATACATTTTAAAGAGTGTCTAATAACATCCCTGAAGAAATTTAACCCACAGATTAATACTGAGATAGCAGATGTCAAGCTATTTTCTGCTTCTCAGCCCAGGGGTTTAATAGAATGTATGGAAGTGCAGACATTCAGGGAGGAGCAATAACGTCGAGGAGCTGTGGAGAGCATTTGTGCTGCTATAAGGAAAAAATATTGAAATTGGCTTCTGGTTCCCAAAAAAGCACTGATGCCTCCACTAATGTGGAGGGATCTCCACATGAAAGACTTAAAATATTTCAAAATTCCATTCGTTTAATCTCTCTCACTGTTTGACTCAAAAGCTTGAAGTATAATATATTATTTATGATCACTTGCAACCTATCTATTAAAGAAAATAAAAATGCTCAATATACTCCCAAACCTTGCATATTTAAACTTTCTCTTCATGTCTAATAGCCTTTGACAAAGAAAGAGGGGGTGCTGGGTTAGAACACATGGTCTGCTCTGCACCAAATCCCTCCAAAGACACTCAGAGGCAGGGGAAGGATGAAGCAATTTACCCCCCTTTCATGGTCCATCCCCTTTTCCTGGGGAAAAGGTGACATCCAACCTATGAAACAGTGAGTATTACCTTGCATTATGTGCCTTCTCCATTTTAGGTTAAATTAACTGTTCCTTTTCTATATGTATACAGTGTGTTCATTGTTTAGATGCTGTATTCATACTATTATTTTGCTCTGTACAAGATCAAAATGAGCAATAAATAAGGATTATATTGAGTCACATGAAGCCTGTATTATTTTTGCTTCATGGGATTATTTCATCATGAAATTACAAAGGAATTTATCCCCAGGTCAGAACTAAATTTACAGTTTAAGAAGTCAAATTTGCCATTAGGACTCAAGTGATCAAGAAACATTTTCCATACTTGGGAATGAGATGAAGAGTGGGGGCTGCCAGCCTCAGCACTGCAGTCTGCACCATCCTCTGCTGCAGCCACACCGACCCACTGCCCTGGACCATCAAAGACACGTGTTTGTGCCAGGTCCCAAGGGGGCACAAATCAGTACAGCCCCACAGAAGCCAATTCACACAAGCTGAGAAGCACGTGCTCTGTTTCTGAAATGACTGCTGTCATTCCAGCACTGCGGACAAGCGCAGGCAGGAAAGTGGCAGAGCTGTAAGGATTTTCTTCACTTAATGTAAGTCCCATTTTCATGAGGGACTTTCTGCTCTCTTCAAAAGTCTTTCTGTTACTTTTCAATAAAGATCAGTGACCTCAGAAGCCAAGAGTCCTTTTGCCTCAAAAGCATCAGCACCCTGACAGGGTGCCCTCGGAGCAGTTCAGCTCCTCTGCAGCCCGGCTGCAGAGCAGGACACCTCCAGGTCAGACACAATTCCTTCCCTCTGATGCCTCTGAGCAGTGCCCAGCCCTGCCCCAATGGCCTGGGAGCAGCTGGCTTCCCAAACAGCAGAGACTTGAGGAGGCAGCACCTAAAGAAACCACTCCCAACAGTGAAAAGATGCCTTTGGGGCTGTGGGCCAGCTCTGCCTCAATTCTGGTCCCCTCCATACTCTGCATAGCCTCTTTCCCAGCTGAGGCCTGCCATTCCCACCCCCCTGTCCTCTGACCCTCTTGGAAGAGGCACCTGTGCTCACACCAGCCCTCTAAAGGCCTGTTATGAAGGTAAGGAGGTTGCTACAAATTCTTTTGGCAAGAACAGCTCATTTTGCAGGAGTGATACACCCAGGGCAGAAGGTGAATGTGAACTTTGGCGAGAATTTTTTTTCTCAGCACGTTGGCACGTAACCAACCAAACTCAGGCAGCAGCATCCTGTGCTGCAGCCAGAGCAGCCATCGTGCACCCAGAGCAGGGCACTTTGAGCACTGCCAGATAACCACAGGGTACTTTGGTGAATCCAAATCCATTGAGCAATTACTCCTCCTTCAATAAGTGTGTGTCAGCCACTATTTCCTTGTCACAGATTCCCCGAAACTCTGTTCTAGGGGCTGTGTTAAGCACCACTAGGTGTTTTTTTAAAAATAATTGTCCAATCCTCTTGTTTCTCTGACATCTAAATAAAAGTTTATTTATTCTTCAAAATCACAAGTTAAAGCAGGAGAATCCAAGTGTGTCAGAGGGATTTCTGGGGAAGTCTATTTCACTGCTTAACTCAATAGCACCTCTTATGCCTGAACCTGAGGAACATCTCCAAAAACATGAAACTCATGTTTGCCAATATTTTAGTAACTGCTGTTAGGACCTCACTCTCCAAAGATAGACATTATCTGACCTTGTGGGGTTTAAATAGAAAATACTGCTTTTCTGTGTCCTCTGGAAGAGGAACACGAGCAGCACCACCAAGGATTTGTTTCATTATACCTTGAGGAAGAATAAGAATTCTCACTTGTTTCAAAAAATGGAATTATCTTTCTATTGAGTACAACTGAGTGATCTGAAACTTTCAGAACACATTTCACAGACTCACAGCTATGATGCCATGCTACTTTTCCAGCTGCAGGCCATTCTCAGGTGGGAAATCATTTCCCTTCCCAAGCCTCCAAGACACACTTCCTGGTCCTGGAGGACATGAGGAAGCACCTTGCCCATCAGGTTTCTGGCCAGTGATCAGCTAAGCCACAATTTTTTTGTCATTGTCTACATCTGGCGAGTGATTATTGTTCACACAGATGCTAATTAATAACAAACTTCATCTAACTTACAGTAGTAAATAAAGAAAATAGTTCACACACTTTTTCAAATGGCCATAACAAATACAGCCCCAGATTTCAAGCAGAAATCTTGTCTCCAGATAAGATACAGCAAAGTCTCTTTGCCAGCCCCAAATGTCTGCACTATGTTTTATTTAACATAAGCCCCAAGTCTCACTGCAGGACAAACCTTACATGTGTAATGTCACATAACATCAGGAATCACGGATCAGAGGATTTTGGCCAAGTTCCTTTTCCTGTGCTATTCAATCACCTCTCAGCTAAAGAAAACTGACACCTCTGAAAACAATTCAGAAAAGGAGCATCAGATTAGGCATTGTAACTCAATAAAGCTGAGCAGCGAATAGCTGACACCACGAGAATTTTGCCTATTGCAAGATGTCACAGTTGAATGAATGGATGGGGCTTTCATGCCCCACTGAAGCATGCACAGCCTTCAACTACTGGCATGTGTCAAGATGCTGCAAAACCTAACATTTATAAAAGATACATCTGGTGTGCATTTATTGGGAGCAGAGTGAGGTCTTATTTAAATTGCACACATGAATTTGATGTGGAGAGCGGGCGGTATCCCAAGCCTCACAGCAAAAGCATGTTTTAACCTAAACTCCTCCATCTATAATGCATGCCATGAGGTGTGAAGACCTCTTGCACAGCGAAAAGCCAGAGCATAAATTATGAATCAAGGCACAGGTGGAGTACTGAAGGCCAGGCAGAGTTCTCAATTCAGCAGTGATTTTTCTGAGTTTATGTTCTTTCACATTATATTTATTGGATAAAAACATATTGGGAGACTTCATATTGCAACCAATTTGAGCAACTTTGCTGGTTTTTGACTGGGTTTCACAAACGTTGCTTTTAATTTCTGATTTTATCAGGCCGTGATTTTTCTTTCCCCACAGAAATCTGACAAAGCAATTCCTTCCCCAGCAATCCATTTAACATTGCCGAGCACCACTGAGGCAGGCATGTCCAAACCATGGCTTTAAATCACCTTTTTTGATCAGAGAAAAGCCACACAGGCCTTCATCTGGTTCCACGCTCTCCATGGCACCGTTTGAAGCATGCCATTCTCCTCAGCTCAATATTGTGTGTGACCTTTCAGGTTCCACCTGTAGTTCCAGCAAAAGCGCAATTTCCACTGGCACGTACTGTAATAACCAGCGCTGACAAAAATGTGTTTCCAATTTAAACCCACTCAGTTTCACTTGGCACCTGCGCTAACTCTTCTTGGCAGCAGAGACGCAGCCGGAGCAGCAGCAGGGGAGGAGTGGGAGCAAGGGAAGGGCTGTGCAGGGCCACCTTAAGGCGAGGTGACCACACTGGCTCTGGCTCTTGTCACCTGTGCCAGCAGCCCCTGCACCAGCGTGGGTTTGCAGTGCCCAGGCAGTCGGGGCACGGGGCAGCCGGGTTGCAGAGCTGCTTTCAGTCCCACAAAATAAACAATTGAGCATCTCCCTCGCAGCTGGCACACAGATAACAGAAGTTTGGGTGTTACCCCATGGTAATTGCACACCTGTTAGGCAGATTAGGGAAGTATAAATCTTCAGGGTTGACGTGTGGAGTGTTTCCACATATTTGTGCTCGGAGGACAGAGCAGTTTAAACAAACAAATGCAGCTTTAGCTGCTTCTTATCCCCTCCTCAGCAAGCAGGGAGAGGATGCCCATGGGCATCCAGTGAGACAGAGCACCCCACCTGAACCACAGCCACTTCAGGACCAGCCAGGAGCCCAGGCGTATTTTGGAAGAAAAAGCACCAGGCTCTCCTTCCTGGCTGCCTGCAGCACCACTGCAGGAACAGCGCTTCACACCTCGGCTACAACGACCTAGAAACACCCACAAAAGGAGCAACCTCGACCCAGATCCCAGTGACAAAGCAGGAAAAAAAGCAAACCAGAAGAGCACACAGGTGCACGGTTCTTCTCCCTCAGCTCCTGGCAGTGCATCCTCATGTGTCGGTGACTGCAGCTCTTCCAGAGATTTAAATATTCCCTTGGGCACAGCTCCACATCAAGTGAGGGTCATTTTAAAGCAAACGAGCAGTTTGAGACTTTCCTTCTGGAATGTATAAAACCTCAATGTCCAGTTGAACAAGCCCAGTGCCAAGCATTTTCTTCCAGAGTGATCCACGGCAGGATCACAGACAACGGTGATAAACCTGACCCCAGGGTAAAGGAAGCTCCAGCAAGGTTTTGCATGAGAAATGAGCCCAACAGAGAAGAAGCAGATCTGCCTTTTGGGGCAGCCCAGTGCTGGCACAAGTGATTAAACCAGCCGCAGAGAAGATCATTCTGGTTCAGAACCATCGGTAACAGTGACCACTGGTCAGAAAAATATGTAGCTGCACTCAAGGCCTGCACAGACTGGATTAGTTTGTGTTTGTCACTCAGTCCTGGGATGTATTTTTCCTGTGGAGCCTGCCTAAGATGTAGAAATTGCTTGTCAAATTTTATGACATTGGGGAGAAAAGAAGTAAGGAGCAAAAACCAATTACACAAATACTGGTCTGTTGACATTTAAAATGAGACAATGACGAGCATTAAAAAAAAAAAAAGGTTAAAAAAAAAATCCTGGGCCAGCAACCCAAAGGACCAAAGACAAATCACAAAGTAGGATGCAACTAATTAGGCTGAAATGCCAACAATGTTCAGTATATCGTTCAAAGTATCTGCGGTGTCAGACTGCTACCGTGACCCCCAGTACAAATATGCCAAGGGGAGATGTAGAATAGGACTGAATCAGATAAGTTAAACACAAATATTTTAAAATGACATTTTAATTTCTACCTCACCATTTCAACATTTTCAAAATCGTTAAATAAGCATGTTGCCTATTCTCAGAGCAGACCAAATGTCAGATGTTTGTATGTATTATTCAGCTGAACATTTTAGGTACATAATCCTCCTCATTGCTAAACAGGTGGTACTATATTAACAGGTTATTTTCTCAAAAGGAACAGCTAACAGAATGCTGCTGACTCCATAAAGTGGTGTATTACTGAATGTAGAGCCGATGCAAGGATGTAACTGAGCTGAGGTCTGTAGGCAGGACAGAACTTTCTGCTGTATCTACAACTTCCAAAGCACATTTCAAGGCAGAGTACCTCAATTTAGTTGAGTTATTCATAGGATTATACACACCTGGAAAACAACCTTGTGTAGGCAAATGAGTACTGTGTAAGCTCTACATGGCAGAGAACATCTTTACTGTGTCTCATCCATGAAACTGAGTAGTTTAGGATTTAATAATTAAAAACAGCCAACACACCTAATAGGCAAATCTTTGAAACCAGGTTGAGTAGATTCTTTATAGGCCATGCTGCACCTATTTTTCTCAGAGTTGCATGTTGGGGTTTGTTGCTGCTTTGTTCCCCATGTTTCAGTGACAATTATTTGAGAGAAGAAGTGGACCCAAAAATAAAAAATTAGTGGAGCAGTATACCATCAAGAGGCCAGCCCTTCGACTTTCAGGAGGAATGTAATACAGGCAGTCAGAGAAAGGAAATAATATACAGCCCATAGCATATTTCAAATGTGCTTCCCAAACTGTGCTTTTAGAACTAGTACTTGTTTATGTTTCATACAGAATTTCCAACAGGATTGACTGCCTCTGGGCTTTTGAAGTGCAAGGAGCTGCTAGCATTTTTTTTCTGACTGGTGAAAATCTGCAGACTGACTCGACTCTGCTTTATCTGAATACCAGCAAACCCACAACAACACTCCAGGCATCACTTGGGTTTTTGTTGTTGTTGTTGCTTGTCACATCAAATAAAAATCTAAATCCCTGAATTTGATAAAGTTACTTTTCATTTTGTGAACATGAGGTTAACACACAGTGAGTTGTGGAACGAAAATGAAATGCTTTGTCCATGATTCGGGATCGGCTGCAGCTGCACTGTGTGAAAGTACAAGTGAGTTGCAGAAGCAGTTCTCATCTGCTTTTGAAGTGTAACAAAACAAGAAGTTACCAATGAACAGGAGAGTTTCTGATTTCTCCTCCTAAATAAATCCTCCTTAAAACAGTGCTTTGAGCTGCGTTTTTCCCTCAAACGACACACCTCCGAATACATGAGCCAGCTTTCGTACCCAGGCTGCTACCACGTGGCTGCTACACCAAACCCCTCGGAGTTTCTCACAGACACTTGGTGACTGGAAGAGTCCTGCTGTACCATCACTGTAAAATCTGCAAACTTAGCCTACCTTTTCTTATTACCTCTCTTTCTCATTCTCAGGTTTGAAAGAATTTAACTCAAACATCCACAGAATGCAACTTGCAACCACACTCTCAGTGCCCTCAGAAAAACAACATAAGGAAAGCAGGTGAACTTCACCTGAAAGACTTCACACCTTCCACTCCTTCTCCAAAGATTGCTTTTATAATGCCCTCAATTGACTCATAATCTGGACTTATGACAAGAACTTTGTTTGCACAGCTGCCATTTTAACGGCTGAATAAACGTGGGAAAATCTACTGGAAAATCAACGAAATGACTGCAAGACGTGCTGTGCTTCATCCAGCAGTGAGGATCCCTTTGCTACCACTCTTCAGCTGCTATCACTCCGCTGGCTGCAGTAAGCTAGCACAGGTCTAATGGCAAGTGTTAAAATCACACCTTCATTGTTTTGTATCAAGATAATTTGTAGTTTTCTCATCAGTTGTGGATTGACTATACAAATGCTGAAAGCACAGTCTCTATGGTTCACATAAGATATCAAAATGCTTTTAATTTAGAAGAGTAAATCACAGATCAGAGTATACTGCATAGCCATATAGTGGAAAATTCTAGCTAATTACAGCCGTACACCTGCAACTACATTAAAAAGCTTCTGCCAGAAGCTTCCCCCATGTCTGGTGGAGTCAATGCCAGCCAGCTCCTGGATTGGATCAGCTGGCCAAGGCTGAGCTGATCAGCCACAGTGGCAGCACCTCTGGGACAACAGTTAAGGGGGAAGTACCCTGGGCAATAGCAGCTGAGAGAGAGAAGAGAGAATAAGAGAAAGAAGCAACTCTGCAGACATCAAGATCAGCGAGGAAGGAGGGGCAGGAGCTGCTCCAGGAGGGGCTCCAGGTGCCAGAGCAGAGATTCCTGTGCAGCCCATGGTGAGGCAGCTGTGCCCCTGCAGCCCAGGGAGGTCCATGGGGAGCAGAAACCCACCCACAGCCCATGGAGGAGTTCCTCCATGCTGGAGCTGGGGAACAGCCCTCCCCAGGACCTCATCCTGAGAAGGATGGAGCAGCAGAGACCTGCCAGGGTCAACCTTACAGGTTCTTCAAGCCCACCTAAGTCACAAATAAAACCCACCTTCGTTTTACTCCTGATCTCCACCAAAGCCAAGAGGGGCTTTCTGCAGCAGCCTCTCCCTAGCAGCAGCAAGGAGGGGGGATGAAGGAGGTCACCAGCTGTGCCAGTGGGTCACACAGCCCAAGAGAGCCATAAGGTGCTGGAGGGGCCCCAGCCAGGCCCGAGGGGAGCAGGGCAGGAAGAGCAGGGAGTGTCAGGACCAAGTCTGCAAAAAGGAGAGGTCCCAGCACCCCCCAGCAGCAGTCTAACCCCTCATCATATCCCACCACAGCTACCACGGGAGGTCAGGCACCCCTCCTCCCTCACCAACAGGATCCCCAAGAGCTCTGACAATACTTGGCTGAACAGTACAAAAATACTTGGTGCTATCACAATTATTATTACTTTTTCTAATATCTAATGTGAAAGGTTCAAACCATGGCGCCCATCAGTTGTTATTACTGTACCTTCTGCTTGCAGTTTCTCCTTAATACGCCAACTTCTTAACCTATGAAGTAAGATAATATACCTACTTTTCTGACAATAACTTGAAGATCTAGAGCCCAACAAAAGCTGTTTAACAAAGAGGAATGATTAGCTAAGGTTTTTAAAAGACGCAAAATACCACTGGAATTTCAAAAGACATCAACATTTAACGTTTGCACTAATCAATTCATTATTGCATTCAAATGAACACATTCTGCTTTCTCTGTATTTGAGAAAGTGAAATGATCATTCAACGGAAAAAACCTTCTAAGATAATACAGTATCATGCATAAAAATGCTGCTCAGATCAACCCATCAAACAAGAACCTGCACCACCCAAGGAATTTTGGTATTGTTAAATTTTATTTCATAGTACAGTGTTGGGCACTTTATGGTAATGTGGAATTCACCGAAAACTTCTACGGACGCCACAAACTTTGGAAGGAAAAAGAAAAAACAAACCACACCACACATCACAGCTCATTTAATACATCTAGACAGTGCACTACTAACAGTAGTCTAAGGTCTGAATTACAGTTCTTGAGGTTGCTTTGAACAGTAGTCCAGAAGGTGCAAAAGCATGGAGTAAATTTGGCTCTAGTTTTGTTAAAAGGTCAGTGACTAAGTAAATTTTTAAAACTGTAAGGGCAGTTCTGGTTGTTTGGTGTGTGGGTATTTTTAATCTCTAAATTAAAATTTTCAGTAACATCTCAATGTGTCCTGTACTTTATGCCTCCTCTCCTTTAAGTATTAAAGGCTCACAATAAGGGACATTATTTGGAACGGTTTTCAAGAGTCACCAAAAAAAATGTTCTGAAAAAAAAGAGAAAAATTAGAAGCATCAAGATACATGATGTTGCTTTGTTCCATGTCGAGGCATTTCTCATCATATCTGACACAGATTTAAAAATAACAAACACAAATTGTCAGTTTGCCAAACATCTAAGCATTTTAAATTGCCCTTCCTCCTCAAAACTCATGAAGTACCAGACGTGATGTGCTTGTGTGCAAGCTGCACCAAGATTAGCTCTTCCACAGTGCTTTATTGCCTCATTCAAGTATATTAATTTAAAGAAGGTCTCAAGGAAAAACAAAGGTTAAAAGAAAATGTACATCAATATACAAAGAAATTAATTTACAAAAACTTAAAAGGATACTGGCAACATTAGTAGATATTTTAAGTAATGACTTATGATAATTAGGGATGTCACAAACTAAATTCTTGTGGGCATCGCTTTGAACTCTCACCTCATTGCTGGCCCTGAAAAGCAATGCTTAACGTCTCAACTTTTTACCATGATAAACAAGTGATCAAAGTATAAACTAAACATCATAAATTCTAATAGTTAACCTTACTTCAATTTAACCAGGTTTTACTTTTAAGAGTTAACTGCAACTACTGGTATGTGAACATTGGCTTAGGCCTTATTATTTCTACAGAATGTGACATCCATAATCACTCCCAGTCACTGGAAATATACATTTGCCTCATTAGAATATATTTCTTCATGTTTTTATCATACAACCATATTTCAAAGCTACATGTAATTTTACACATTTCTGAAAAATACAATTTCATGGATCTGCATGAAAGCAGATGTGCACTACTAAATTACTTTGAAATAACGAGAAATATTGCACAAAATTCACTGAAGATTTGAAAGTCAACACACTTCGCCCTCCCAACCGAGTTGCTCCCTTATTTTTAACAGAAAGAACGTTAATTCACACAGAATCGTAATAAATGTCAACGTACTTGAATGCAACTTATTTTCCAAATGCTAATACTGTTATTGGATTCTAAATACAAGTGTCGTTAGTATTGACATACGTAATAGCACAATTTAATTTGAGTACCCTTTACTACAGTAAACCTTGGAATAACTTCCAACTGTGTTACCTGCTTCATACTCCAACCCAGCAGAGGATGGCAATGGCCCTGCCAGCTACGTGGCTTGTGGATGGCCCTCTAGACTGAGGTGGCTGTGGACTCACCAGGAAACTCTACAAGAATAAGTGAAGCAGCTTTCAGAAAGACCTGTCAAGTACTTTCAACTGGGCACTGACTGAAACTGTGGAACAGATATTGCAAAGAGAATCAAGGAAGGTTTTGCACAAACAAACCGTATCATCCTCCTTTATTTTCAACACCCAGAGGAACATGAATTCTAGGCCAGCTGTGCTCCATGCTCCTGGGGTGAAGACAAGGACAAGCTGTGGTCAGCTCAGATTCTGCTAGCAAGTAAACAGCAGCTGGCAGAGACAGACACGCCTAATAGCAGCAAAGTTACCAAAGACAACTCACATCACCATTCATATTGGTTTTGCTGGTGCAATTATTTCTACATTCAATCTTCAGAGACACCACAGGAACAGACAGCCTTCACCATCCTGAGCTTTGCAATAAGGAAGCTGCTTGCCTCAGGCCTAATTTTATTGGCCACATTTGTTTAGCCTGAAATTTCAGGCTGTTGGGAACACACTGGCTGGAGCCTCAGCCCCTGGACTAGAGGCTGGTGCCAAGGGAGAGGATGCTAACTCCTTGGAAATAAAGCTCCTCTTGAGCTCTCCCTGTGGAGTCAGAGAGGTCCATGGTTTGGGGTTCTTCCTGCAGGACAGGGTACAGTCAGGATTACACAGGAGGCATTTGCAAAAGGGCCTCATGCTGGCACTTGATTATTGCATGAAATGTTTCTTTCATTACTTACATGCATAGAGAACGTATTTTAAATACTCCCAGAAATTCTATTTGACAACTGCACCAACCAAAGATTGTTCTGTGGGACTGAATATGATTGACTGTGGGTTGATAAAGAGAAGCTATTTTAAAAACCTGGTTTAACTGTTCCTTTGCCTAGACTTTACATTGGTTACAAGAACACGAGGTTGTAAACTAGCTCATCCTAAAACCTGAAAAGACATCTAAAACAGAATTTTAAGGTCTAAAACACTCTTCTAATAGATTGCGTGGGATTTTCAGAAGCACCCAGCACTTGTCTAAAACTCTGCCTGAAGTCTGTGTTACAATGCCTGAGAGGGGACTTCAGCCAGTGTCGAGAGTTTCTGATGATCCCACCCCAACAGCAGCAGCACCACTGAAATGCTAAATGACAAGGAAGGGTTCAGTCAACAAGTTCTATGACAACTTCTACAACTACATTTTTTCTTCAGAACAAGTCTATTTTTCAGAACTACATGATGCCCAAATATGTGAGATGGAAGAGCAAACCACTGCCTATTCTACACAGACTGCCCTCTGCATGCATAGAGGGTGGGTAGGGATCACCTCTGCAGCCACAGCCCTTCCCTGATACCTGCCGTTTCCCACGTTACATCTCTGTACACGTGAATTGGAAGGCTTTGACTGGGACAACATATTATCCATTCTGCAAATCCCACAGGGGGTTAACTCCACAGGAAATATTACTTTTGCCTACATGACTGAGCTGGAACCACTGTAACTGAGCTAGAACTGAAATCTGGATTTCTTCAAAGTTACTATCCCTCCTGTGGACTTCCAGGCTCTGCTTCACCACTGCACTGGAACAACCCAGGAATCCCTTTCTCCTTCCACTGCCCTTACTTTTTCCTCCCAAACCAGATAAGAGATACAGCTCATTTCAGGCAGACATCTATGCAAAATAAACTCAAAAATATTAATTTCAAGTCCTAGTTTGACTTTCTACATTGGAAATTTGTTCCTATGTGTAAGTAACAAACCACAAAGCTTAATCAAATAACCTGGTATCTCCCTTAAACAGGAGAAATGGGAAGATTCTTGAGATCCTGAAGAAAAGAGGTGCCTCTGAAGAAGACCACAGGAGCTCTGACTGAGCAGAATTCAGTTCTCACCAGTAGCTGGTGATCAGCGTTGATGATTTTCAAAGACACTAGAAGGATTTCCACAAATAAAAAGCATAAAAGTATAAAACTTGCAAAGTTCTGGACCTGGAAAATTTCTCTTAATATAGAACCCAATGTGGTAATAAAAATACTGCATACGTAGCCAATAAACAGTTTTATATTATCACAAGGACAGAGAACAAGAGTGTTGAACCAGAAATATCAGTTTGGACTCTTATCTATTTGGTAACTGGCAATTCTATTTAAATAAGGCACAAATATTAGCCTTTTTAAAAGATCACTGATAGTAAGTGGAAAAGATTCTGTATATTACAGAGTAAAAAATGTACCTACAGTTAAAATCAACATAAATATAAGATTAAGCTATTTCTGAACCCATGTAAGGTTCAAAACCAAAAAAGACATACTATTTAATGATTGTAAACAAACTATGGGCCTTGTAAATAAGGAAACAATGCAGCATAAGCACAGAAACATTTTGACTGAAATTAAAATAATTCTAAGTTGAATGTTACCATCTTTTATTTAATCTGTTTACCTTCTTTTCAGCCTGCATTTTCACTCCATGAAGCAGAGAATTATTACTATAATGCCTCAATTTTGAAAGATTCCACTATCAAAATTTCAATTTTATGATCATTATAGAAACTATAGGAATACTGGTAGTCTCACATAGCTTCCATATTTATTTCACAAAGCTGAGAATGGGACAACCTATGTGATTATTTATTCAGTGTCAAACCCTCATGTAAAGCCCGTAAGATTTATGTCTGTACCAGAGAGTCATTTTTGAAAACCATTTTCTGGCAGCATTCCTGGACTTAGGTGTTTGATGGTTTTGAATGTAATGATGGCCATAATTTCCAGTTTTTTTCTATTTTCCTCCTTAAGACATTGATACTATTTACTATCTTTAATAAATGAAGAAAACAAAGCAACTTAGATTGAACCACAGGCAGAAACATCATGTGAGATGCAGAGGAAAAGGTGAATCTTGAAATTCTCATCACAAAATGCAAGGAGATGAATGAGAAGGAGTGCGAAGTGCTACAAGAACAAAAACCCGTGTATTGCCTGTCTTCTCTTAGACACAACTGCAGCACTATGCTTGGGCAATGTTTAGTACCAGCAAGGGAGCAGAATGGTCTCTATCATGTCATTAATGCCAGCTTTAAACAAGGAACCATGAGGTTGCTCTGGAGCTTTGTCATCTGAACAGCACAAGAGCCACCTGCTCTGACCCACCTGGAAAGCTTAGAGTGAAGATTTTCATTATTTTTATGATACCTTTGACTTTTAATACTGCAAAATATTTTGCCAAGTAACATTTTTTTGTTATTAAAAAAAGTCCACAACATAGCATGCTGATGCACGAGAGGAAACCAAAGGATAAACAAATAGTTTGCAGTACAGACCTCTGGATGTACAACTGCTAGCTTTGGAACACTGAGATTCTCCAGCACATGCCCTCTGGGATGTTCATGCTTGATCAGACATAGATATTTCTGCAAGATTTGCACTTTTATAGCCTTTTAGCTTTGTTGCTCTGATTTAAAAAAATAATTCTGAGGCTCATCCTCAGTGTCAAGTACTGGGCCAGCCCTTCTCACTCTGGAGCAAGCTGAAACTCTGCACTAACAAACCCCAGGTCTCACTCTACTGAGCCTCTCTGGTGAGGTTTCAAACTGTGCCTCCGCCATGATGTGGAGCAATTCCCTTAGGTCAGCTGCCTTGAAAAAAAGCAGCCAAAAAACCCCTTTCCATCTGTGTCACCTAGAAGGAAAACGAGTTAATAAATCTCAGTGAGGCAACTGATATGAAACTGCTGCAAACTACTATTAAGGCACTAAAGCACAATCTGATCCAAACACTGACTCCAGGAACGGGCTCACTCAGGCCTAGGCTGAGATTCAGAGAAATCATTCATGCCAAAGAGGGAAAGAAAGAAAAAAGGTTTCATGACTTAGAAGAGCAGCAGGACATTCTTCTCAGGCAGGGTTCATTTTGTATTTATGTGCTATTTCTACCAACTGCACCATAAGTATCTCTGAAAGCTGACAATTCCAATCTGCTGAAGCTGATTAATTGTCTTTTCTGTCCTGAGCTATTCTGAAGACAAGGTATATATGGTGAGGTGGAAAAAGAAAAGAGGAAGAAAATTTTGAAAACAAAAGAGCTGCTCCACAGAGCATTAAAATTTTTTAGACTTCATCCAAATATTCATCAGGAACACTGCCAGAAGGAGGACAAATGCTTGTTCTAAATACAATATACATCAGAACCATTTATTCTCCTTCACTGAATTTAGAAAGAAGTTTTTGGTTGCTCAACTTGGCTAAAATGAGAGTTGGATATATGCAGTCTCAAACTGAATCTGTTATTTTAGCTTTCTAGTGTTACAAATTAGGCACAAATTAGTCTTCCAACTATTAAACTGCAGATAATGAAAAATAATAAAAATCTATCAATTCCACTTACACTTTCCTTTCTGAGAAGTTCAGTCTGAATTAGTCTACCTAGGGAAACTGGATAATGTGTCTTTAAAGTGTCTTAGTTGTAAACAGAAGTCAATAAATGTCACATTATAATTCAGCACTTCATGTATTTTACAGAAGAGAGAAAACCACGTGCTACCTTTTTGAAGTCTGGAAGACAGAGCCACAGTTTTAGTTTGGAGTAAGTTCCAAGTTATTCCTTAATCAAGAAATTCCTTTCTAACAAGAAATTCCTTAATCTAAAAGAAGTCTCCTTCCCCCCCCCACCTTTGCTGAAGCAAATTCCTGCCATGGAAAATCATTATTGCTGTTTTGTAGATTTGCATTCATCTTCTAAGATACTTAAACCTCTTCTCAAAAGATTAAGGCAATTATTATTCATTACAAATATTAACATTTGTACATTTCAGACAAATCGGATTGCTCGGTTCATTTCATGCTTAATGGGATTAACATAGTACCTTCAAAACCTGGCTACCTTTAGGCGACACCCTTCCTGCTGCTCAGAGGAAGCAAATGCTAGGAAGCACCATACACTTGCTGTATTTCTAACACAGAGACTAACTAGTACCTGATTTAAGAGTGCATTCATATATTTAGTTCCATTTTGTGGACCTAACTACAGCCAACAAATGAACTGAGTAAACGTAGAAGCGGATGTCCAATGGCAGAAAATGCATACACAACTGAAGAGAATTATTTTTATGACTGAAGATCTCTTATTCCTTTTCATTTTTTGGTTATCATGTTATATGGAGTTATATGGAGTTACATGGAGTCCTGAGTAGTCTCCCTTTAACTTCTGATGGGAGTCAAGTTTCTCTTCTCATACTTTTCTTACGTTTTATTTCCACTGCTACTGCTGGATAAGCTATCCTTTGAAATATTTAAACCATAGTGAAAAGCAGAATTCAGTTTACACAATGACACCACTTCTTGAAGAAGTCCACCTTCTTCTGGAGTTTCATCTCCTTCCCTCCCACCTTTCTCCCAAGGGACCAGAATGGATGGCTGTTGAGCAAGACGTGCTGGGAGCTGATCTTCTGAGGTATTGCTTAGTGTTTCATTAGGCTTTGCATTCTGACAGGAAGAAAAGCCTGCTTTGAAACTTTCTAGGGAAGTAAACTGGGCACTTGGTCGTACTGGAGATAGGGATGTCAGACTAGTGGTGTCCATCTTGTCAGTAGTAAAGGTTTTGCCACTCTTTTCTTCTTCCAGCCGTGAGAGAGATTCTCGCTGGCCAGCAGAAGAAACTTGCTTCCTTGGCGACGGGGGGAGCTGCTTCCCATGGAGGACACTGTCATCCTGGCCGAGGTTCCACTCTGCCTGGTCATTAGCACTGCTGCAGAGCAGGGTAAGGCTGCTCTCACTGGGTGCATTTGAGGCGTTCTGAAAGAAAAAACCACATGTTCATAGTTTATAGTTAGTGTCACAAGAAACATCTCTACACTGGCATATTTGAAACGCAAGTACTGGAAGGGATTTTTTATGTTCCTAAATCATGGACCCCCTTTGGGGCTCAGTGTTACAAAACAACTATCCCAGACACAATGCAAGGCCAAGTGTTTTTACCTTTCCTCACAGAACACTGTCTCTAAGACTAAGGACTGCCTCTGGTACAGGGGAAGGATTTCTGTCTCCTCTGTCCGTTCAGTCTTGGCACAAGCAGTTTTGACAGTGAACAAAGACACGCTTTTCTCATTTGTACCCATATGAGAGGGAAGGGGACTAAAACTAAAACCAGGTGGCATTTCCTCTTTGCTTCAGTAATTAATTATACCAACTTTCAATATTAAAGTTTTTTGGTCAAACAAAACTGGGCACTTTATTAATCTAACCCCCATGTGACACTCATAATATAAAATTTTACAAGCTTTATAAATATTTGCATCAGTATTCGCTGCTCCAGCAACAAATCTTCTACTATAGCATCCCTTTCAGCAAAAGTAAGTGTTGGACAGCTGATATGTGCTGGAATTAAATGCTTTTAGAAACACTAATGCTTTTCTGGCTAATATCACAGCAGTGACTTGGTGAGGGTTTTAAAATTGTAGGCAAGCAGTGTGTTTATACTAAAGGAGCAGTGCAACTGCACCTAAAATAGAAACAAGGAGCCCTCTCAGAAAACTCTGGAGTACTGTTCTAGCAGTGTTTCAGGTGCAATTACCACCTGGATCCCATGACTTAAATCAAGAAGGAAACATCACCGTATCACTATGACTAGTCTAAGGCTACAAGGTGAAAGTGAAAACGCCTTCTAAACTGCATTAAAAAATCCTAAACCAGCTCAAGGCACAACAGATTTAACAGCAAAAAATGATAATATATAAACATGATTTCTATTATGTAAATATAATATTAAACTATTTGATTAAGTAAATTATTACACTATTCACAGCTCTCTATGTGGTTACTACTTTAAGGGAAAAGTACTGTTCCAGGATGACTTAGTAACCTGGCCAATTTCTTGGCTGGTGAAAAGCCATCATGCAGCGGCCAGCATGAGTGTACTGTTATGTAGCCCTAGGAAGACACATCAGCAATTCTAAGGACTATGCTGCAGTGTCTGAGTTGCACGTTGTTCATCCCATAAGCACAGGATTCCACTGTAAATGGACTTGGGTTGTTTTTCAAAGGAAAGCAGAAGACTAACCGCAGTCTTGTAATCAATGTCATCCATCGACCTGAAGAAATCCAGGCTCTTTGCTCCTGAGAGTTTCCCTTGATCTGAACTGTGTGTGCTCAGCGTGTCCAGAATCTCTCCAAGCAAGTCCATTTCTCCTTGATGCTGCGTTATTCCAGTTTCACCAGAACCATCACTATCATAAAAGTAAGCAGAAGCTTCTTCACTGTCTTCTGATGATAACCTGAAAACAAAAACTTTTCCATCAGATAGGAACACAAAAGCCATCTTATTATAACTACTTCTGAAAGGACATGGGAGAACACATTTCAAGACCTTGGAACGGGAACCTAAACCTGGAATATCTTTCTACTCAAGAATCTTCCTGAGCACAGATACATGGCACTGATGGAGATGCAGTTACCATTAGCTGCCTCCTGGCCTAGCCAAACACTTTGCTCTAGTGGCGAGATCTCCTACTGCAACGCTTCCTCCATCACGTGGGCAGACTTACTGGAGTACTGCCTATCTGCAAGGAGAACTGGTGCTTTTGCTCTGATTTCCTCTCTTGTTCATTGCAATACCCTTACCTCAGACCCCCATTCTACCAGAGTCTTTTCCTACCTCTGTCTGTCAATACTGCTACAAAGGCTGTTTTCCATGGCTCACTGTTTTAGTCACATCCTTTTAACACTGCACTAGCTCCCTCTTCCCTACTATGTCACAGCTTAAGCTGCTCGATTTTCCTTTCAATGTCCTTTCTGGTTTATATCCAGATGTTCATTATCAAAAATCGACTCCTGAATTCAGAAAATGCCTCAGTGCAGCTTTAGCCCCAACTTATGGTTTTCCTATAGTTCTCATATAGGAAGACCTCAATATAAAACTTCCAAGGCATTATTTGTCTTTCAGACCCTTCAAAAAATGTCCCAGTGTCATGGCCACAACACAGGCCCTAAACAATAGATTAGCTGAGGTCACTGCCCATCACGTTGATGAATATTTTGCTGTTTCTTTGTGTACACAGTCTTTTTATCTGGAAACTGTGAAGACTGTGGATTATGTCAAGCTCTTCTGGACACTTTAAATAATGAAAAGATATAATAGCCTGTCCCTCATTTCAAAGCAGATTTAAATCCTAAACTACTTGACATCATCTAGATCAAGAGTTGAGCTAGCAGCCTGGACAGCAGAAAAATGTGTCACTTGAACTCCACTTTGCTGAATAACACTTGTTACCCTCTCTCCTATACACACATAGAACACCCAAACAGGCTTCTTACTTGCTTGTTCTTTCAATTTCATCATCATCATCTTCATCCAAGGCAACATCCTGGTTACTGAGGCGCTGGTTGAAACGCGTCTGGAGGAAGGACAATTAACATTATAATCTTGCTTATTTTTTCTAGTTCAGCATTACTTATTTGGAGACTAGCTGCTACTTTATCCATTAAGGCTTCTTACGCACTTGATGAGGACAACCACATATTGATCAAGCCTTGTAAAGGTTGTTACAAGTCCTCAAGCATCACCAATTAAAGACAATCATTTCTCTTCACAGCCTATGGAGGGCCTCATTATTTATGCAAAGCCTGGAGTGCCTCATGCAAAGCATCGATTAGCAGAAGACTGGATATTGGAGGAAAAGCATCTCTTAAGTCTACCAGCTACCCTTTCTGGAAAGCACATCACAAAAAGCACTGTGGTTTAGTACTTTCTGGTAGAAATATTTGCCAAGCTTTGGTTCATGTGGTCTATTGAGCATGAAGAAAAATGGATTTTTGAAGTAGCAAATACAAAGGAAGTCGGGAGTCTCTTTACACAGCTATGTTTATGTTATGGTGCTGTACAGGACTGCAGAGTGAATAACATCCAGATCAGAAACTCTGCACTAAGAATGCCTTTGTGCAGGATAATTTACTGTGGATTACAGTTAACTCCAACCTAGCGCACACTCAGAGCACCCCATGAGGACTTTGCATGGAGGAGCCAGTGTGCTGCAAATTCACACACTTCTGTACAGAATACTCACTAACCTACTACATCACATTATTATTTAGCAAACAAAAATAAGCTAAAGAATTCCACAATAATTGCAAAAAAGTGTCTATCCTGACCAGAACATCTCTATCAGGAATTTTAGTCACTTGCACTTCACAAATGACTGTCTTCAGGCCTATACATCTCTTACACTTGTTTTGTACCAAAAACCTGCAAAGTTTAACTATGCTGGCAATCAATGCACTCAAGAGATCGTGAACCTTGGATAACCACCCATAATTTAAAGACATATGGATGGAATTTGTACAGAGGGAAAACAGTGTTAGCTAACTTTAAAGAAAATCATACGCAAGTAAGAAGTGCTACTGCCCACATCTCATCATGCAATTCACCAAATGCCTAAACCTGCAACAAGCCCCTGATGGGGAAGAAATATGGCCTTAATTTCAGACTACAAGGAGCTTGAAAATCTTGTACTGTGAGGATTTCAGTATGTTACCTATTACAGACGTTGTCAGTGTTCTACAAATAGAAGGACGCTCTCTGTAACTCTCCAGCCCCTCCATTATTTTCAGGGATGCCTCAGTATTCACTCTTTATAGACTGGGACATTTTTTCTTGTTTAACAAGAGAGAATTTAATTAAAGCAGCAAGTTTTGATAACACTTTCCACAGTTCTTTGCCCTCAAAGAGGAAACATATGGTTCTTAATGTGTTAAACCAAGTAATAGTCGACGGAAAACGAGAGAATTATTAGAGGGAGCCCTAACTAAGATTCATATTGAGCAAAACGTATAGGATGGAATACAGAGAAACAAACTATTTCTAACTCTTTCACATTTTTGTGAGTTCTTTGTGTCATTCCCATCACTGTTGCAATCTGTCAATCATTCTCCTGCTTGGAACTAAAGGGAGGTGAGCCACTCTGTTAACTGATACAGGTGACTGGTTATCTTACTGACCCCTCTCACAACCACAGTCACTGGTTTTGGTTTAAAAGTTGCAGCTTTAAGTATTTATCTGCACTGGGAAAATTAAAATACTTGGTTTCTAAAACACTGGAAATTAACCACTTCCCCAAGAAAATTCTGACATAACATTCATTGTAATTCAAGCTCTAACCTGGAAATGGCTCCTGGAGGGCAAAACCCTGCCTGCCTCTCTCATTTTCTTTGAATTTGCATCAAAACTAGATGCTGCCATCACATTTACTTCTACTAACACAAACATGAGATTTTGCAGGAAAGAAGGTTCTTTAAAAATGTCGAGAAACTGCAGAAAACAAAATGGAAACTGACACTTGTTCATCTGTAGAAGAATTAACTCTGTCAATGGAATAAAATCCTACAAGGTAACAGTTGCTGATTTGTTGAACTAATATATAATATTTCAAAGAGCACAGATATCAAGCTTCAAGAAAAAAAGAGGGAAAAAAAGAAAAAAAAGTTGCATCTTTGAGAAATGGGAGCTGAATAAAATTAATTAGAATCAGCAAACACCACAGGCATTGGCCTGTGGCCCTTCAGAACATCTATGAACAGTAACACGCAAGTGTGTTAGTGAAAGCAAGAATAATCATATAAAGGAATGTAACAGAGAAGTTGAAGAACCTAAAACCTCTCCCCAAAACAAGAACTCCTAGTTCCCGATGGTCAAACTCTTTGAAAAAATATTTTTGTTGCTAATTTAAATGCTTAGGGGTATATTGTAAAATTATACAGTGAGAATTTCAACAACTAAACCAAATAAAATGGGATTTACATCCAAAGAAAAAGACATGGGGGAAGGGAAGGAAAGGAAAATATCTGGCTGTAAATAACAACCTTCTCCAGCATTTACGGCCCTCTGAGCTAACCACGGAGACAACAAGCAACACATGTTTTTGAATAGGTGACTTTCCTTTAGGAGCTGTAATAAAAACAACTGCAAGGGAGGGGTATGTCCAGAGTACTTTGCAAAGAAAGAAAAAGAAAGAAAGAAACCCTTAATAAATTCCAAAAGGAGAGCCATAAAACTTTTTCAATGCTCCACTAGGCAAAGTGACAGAGCATGTGCACCTGCAAAAGCTGTCAGAGTCATTTAAGAAGTCCTTCCATTACTGACGTACCCTGCTGTTTGCAGTTATTTAAGCTTTTAATTTCTGTCTTTTCTGCATTTTGAAGTGTGTAACCTTTTTTATACCCCTTCATGAAAAAAGGACAGACTTCTGCTTCCTTCCTGATTAGCATTCTAATAACAACCAGACCATTTAAATTTATTACCACAAGAAATGATATGGAAACAGTCCTTTCTTGCTGCACCAGAACTTTATAAAGTCTTAATAGACTGCTGTCATGTTTTTTTCTATTAACTAAAGGAACAAACTTCTTGAAAGTTCCTGGTTGTTTTGCTTCTTCCAAACAGTTCTTCTTAGATATTAAATCTATTACTTAATCTATTTACTTTATATTGAAACAAGAACAGGGCTTCAACTTTTGCTGTTTCAAATTTCTCTCATCTTCCTGCACATGGCACCACAATAACTCAACTCTCATCTTGCTTGGAATGTAAGAGCTGAGCACACTTAAACACAAGCTCAGGCTGTCCACAAGCTGGTGTGAGGCTATACATCCTTTTTGTATTCACCATTTCCATCCTCTCTGGCTGCTGCTTCGCTTCAAAATCTCCTCCTGCAAGAGGCCTGCAACCTATACAGACCTGAACCAATGCTGATCACCGAAATAAGAAAAAGGAGCTGACAGTATAAATACAGGTAGAACCAAATAAAGGGAGATTCAGTCCTTAAACTGTTCTCTTCTGCTTGCTGGTAGCCTCACGAAATGTACTACTTTGGAATAAAAATGCCAAAATACATGAATGCTAAAGGATTTAAATGTGAGATGGTTATACTCTTGATTGGGCATGAAAGTCAATCTTTGAAATGTCAGCTTTTTATATAATGCTAGACCTTTCAGAAGTCCAGCTTTTGGTAATGAGTGCTTATTGATTGATACTAAGGCAGGAAGTTTAACAAGGCTGCTGCTATTAATTACACTCAAAGTGAAAAACAAATAATCTTTTGATAAATGGCAGCATGAATATAATTTCACATTTACTGGCTACTCAATACATCAACACATAGAAAGTTTCAGAAAAAGAAAAATATATACTATGGTTTAAATCTATGAAGTACTGTTCCCTTTTTCTTAAAAGTGTAGAGATTATTCATTTAGTATGAAAAAGCAAAATAAATACAAGCCCACTATTATTTATGATTCAGTATTTTATTTTACCCATCCTGCTCTACAACCAAATCACAGACATAATTATGGCTCCATCCAGTAGGAAAGCAAAAGATCTCTCACTGAGACTTCCAGTAAAGCACAACCTGCCGCCTTCCTTTCCGGTTAAACGCTGTGACCTAAAGCCAAGACTCACAGGAAGGTACTCCTCATTACACTCCCCGAGAGCTGAGACTGACGAAAGAAGGAGGAAAGGAGAGAGAGGAAACAAGTACACATTCCAAACAATAACGCTCTGATATCAGAACACCGTCCTGGATATAAATTAATTAGATACTATCAGAAATATCTGTATGGGCACAGCGCTATGAAATGCAAAGTATGCTGTAATGCCACAGAGATCTCCACTGACTATTGTAAAGTTATAGGAAACCCTCATACCTGTGCTGAGGCAGGATTTATTATGTGTAAAGATGATACATTTGTTGAGATACTTAGCCATGAATAGCACATGGTAATTACTTTTGTTCTGAATTACTGTGGTGAAAAATGAACAAGCTCTCAGCTCCCTACCATTTATGCATGCTAGCCTCCTGAACATAGGTATCATCTGAGAATTCTGTACTGCTGCTTTTCCTTTTTAACAATTAATCATGCTTCTACAATATTTTTTCAAAAATATATATGTTTTGCTCCAAAACAACAAGCAACTTCCACTTTCCCTGAGGAATCGCCGACCCTTTTTTCCTCAGGAAGCCTGAGCCCCCCAAATCAGCCCGAGGTCCCACACTGCCCAGAGTGAGGCATCACCTCCCAACAGCCAAATCCCACTTTTCTCAATGGCACTGAGGCTATTCTTAGCAAAGCCTCCCATTTTCAGCTGATGATGCACCGTGGCACTGTGCCACACACCATTCTAGCTGCAAGGAGTGCACCATCCGAAGGCAGCCTGGCTCCACTTTAATTGGCAACAAGCAGAAGTGTTAGTCTTTTAAAATAGGACGTGGAGATTTGCAGTGCCATTTGCAACAACTAAAGCCAGCAGCTCATTTTTTTGTGGATGATTTTAAGAATCAGATTCACAGGCAGAATTTCCAGTTACAAAAACAGAGAAATATATCACTTACTTTCCCTTTTTTGATGGTTATTAATGTCCCAATATACACTCAATGATTAGATGGAAGGAAAATAATAGAATGGAGGGTTGAGGGGGTCACAGTGGACAAAGGAGCAGGAAGGTAAGGAATGGTGTCAGAAAAGAAAAACTAATCAGTGGCCAAAGCCACATGAATGTTTATAGTAAAAAAAACAGAAAAGGGAACATGAATTTGAGGAAACAAGAAAGTCAGGAGACCTGGAAGTAACTCAGGTGCACAGTGTGTAACTTTAGTGAACCAGGACAGCTGTAAATCTCGTTTATTTGGCTGGAATGTGCTATCTATTCGATACATAAGCAGATAAAAGGGAGACTACTGGTTAAACTGATCTTTTGGGTAAAATGTGCATCATACCCTTACATCAGGAGAACTATCTCATGGTGCAATCACTGCTGAGAGCACTGTTTGCTGATCACGTGTGACTTTCTCAGAAGAAAACTTATCAAAATATGTAAGCTAAAATGTACAATGTGGATGTGATTGGAAACACAAGCATCCTGCACCTCCAGACTTCAGCAGCACCGAACCCTGTCCATCAGACTGACGGACTGTGGAAAAACCTATTTGAGGGAAGCTCCGTATGAAGCTTGAAAACAGACTAATCACATTTGCAAGGAAAAAAAGACTGTGCCTTAGAAACAGAAATACTGACTCCAAACACATTTCTAGACTGTCTAGGGATTCCAAACTGAAGAACTACCAAGGAGGAGTCTCTCCTCCTGATTGACACCAGTAGGAGTCTTCTGCTCAACAAATAAGGTCTTTCTCTGCAAGGTGCTGTGGAATTTGGCTGGCACATGGAGTTGGATGTTACTAATTTCAGCAATTTTAAGGCCCAAATTAGGCAATTAGCAGCAAGACAGAGGCATCATCAGGATGCAAACAAGATTCTAGGTGGGCTGAGCTGCCCTTCGGTCACTCCAGTCTCTCCACTTACTGCAGAAGGAGCCTAAGGCAGCACTGCTGCTAACTTCACCATTTCAGAAGTATCTAAAATTAGAAAGGATGAACCTGGACTCTCATATTCTGAGATGCTGAGATCCCTGCAGGAAAGGATCTTTCTGTTTCTTCTACTTCTCCCTCCTTTTACCCCTAGAAAAACTTCTTTCTTCAATTGATCTTCTTTATTCTTTTTTTTTTCATTCTTAGGTACAGGAACAATAGAAAGAAAGAAAACATTTGGGAACATAGAGTATGAGAGCTGAAGTTTTAGATGTAAAGTGGTGGTCTTCAAACTTTCAAGCCAGAAGGCAAAAGCAACATGGAAGTTGGGATGCAGGTTCCAACCATTGTCTGATGGCTCTCCTGGCTCCCTGCTTTAGTGGAGCAAAAAATGACTCGTGGAAGACACAAGATACACAGCAAACGAAAGTAAAAGACACCACTGTTACATTAAGATGTCAATAAGTTCTCCTGATGAAAAAAATTAATCTGGTTATTTCAAATCACTACTAAGGACAGAAAGGTTCACCCAGTTTTGAAAATACTTTGCAAGACAGCATTTTTCTCTGAGATCCTTCTACAAAAGGAAACAGTGGTAGACATACCAGTATGGCTCATTTGTTTGCAGAAAAAGACCCTCTGAAAGGCTGCCTGCCTGCTTATTACAAAACTCGAAGAGGGAGCCAGGAAAAGCACCTGCAAACTTTTTGCTTGTATACAAATTTTTTCTTTCAGTGAGATAAATCAGAGGTAGATTGCTGATGACTTTGCCCTGAAAAACCAGGCATTCTACAGGGTAACAAAAAATTCCAGAGCAATTTCCTGACCATTAGCCCGTCTATTTTTTTTTTTTAAATTAAATTGGAATCATGGTAATGAATGAAGAGATTTCTCAAGTGATTTTTACAGCAAAACTCCAAGACAAGCAGCCACAAGGCTGACACTGGCTTATGAGTGCAGAACAAACAGCACAACTCTGCTGAGGACAGTCACTGTCACTATTTAGTGGGATGCAGGGGCAGGTTTGAGCAATCTTGTAATTATACCTCTGCTTTGGAGCTTCTACTCCCTAATCCTGCAAACAGTATCATGCATGGTACATGAGAGCATCTAAATGTTTAATTTGCACAAAATCCAGGAACAATTTCACTTAATGCAAATAAAGGAAGTACCCCTTGATGTGTAAGGGGTCTTCCTTGTACCAAGCAAGGCTTGCACAGGCAGAGGGTCCCTGTGTGCTCTGCCACTTCGGAAAGGAACCAGAGCCACGAGAGGGCACTCTCGTAATCCGCAATTTGAATTTTGGCTGCCTAGCTTTTTCATTTTTAATTAAAAGGAAATCTGACTGTTTTGCAGAATGAAGAGATCTTACTTGACACAACAAGACAAAAGATTTTTCACTAAAATTAAAGGAAGCTAATGATATCTACAATATTTTCACATTACACCACATTAGCTAAAGAAATAGAATTTACTGATCAACCAATGCTTACTTCAAAACTGTATTTTACAGAAGGAAAACATGATTTACATTAAAAAAACCTCTGTTTATTACATCTGTCAATTTATAATATTTTAGTCAATGAAGGTAGAAGAAATCTCCAGCAACAGAACCAGTGCTATATGTGGTTGGTAGGCATAGATGTGATCTCAAGCACATTGTCTGAACACAAATACAGGTAAATGCCCTTAATCAGATTCATGTTTCTGAAATCATGGTGGGGCTGACTGCGGATATTTTTTTCTAAAAGACATTCAGTCATCTTATACAGGATATGTATATTCAGCATTGCATTATCACTGCATTATCACAGTCTCCTATCTTATTTTTCTGGAAAAAAAAAGTCTTCAGAACAGCCCACTCTCACCACCTTTTCCAGGTTAGGAGGGTAATCAGTTACTAGAAGTCCTTTGTAGCTAATGATTATGTCATTTATTTTACTGGCCATTGTAGGGATATTGATAAATGGGGCACTCCTGAAGGTAAGGTTATTCTGAACACATCTTCCTGCCTGACACTTGCTGTCTTTGTTGAACAGATGCCAAGCACACCTACTGCAAGCTGAATTATATATTGTATAGTCTCTAGGACATACTTCAATAAAAGTGAAAAGCTCCATTTGCAATATGTCTTATAAAAAATAAAAGCAAGCAAGAAAAAAAAAAGAGTAAAAAAACTCTCTTCTGTTTGAGAACACCAAGAAAAAAGTTTAGTCTAACTTGGTTTTTATTACCTTAGATAAAAGTGTTTTAAAAAGCTTCTTAGACACTGTATTTGGATTCTGCAAAGTCATGGGGAGCAGTTCACTTGGTACCTTCGATACAGGAACATTTAAAGCAGTGCTGACACACACTGATTGGTAAATCCACCCTAAGAATCCGAATGCCCATTCCCATTACAGATGGAAGGTAGTAGGTGCCTAAAGGTACAGGGCATTGCTAACTTACTAACTGCAAAGTGAACTGGTAGTTCTTGTTTGGTATTCTGCTAATGTTCCAGAGTGTTTTATTTGCCATGAAATACATTATGACTGCTGATATCCTGACATGGTCCGTTTTCAATAAACTACCCTAACACCTGCTATAACAGTAAAACTGCGAAGACCATATTCATGAAATCAAACAGATCCTCCTGGCATTCTAACCACGATCATAATAAACATGCTCTCTTTTTCATTATATATTAATTTGGAACAATTTTACAGAGCTCCTACTGCATTTAGGTCCCTGTGCACCCAGAAATCTGCATTATCTGGGAGCATCTAACGGAACAGAATTCAAACAGATTATGCAAAAACTGAACGCTTCATAGTCTAAGACATGCCCTGCTGCACCCTGCTCATCAATAGTTAAAAGAACTCAGCAGTATCATTCACGAGGTACTGCAAACAGAGTCTAAGCAATCTCATGCTTGCATTAATTTCTATTTCAAAAATTTTAGCTGGTGATTTCTTGTACCTTCTACATTCCTAATTAAAGTACGAGATGAAACATTATTAGCTCTAGGCATGAAACAGTTAACAGCAGTGCACATGCCAAGGTTTTAATAAGGCTTAACAATAAAAAGCTTCAATCCTCCACTTTCACTAGATTTTGTTGTTGTGGTTTTCCCTTGCTTAGGGCAATCCATCTGTTAATGTTGACTTGCAGTACAGTTCAGCTCGCACATGTCTGAGGAGCCTGGAACAGCGAACCTAAGCAGGAGCAAGCTCAGATGAACATTGCAGAGAGGGAACGGCTCGTCTCGGGCACGGATTAATTGTGCACACGCGCACGCACGCGAGCACGTACCAGCGCACTCCCCTCACATCCTTCCTTTAGGAAACACTTTCAAAATGCACATTACAGGAGGGCAAGCCAATCGCTTCAGTTTGCAATAAGGCATTTAATTATTTATCCTCTGGTTAGGTTTTGACAGCTATTTTAGATGCTATAATTTTTTTTTTTTATTTACTGCTGGTTTTTTTTCAAGTCTATTGCCAATCTGGAAAAAAATACAATAAAGCCACTATGACAGCAGTGATAAAGCTTAGTAAATATTCATTGTTAAAAATGGCTCTGCACTGTGACCAGTGCTGGTATTCTCCCTGGGCCAAACTGGCTGTGTTTTCAATAAAACCAGAGAAGTATCCTTTCCCCTGAGCCCTGTTAGGCTGAGGCTGCAGTTGGAACTGTCATCCTCACACAAAAGCAAAGGGGTTGGGTTTTACAAACGCAAAGCCTAATTGGGAGATCTTCATGGCTGTACCCTTGACATTTATTAAAGCCTCATCAATGAAACAGGAAATAACCATACTAATTAGCAGACCCATATACAAATTCCTGTTTGTTGGGGTAAAAGCGGATTCACTTCCCATTGTAAAGGAAATGTGCTCTCAGACCCCCAAATCCTGTTATGAACGGATTTTTAAAACGATCTTTCTCAGTAAAGCAAACTTTCATATCATACATAACTTTTTGAAGCAGATTTCTTACAGCATCTCGGGTAACTCTTAGTATTTAACTGTTTCTAAGAAGTGGAGAAGGAAAAGCTCAATGCATATATCTAAGATGACATAAAATATGACACCAAATTCTTTGTATTTACAATTTTCTAAATGTTTCAGTAGGGAAGAGATAGTAATAAAGTGCAAAGGTGCCTCTTTTTTGGAAGCAGGATGACCATTAAGAGCAATCTCTCTCTCCTGTTCATTGTTTATCTAGGTTTGGGGTGGGTATTTCAGTACACCAACTTAACAACTTCATCAATATCTGGTCCTTACTTTAAATACGTATCAAATTGCCTGAACTCCACATTAGCACTGTCTTTATACTGATACAGCCACTGGTGGAGATAATTTTAAAAATCTGTGTGGAGAGCCTCATTTGCAGGACAAAGAATACCAGAAAAAGGATTAGACTTGACAATAATAGCACCCTGAATTTCATTTCTTTTAAAAAGCAGATTCAGTACTAGATCAGCCTCTCTCATACACACACATTGTGAATGCAAATATGTATTTTTATCTGGATGTAAATTTTAAAATCACCACTTATTAATAAAGAATTTCTGCTATCTTACTCAAACACCAAGACCAAAAATAAAAAGAAGAGTAGCAACAGCAGGCTATTATTTTTCAGAAATCTTTTTGTGTTTGCTTTTGGGAAGGAGGAAAAAGAGAATGGCATGAGTCAGAGGTGAAGGAGTTCTTGGAGATCAATCCCCCTGTGCTCCTTCCTGCCCACTGGGTTCACGTGACATTTGGGACAAGAGCTGGGGAGAAGACACCTTTGGTTTTCAGCAGGGCAAAACTGTGGGGCTCTCAGTTCCCAGCTTTGCTGGTAAATACACACTACACGAACACATGCATATGTCCACGTGCATACACATCCACTGACACACGTGTGTGTGGATGCATGTAAACAAAGCCAGGCACACATCTGCACTCCTGCCCTGTTTGCACAGCTAAAAGACAACTGGTACAAACAGCAATGATGGCAGGATTTAGCACTGCACAGCTGCACGAACACAAAACCAGAGAAGTCCAATTGTTCTGTCTGAACACACGCCTTCAAAAGAAATCTCTAATTGTACCAAGGTGAATTATATTCCTTTGTATCCCTAGACTCCTGTACATCCTAGACTCCTGTACATAACAATAGGCAGCACTACCATATCAGTGAAGCAGAAAGTCTTTGTATTATTTATAACCCTACTAAAAATAATGACTTAATACTAATGTACCATTTCACCATCATTTAGCAATCATCTGCATCAGTTCTATGTTGTATTTCAGAAACTTCGTATTTATTACTGAAAAAACTAGTTCAAAATCAAATTTATTCAATAGACAACCCAGATTTTTATTATTTCAATATCTAGAGCAAAAAAAAAAAGGTGTTGTTAAATCAGTTGAACTAAATTTATATACTTAATTCCCATATTAGGAAGATACAGGCATTAAAAATCCACAGATATTAAAAACATGCAGTAACAATATAGTGCAAAAATAAATACCCATACATTAAAAATATGTACATATGCAGGTAAGTATTTGCAGGAAAAAAAAGTGTTAGAAAAACTACTTTGTTGATATTTTTGAAATAAAACTGTCAAAATGAATCCAAAAACATTAAAACACTTGCCAAAGCTGAGACACTACACCTGTTACTTCAAATCTAGACTAGAAAGGGTTAGAGAAGAAAAGCCAAGACATTGGCACTGCATTAACTAGCTGACTTATTAATAAAATAATAAATCATAACTATCTGAGCAAGGTTAAAGGCCATGTGACTGCCAAAACAATTTATTAGAAACGCAAAATTAATATGCCTTGCCATAAGAAACTAAAAAAGATAGCTTAATACAGATCTGTGAATAGATCAGATGTATTTTTCTGAGAAGCCTTCCTCAAAACCAGAATTTAAGAATTAAATCTCAGATCCATACTTAAAGATCTCTTCCTTCCCCCTCAACAGGGATGAAACACAAATAGCATTTTTTTCTCCAAACAAGCAGCGTAGCAGTATTTCTATAAACAGAGCCTTTTAATCACACTATCCAAACACAGACAGGAAAATCATCTTGGAAACAGATTCACCAACACACTACTGTAAGCACCAAAAATTTTCCCTGTATGGATATGAATACAAACAGAAGTTTCAGGTATCTTACGTGTGCCAGTCTTCGTTTTTCTGAGCTTGTTCTTCTGTCATAATGCGATGTGTAGACAGGAACAGTCTGTACTGCACCAGCGCTGCAAGTTCCACACTCTTCCTCACTCTCCTATGCAACAAAACAGATTTAAAGACCTTTATTTATAATCATCATCTGCAAAAATACCCTCCATATTATGCATGCAGAATGCATTCAAAATTATCTTGCCACAATCTATTACTGTCATGAAAATACCATCTGTAGTAAGAAAATCAAATTCAGCTTTTCAAAACACTAGATTACCAACACGGTCATTTAAAAGTTGGAGTGTTCAAATGTTTTTCAAATTTTTCTTGAAATAGCATAACAGGTATCTGAAAAATGGTTCCTTCCCTGCACAGAAAAATCTTACGTGGAAGCAAAACTCCGAATGGGAAAAGCTGCTGCCAAATGCCTAAACCATCTTTTCTGGTAGCTTGTGATGTTGCTTTTGCAAAATGAAACTATTCATTCATCTTGAAACACTGCTATTGTTCACATGTCTTAAGGAACTAAAACTGGACAACTGCACCTCCTGAATCACACTGTACCACGAGACTCTCTCTTCTCAAATTCTCAGCTTGAAGCAAAGGCTTCGATTGTGATATCAAAGCAATCAACTTTATGAAAACATACATCCTCTTAATGTATCTTTGAAGACCTCTGTTGTTCTATGATAAAATATGCAAACAATAAAGAGATTATTCAGTGGATGCATAGAATGACAGATAGTTGCCAGAGGGCTCGTTATGAAAAATGTATTGTTGAACAAAGGGCTAAGCATATTTCAAAAGTCATTAAAAACACAAATCTCATGTGATTTGCAAAGTATAAGCTTCAAACTGATACAGGAAGCAGTGTAAGAAAGTAAATAAAGTGTACCACATACCTTGTGTTTTAACTTACTCTTCACTTCTTTTATTCCTTGCCTTGCCTGGTTTTTTGCCTGGAGAAATAAAAGGACTTAAGTTGCTCTGCAAGACACTGGCTGCAGTCACAGAACGTGCCTTATGATGCCATACTTATTTTGCCTTTTTTTTTAAGCAACTGGTAATATACAGAAGGGCAATAACCTTTATCACAAATTTCAAACATGCACTGTCACTGTGTTTTTTATATTCATGCTCTGTCCACATATTTAAGGATTTTTTACAGTACATGCATGCCAATGCTCTGAAAACATACACACTAAAAAATTCTCCATTATTACTGGGAACAGGCTAAGAATGGTCACATACGCATCACTCCCTTATTTGAAATGCTCCTTTAGATTTGAAAGGGTATTTTAGCAATAAAGCATGTTGAAAAAATGTTTTTAAGATAACTGCTACAGTGTTCCAGTCTGGCAACTTGCAGGGCAACATCAATCTTAAGAGAAATGAAGTGATTTCATATGCAGATGGAGATTTTGCCCAGTGTTGCTGAACAGCACAGTGCTGCTATTTAGGGGAGAATTCTGTATGCATTAAAAGAGTCAGACAAGAATCATTGTTGCATAGAAAACAGCCAAGAATATTCTTCAATACAGGAAGGAATTATCAATATGGAATACTATGTTGTTACGCTAAAAAAAACAGGGGAGAGAGAGGGAGTGAGAGAAAGAGAGAGAGAGAAGGAGGGAGAAGGAAAAGAGAAGAAAAAATGGGGGTACAATACTAAAAACCCTAACAGAAAAAAAGGTGTCTTTCCTACACAAGTGTGGAGAAAAACTACAAAAGTTTTCAAGGTTGTCTTGAAAACAGGACTTTTAAAATACATTCAAGGGCATAAATACCTGAAAACCACCTATTTTTCTGTGGTTTTCTGTACGTGCCAATTCAGGAAAAAAAATCATTTTCTTGAATCAAGAGGTCACAGAATCTTTTTGATCCTTACATCATACATCCATAAGCTCAGTAACAGCACCATGGGGTGCCATGTACCAGATGCTAACCCGAAAGCCACTTTAAACTTTCCAGATCCTGCTCACAGCATTGGGATGAATTTCCGAGTGCTTTGTTCTAACACTGAGGGATGGCACCAACGACATTACTCAGAGCTCCCAACCAGTTATGTGGCAATTAAGAAATGCAGATTGCAGTCCTCTAGTAGTAGGCTCCATAAAGGCAACAATGTAAGAAATTAAATGGGGTACAAATCTGGATACCATGTACACACAGATGCTCAAGAATTTACTAGAGTTTCCTGGCATACACAGAAGTTCACTTTGAAGAACCTTTACTATCAAGGGTATAATTATCAAATTGAAGGCTGGGAGAAGACCATGTAACCACAGTCTAAGATAGTGCAAATGAAGGAGAATAATTTGCAGATGAACCATTTTTTAAATTATAAATGAGGCCATGAATATGAAGTATATTTAATTTATTTACCTGTTTCTCTCCACGACTGCTGTGTTTTTCAAGTGATGTAAAATTAAAAATTCTGTTTGAAAACTTTACTTAAAATACTCTAGCACAGACTGATTTACTGATTTATTCAGGACTACTTATAATGCATCCAGCTAGTGAAACATTCGGAAAAGCAAAAAGGAAGCCAAAAGTCTTTTCCCATATATTACAAAAGCAACCTTAAAATACTTCTCACTTCATTTTTTTCTATTGCTGTTTTACCATACTGCATAACACAGTATAATCTCACATGCTCCATAGGTTAGGCAGTCTGTGAAAACAAGATCTTTCAAGATAAAAAGTATAAGCATTAAACCCAGTTAAACACAAGTATTCCAATGCCATCTTTAAAGAAGCAGATGAGTTGCTGCACACATTACTGGATCTTTACCACATCTCAATAGTGCAGGACTTACTGCCAAAGTGAAATTACAGCTGTGTATCAAATACCTAAATGATATTCAAATCAGCTTCTAGTGTCTATTAGGACTGAAAGAAAACCAGCACTCTGATGCTTTGATAAAGTCTGGTTTTATGAACCAGCTATCTACAAGACTCTGAATCAACCCTAAATCCTAGTGCTATATGAGAAAACAAACGAAGCTGAACACTTTCTACAGGACAAAGTACTTTTCTGCCATTTATTTATAAAACGTTCAGGTTTTTCAGCATTTAGGGAGAAGGAGAGGTTGTGGGAAAACGCGGTATTTTTATGCATTATTTATTTGAAATAGATGATCTTACAAATTTATATGCTGTTTTCACAGCTGGAGTGGCTTTGGTCATTGCTGTGTTGATCAGTGCACTGCCTTTCTGAAATACACAAAAAATGTATTTTAGTAACATTTTAACACGAGATAAACCTTAAGACAACAGCAAGGAAAAACAAACAGTGTGCTGTGAAGAAGTAAGAACCTTCCTTTGAAACGGGTAAGAGAAAGCACAGCTGTGTTTCCTCCCCACCCTGCTGTCTGCAGCTACACAAGGGTTACAGTACGTCATTCCACAGCTGACACATTTATCAAGGCACTCCAACAGAATGATGGATTTTCGGGCTTCATTCATTGTTACCATTTCGAAATCAATTCAGAAGTTAAGGTTATTTTTCATGTGTTCCTATCATATTTATTATGCAACTAAAAAATACTTTGACCTGACAGGAAGAACAATCTCATTTAATCACGCAAGAATTCTCTTAATCTAAAATAATATATTTTACTAATGCTGCAGAATAACAAGGTTATACCAAGGGTCTTCTGCTAGCCAAATTGCACAAATCCATATTAACAAAATTGCTATTTACTAGAAGTGATAAACTTCATATCAAATTGTCACACCTAATTCAGAGTTATGGAATGTAATGTGATACAGAAAGCAGTGAAACCTTTGACTATACAGACATAAAAACCTTAGGCATTTTGGCATTTGTTTTGTGTATGGGAATTTTTTTTTCAAATCTTCAAGAAAATAACTCACAAAATTATTGCATATACTACAGACTTGGTATTTCTTATAGAATGTACTTCCATTTTCTCACAAATGAACAAACTTTTACCATTACATAGAGGTAAGGAAAAGGATGGAGACTTAAAGGACAGGGTGGCCAGTATAAAAACTTAACCAAGTTCATACCTTCACTGTGTGCATCCACTGCTGGTAAGATCTTGAATTCCCTGAAAGAGAAATGCCAAATACAACAGAGTCAAACATACATTCAACATTTTAAATGTTGCAACCCTCTCCATTATCTGAATAAAAAATGTACTTAGAGGATTACTTATTCAATTAATTCTTTCCAGATAGACAAGGAATGTGAAGATAAGAGTATGTGTACACTAAGAAAGAAACCTAGGAATCTCTTACTGCTTGTTGTCTATTTCCTTTGTAAAAGCTTACGTTTTCACCACACAAAGTTTTTAATTCCAACTGAGGTAGAAATAGAAATTAAAACTGTGATAAGGTAACACACTCCTAGAAAGTATAAAAAGAGAAACACTAACTCAAAGGAAAGAATAGTATATTAATTATAATATATAATATTATAATTAATAATAATTAATTTGCCTCTGGGCAAACTTGCAAACGCAACAATGCTGTGGACTGCAGAAGGTACCATCCCAAGGAAAAAGGACAAGAGGAAAGTCCAAGGGTTATTGCACAACTATATATTCCTGTGCAGGAAAAATCCTTTTACATTATTAACTGTATCTACTTTCTCTCATGAAGAAAAACTTCTAAAGGCAAGTGAGAACTACTGACTTCTGTAGGACCACTGAGGACTGAACTGGCCACAAAGGTCCACGTTAAATTCTACTTGAAGAAGTCAATACTACTTTCCAAAGGTGCTTCAGCTGAACAACAAAGATGAGGTCCATGATCCCTGAGAAAGTTTTAGAGTACATCAGTCACTTGAATACTCCAGTACCGGGAGCTGCTACTGACCCCACACAAGACATTCACTTTGACAAGAATGCTCCAGTTTCAAACAGAGTTTGACCATTTTGAAAGGACCATACTGATATAACATTACAGACTTCTAACAGGAGCTCTCAAAACTCCTCAAGTGTTACAATAATCCATTAACTAAGGCCTGGCTAGAATTATTCCACCGGCTAATGGAAGCCAAAATACTCTCCTAGAACATTTCTGAGAACTAACCGGATCGCTGGAAAAGGTATTCCCATTTCCAAAATGAGGCGAAGAAACAAGAACTGTTTAGACTCGTATTAGGCACCCACCCCACTCAGTTTTTTACAAGCAATTTTGAAACAGCCAGATTCTCAGGAATGATGGCACAAGTGAAAGCAATGCTTGCTTAGAGAGAGGAAAGACCCTCATGATTATTATGATCCCATCTCCATTAAGAATGGCAAAGAGCGACCTAAAGCAAAAATAATTCCTTTGTCACTTTTTGATCTGGCTCCCTAGAAGTGTCAGAGAAGGAAGCACACAAATAACATGCAAAAGGTGAAATTTAACCACTGCTGGGGTGTTAAGGATATTGCATGAAGCTTTAAATACTTTCTTTACCATGACATTCCATAACTTCAGTTCTTGTCAACAATGTTCATGTATCACCTGTCTTGTGGTGTCCTTAACAGTGACTCCTTCCACACCTGAACCTTCTCTGTCACAGCCTGACTTAAATAATTAATAGAAACAGTAAATAGGATCACAGCAAATGACCAAGTTTAATGGTCATCTGGTTATGTAGAGAGACTTCAGGGAAGGCAACCAAGAAAACAGATAAATACTCATCTACAGAGACAGCCATGCCAACATTGCATACCCTCAGCTACGAGCTGAACCTCCTGAAACCGCAGTAAAAAAAATCTTATTCCTCAAAATGAATTATCACTACAAGGGAGTTTCAAATTCTTTTTATTTTTTCAGTTTCCCATGTATTAGCAGTAGTGATATTAGACCAATAGAAGAAAAAAAGACTGCTGTAGTAAAATTCATGTAATTAAAAATTAGTTAATATATTCTACAAGAAATCTGAGTGCTAAGCCAATCCATTGCTATATTCTTGTACTGAAAGTTACATAAAATTCTTGAGAACTAACATGTCCATAGAATAAAATGTAAGAGAAAATAAAATTTTAATTATAAAGTGCAAACTGTAATGAATATGTCTCACAAATTTATTTTCAGACGCAGACACACAATTTTTGACCACAATTTCTTTTATAAAAGGAAATCATAAAAAATAACAAAATTTAAGTTTTATTCTTCTATTTTTGGTTTAATTTTCTTTCCTGGTTTAGTTAAACTTGCAAATGTAGAAAAATTCAGATTTAAAAACAGATTATTTAAAGAAACACTTTCCATTTGATTTGGTAGTTTTTAAATTATACTCTCTACCCTAAGAATGTGTTCACCTGTCCTTTTAACAGCTTGTAGCTAACACTAACTTTCTGTGACTTTTCTGAAATCTGGGTTTCACCTGTTTTTTTCAAACCTTGAGCTTCCTGATAAAGTTGACGGGAGTCAAGTCGGCAAAGAGATCATAGTTCTACCCCATTAGCGTCACAAAATGTCACCTTCAATTGCACACATATTGTTAGCCCTGCACTTCATAACAATAATGAGACAGCAGTTATGTAAATACTGAGTATGTGCCCTAAGCAATTTGTCCACAGCCTGGCAATATCAGCTTGTCTGACTTGAAAAGTACACGGGCAGTGCAAGCCAGCCCAGCACCGCCAGCAGAGCCGAGTCCCTCCTGAGCAGAGCCAGGTGAGACACGGTTCACAGCCTGCCAGAGCACAGCCAAGAAACAAGCTTTATCTAACTTCTGCTGCAGTTTTATTGCAGCCTCCTGACCCCTAACTGCAGTCAGCAAACGAGCTCTGAATACTGACAGCACCTATCTGAATAATGGATGCTCAAAGCCTCAAATTTGTTTACACAGCGGCGTAACTTACCCTAAAAAGGCAGGGAAGAAGTAAATCTCTGTATAACTAACTACACTTTACCAAGAAACAAACCCACAAATTACGTGCTAGATAGATCCTAGCACAAGGCACAGAAGGCAGGAGAAAGCAATGAAAATCTTGAACAAAAGGAATTATGCCCCTTGAGTATAAAAAAGTTATTGTTTCAGGAGGTGCAGATGGCTCTGCAGCACTTGATAGTTTCTCTGTGGGGGCCAAATCCTCTCCTCAATGCGTCCCATTCAAGGACAGGCTTGCAAAGGAAGCCCATCCAAAGCTGCCACCTGCAACTCACTGGATTTGTTCAAACCATATAACTTCCATCTACTGAGGAAGCTTCTACATGACTTTCAAGATTGACCATAAAATAGTATTTGTGCAGTCATGCATATTTTGATCCCATCTTTTGATACCATCCCTTATACCTGTGCTGGTTTTGGCTGCAGCAGAGTGAGCAGCTGTGTGGTGCTGGGTTTAAAATATGACAACACTTGAAAGAACAATACACCTGTCCTAACAGGTTTAACAGGAAACCACTCCATAAACCTGTAAAAATCAGCACTGGATTCAGGATGCACTCTTCCATAAGGGTTAGCTGGTGTGAAAAGTATTGTAACAACTGTCAGTGAACAGAACTGAGGCAAACAACATGAGGAGTAATATTTTTGTTTATGAAGAACATAAATTTCCATGTCCCTTCTCAGATCATATATAAAAGTAATAAAAACTTTTTTAGAGTAACACATTTGCTGAAGAAAGCAGATTTCTCTTAACATTCAGGAAATCAGTGATTTCTACACTGCAGAAATACATAGATGTGAAAAGAAAATGAAGTGTTTATGGAAAACATAATTATCCAGAAGTGAAGCAGCACAAATGTCAAAAAGATTTTAAAAATATAGTTCACATAGAATGCATCATACTATAGAAATACGCAGTTAAAAATGTAAACACTATCATGATATCCCATCCGATACTGAAATCTAAGTATTATTTTTCAGGATTAAGCAAACGTATCTTCATTTAATGTACTGGTATAACCAGATACATAATAGTATGTGGCCCAGCAGCGATTTGCTAAAGGCTAAAACTTTTCCAAGAACGAATGGAAACAATGAAACAGCAACAAGATGAATGACTTCTAAAATTTACAGGACATTGCGAGGATGTCATGTTGAACAGTTCCCAAAGAAGTGTCAATGAGTACACCCAAATTAATTCTGTACCTCCACAAAAACCTCCTGCTGTGATTTCTTCTTCAAAAGCATCAGAGAATCCTCTTCCTGAATTTAATTTTGATAGCCGACCATCAATAAACTGCAGGTGAAAAAAAAAGGGTCACACACACTTTGTTGTCTCTTCTATTGCTTTATGCTGTTAGAGTTTTAAATGTGTCTATTATAATGGAATGCATATGTTCAAGACAATAGCTGTCTTAAGGATAACACACTGCTTTCAGATGGACTTTACAAGAGCAGTTGAAACTATGAGCAGCAGGAATATTGAGTACAGAACAAGAAAATCATGTATATTTTCTATATTTTTCTAATGGCAAGAACAGAAAAGAATTTATTTCCTTACAAATAGTAACTCTGGATTTGTTATCATAACCATACAAAGGTCATCAAGGCATTCCCTGATGTCCTGTTACAAAATTGTGGGTCTTTTTAAGCAGTAACCCTTATGTGCATCTACAGATGCATATTGCAACAGCAGTCCTCATGCAGAGGTTAGAGCTGCATGACCACCCGGATTTGCAGCTACAGATAAGTGTACATACAAAGACTGAAATGATCCAAATGTGTCACAAAAAGTCAAAATTAGAAAACGAATGATTAAACCTCTGGGAAGGGATGAATACATTCTTTTCAAGAATTATCGGGCTTCAAGGAAGTACAACAAGCGCATTCCTACAGATTTAAAATTCTTTCAAGAAGCAACCCCTCCCTTTTTGTTTTGAAAAGGCCAATTCAAGTCTGACAGATCAAGTGAGAAAGCAATTTTCCAATTATACACAGTTCATCTTCTAGAAAGAATTATGAGTTATTCACTGGTACTAAACAGTACATAGGAATGAACCAGAATTAATTATTTGGCTGTACCATTTTTTACCACAGATTATCCAAACAGTGTCAGCGACAATCTGATGCTTGCCAATGAACAGACTAGTGACAAGAAAAAAAAACTTTCTCAGAGTACAAAAATTCCAGGAGCAAGAATAAGGCAAGCACAAAGATATTTCTCTTTTCCTTGTCTAAATTCCTTCTTTTTTTTTCATTTTACTTCAAGTTGGCCTTTTTCCAAATAGGTTGGTTCATGGTCAGACCACTGTGGGATCACTGGATTATTTCACAGTAAGAAAAAGAGATAAGAGTACCTTTAGCTACTGCTGTGAAAAAACTCCCAAAAACAACAACCCCCACTCCCATCCCTTCCTTTGAACTGTAACACATTATCTCTTTGGGGAAAGTTATGAATTCATTCCATACCATAAACTAGCATAAGATTTATGGACATACTCATCATTTGGTAAAATCCTATCAACAGAAGGCTGAGACACTGACTGAATTTGAGAGGGTCACACCAACTGAGTATTTAATGTAAATACTGACAAAGAGAACTGTTAGCAAAAAGATACTGGAGACATTATTCAAAATAAATGATAAGTGGTAGTAGTGGTTGTAGTAGTAGTTATTACTTTTGAGTAATTTACTGTTAATGGTTGCACTTAAACTGCTACATGAAAAGAATAGCATGTGGAATTACACATAAAATTTATGGGTTTTCTCCTTCCATTTTTCAAATCCACACTCTCTTGAAAAATCTGGGCTTGATATTTCAAGAAATGTATTCACTCTGAAATCCAAAGAGCCCTTGGGTGACTACCTCTTTCAATGAGAAACTAGCAATTCCAATGTTACTCTTGGATTTTTAAGGTGACTAAAGACACTATCCTCAACTGATTTTGAATTCTAAAATCAAAACAGAGACCACATCCATTTCAGAACATCAAAGCAATTTTCTCCATCATTAAAACCCGAAAGTTCTTAGAAGTGAAGAAAACACCAGAAATGTGATTTCTACAAAACAGCAGCTCATACCTCGCAAGAAGAGAGCTCAGCTCACAAAGCTTGTAAATGAAATTTGAATTATTAACAATTTTCAAAGGCTTATGATCCCAGCATTCATTACTTATTTTTCCAAGTAACACTTTCCAACATGTTTGGAACAAATCCCAATAAATGTTGCAGGTTACCTTGCTGATAAAATTACCCTGTTTAAGGAGACAGTCTGGCATTAGGCTTCAGGCTAGTTCTAAGAGTGAATTCGTATTTTCCCTGGACATCCATCAGAACTATTTGACGTGTAAGATGCAATTATTAATTGCTTATGTTTTCAGCTTCATATAAAGATTAGTTACCTTCCATGATACCCTAGCTAAAGGGACAGAGGAGGGATTTCATAAAACAGCACAAATAAAGCTCACTTGCTAGTTATGGTAAAAGGGTGTATTTAAAGTATCCATTTTCTACTTGGTCTAGGTTAAGGCTGCCTCTAAGAACTATTTTCTGCTTAAAAGACTTTCAGAACAGAATACAATACAGTTTGGTCTCTTTGAATACAAACAACTTTGAAAACAGCTCATTTGTCAGCGGGAAAAACTGGAGAAGATGCAGCTGGGCTGAGGATTAACTGAAAAAGTAGGAGTGACCTTTGCAACAAAAACCAGAGGAATGAAAAAAACCTACTACTACTATTAAACCACACACATCATCAAAATTGTTACTATTTCCTAATCCTCTATTATTTCCTTCAACTGAAATAAAATTAGAACAAGCTATAAACAAACTGTAAACTGATTCTGTTTAATTGAACACATTAAAATGTAATGGGTAAGTACAGAGCCAGCCCATTCATGGCAGCTGAAGGTCTGGCTTCAGTCCTACCAGTGTGACAACAATTTGGAATCACTGCTTGCAAGCAGCTTTTTATTAAGAAAAATACCTTCATGCTACCTTATTGCAGGGAGATATGCAAAATGTAAACCACACTTCAATCTTTTACTTCTTCCCATTTCAATCCAACCAATCATATTTCAGATAGTTTCAGATTTCTTTTTGCTTATTTCATATAACCATAGTAAAATTAAAGTAGCCCCATTTTATCATCAAATTTTCACAGGACTCCTATAAAATATCATCCTTGCACAAATCTTTAGACACCATCCTTTGATTAACACCAAATGTTCTTTTAAAAGTTAGAAGGTTCTACATATAATGGATTTCCCTTATCTATCATGGTTGCATATCTTCAAAGAAGCCCCCCTGATTACTCATACACGAACTCTTATGTATCAATCATTCCAGGCATCTTCACACAAATATATACTTTCAAGAATCTTCTGATTCCATTCACATTTTCCTGGATTTTCATAAAAATCTAGTGATAAGTTTAACACCATTTTCATGCAATGGGGTCATCTGACGAAAAGGGAGAAGCGTTACAGAATAAAATGAAAGAACAAAATCCATTTCAAGACTGTAATCAAACTACAACTGAGCTGTGCCAGACATTCAACAATTTGTCCTCTATTAATTCAAATTCTGCATTAACAGATAATCTAGAATACTGTTCAGACCACCCCTATAGCTCAGGTTTGTGACATTCTCTGTGTGCATACTTCAAAAAGCCTAGCAAAGAAAACTGCAGTTGCAGGATGAATTTAGTTTTTAAACAAAACATCAGTGAAGTCCAATTTAAGTAAGCACTCTGCTGTTTAGGCTCTTTGGGCATGAGCCAAGAGAGCTGAAAATGAAGTTCAACCATCAAGCTGGGAGACCCCCGAATTTTCTTGTTTAGTTGGGTTGCTGATTGGCTCTGAAGAGATGCTGCACTGGCTCTGCACCCTGGGGTTATTTTTTTGTTCAGTTTCACCACTCCTTTTAACTATAACTGCAGATATAGAAATACAATAAATGACTGTCCAAAAAGTACTTGTATTTAGATTTTATTCCGGAGTTTCACAAGCTGGCAGAAAGGAAAATGTATTTAAATACAGATATGTTTTAAGAGAAGATCATTAAACATGGGCCATTTACCCTCTCATACCTGTTTAAACAGTTGAAGATTAACAGCTGTTTCCAGGAACTGCTTGGTCGTACTGGAACGATGCTTCACAAAACTATTCTCACAGAAAGTTATAAGCTCTCCCTAAAAAATTGAAACAGAAGAAGTTAAGATGGTGAGTATACATATATATTGTAATTCAGTCCAAAAATACGTCTGCACCAAATAATTTTATATTTATTCTACCAACACATGAGAAGATTGATAAAAATATTGCTGATTTAACAGGAAATTATTGAAACACATATCTATTTCATTTTCACACAAAGAAAAGACTGAAACATTGTTCTGAAAACAAACTGAAACATGGTTCTGAAAAAAGTTTGAACATTAACACTTAATACAATAAAATGTATTTTCCCACATGGGAAAAGTGCACAGCCTGTAGTTACCAGAACCCCTGGATGATGAAAGAAGATAAACAAGTATTCATTGAAAAGTCAGAGCTTGTTGAAATAAACTGTTACTGAAAACAACACTCATTGTAAAAAAGAGATGTCAATGAGAGTATTTATAAACAATCCAATGCATTCCTCTGTTATTCCCTAATTTCATTTAAAATTTGCTGTCCTCAGTGTGCACAGACCACTGGATGTTCCTGAGGAGCATTTCTCCAATTTTGTTATTCTTGTCCATACTTTGTGATAAATACTTGAAGCTGTTTGGCATAACTGGATAAGTAATAGAAACAATATGAAATCTGGGTGGTAATCAAGGTACACAATCAGATTTCACCGTAAAGCCTAAAGGCCTCTCTCCCAAGTTTACAAAACCAAAACGATCACCAGGTTAGCAACGATTACCAAAGGTCTCAAAGACAGAAAACTTGGAATGTAACAAAATACCCCACCTAAATCTATCATTGGAAATCTTACTACCCAGAAGCTACATCTCCAGTACAGTCTCACAACAAAATAAAAGATACCTCAGCCATTCAGAAGAAGAAAGATAAAAGGCAGCTGCTATACCGATCTTCACAATAGCTCCAACAGGCAGCCACTTTACAGACAAATTTATTTATGGCCATGATCACCTCAGCTTTGTGCTCCTAGCCCTGTTTAACTCCAGTGGCACATGGCACTTCCTGCATTTCCCTGTCATTCCAGCTGACTGCAGGGAGGTGCTTCCAGAGTGTCACCAAGTGTTTTTCTCCATGAGACCTAGGTTCGTTTGCTGGAGCAGCTGTAAATCATTTTCAACTGCTCCTTACACCTCACCCTTTGTTTATAAACCGTTCAAGTGTGACCTAAGGGACTGTTGCAGTAAAACCACTATGATGTTATTTTAAAATCTGTTCTTATACTATCAAAAGCTTCCCTGGTTTTGAGTCTTTCTTTTCAGACTCAATCGGACTCAGCAAAGTATTTAAGTTCAACAAGTTTTCCATCCTTACTTCTTTATGGAAGCTCTGATTTTAGAAAAGATCTCTCACTGGAAGAACTAGAAGCCTTACATTTGCATAATCCTTGCCCTGTCCCAGGATAACCAGAGTGCTCTAAGACACAAACCCAGCTCAGTACAACACACAGCACTGCGTCCACCAAATCTCCACATGCACCCAAGTTATTCCCCTACTCATCCCGAAATCACTGGTGAATGCTGCACACAGACAGGACATGCTGGATCTGCCAAAGAGCCTGCAATGTTCGTGGTACTTTAAATAGCACTGCCTTCCTGACCCACTTTGCATGAGCTATTCTCGAGCTCCTAAAGACTCTTGTCTTAAGAAGATGACCCCAAGCTACTTAGCAAATCAAAGTGCATCAAAACAAACAGAACAGTCTCCAGTGAGACATGGTGGTATAAGACATAGTGCTCCTGAGGGCAGACTCTCTTCCCAGTTCCGTTGTTCTTCCAAAAAATTTCAAGGCAGCAAATTAAAAGAGCTCCCTATATATACACATATTTATATACACACACACGCACACACATATATGATATTTATTTAATTATTTGTTGTTGTTACACAAAGAAGGCACTTCTGGAAATACAGAGGCTTTGTGAGACTGCAGCTCTGAGTAGATGATGGCTCATAACATACTAGGAAACACTAAATTCAGGACTCAAGAGAGAAAATATTTTTAAAATAAACTATTTAATAAAATAACTAAGATATGCTTCCCTATGTCAGTCTCCCAGTTGTCTTGGGAAAGATGAAAGAGAAAAAGGAGAGGTTATCTCCCAACAGGAGAGAAGACAGGCATGCTTGCTCTCCCCTTTCACACCAGCCAGGGAAGAGAGAGCAGCCAGACAGTTTTCCTGATGGCACTTCTCGTGGTGGAGCCTTCTAAGAGAACACCAGGAAATGATAGTTCAACACACATTTTTAGTGCATGGCTGTAATATTTTCCCAAATACTTTCCTTTAATCACTGGATGTTTCAGCTACCTAGTAAGAATGCATGCACTGGTGCATCTGTTCCCTTATCAGTACAGTTCAGAGACAGAATAACCAAAGCTATTCCTTCGCTGAGAATTCATTTAGTTCTCTAAGGAGTTCACGTCCAAAAGTCACCCATGTTATTTGAACCTGCTGCCTGTGAGACCGATTTAAAAATCTGAGTAGGTTTAAAGCTCCGACCTGTTCAGCACACAAAAATGAAAAAATCTGTTGAAACCTGCAGAAATTCACACTGAAGCTTTCTCAGGGTATCTGTGGTAACTTTAATGAAATTGCATTAAATAACACAATTAAGTCTTAGCTTTTTTTATTTGTTCAAGGCTCTCATCAACAAGATTGTTTTCCAAATAAAACTTTTACAAATCTTCATGATTATTACTGCAAACACAAAGCCTTCTGAAGTGCTATTTAACCAGTAAATTATTGAATCACTATAAACAAAACTAGCTCTCGATGCTTTCATACATAAAGCTTGTAACACTCCTGTTCCTGCAAATACAGCTGACTACCTTTAGAAACTGAGTTTTGGAGGAATGCTGCACTGATATTTAATTACTCGACCATCAACTGGCCCCTGTTGTATTGATCTACAATGTACTTTCAAAACAAGTTCGATCAAAACCCAGTGGGGACTCTGTACTGAAAAGTAGACAGCTAATACTCACACCAAACAATCTATGCCCAAATGTGCTATCTATCCTTCTAACAACAGTTGCTATAGAATTTTCTTCCCCTTTCATAGCTTGCCACACACAGCAGGAATTTCTTACTCTAAGCTACATTCACATTTTAAGCAAGCTATTTATACAGACCTCAGTGGAACATGAAAACTGAGCTAAAGCAGTGTGATCATTTTAAAAGGAAAGAAAACCCCTAGATTAGAAGGTGTACTTTCTAGATCTAGTGATATTTTATTTGAACAAGAAGTAAAAATACTTTTTTATTGCAGAAAACATTGCCTCACTTTAGCGTGAGATGACTCACACCAACTCAGTTCTATTACAACAATTAATATCATTTCATTTTGATACTAAAATTCCTCTTTTTAAAAATCTCTGTCATTACATTCAGAGATAACAGCCAAGGGATAACTGAGCATGCATTATGATTCTTCTCAGGAAGGTACCATTTATAAACAAATCTCTCCAAAATCTGTTCATTTTTTGCAATCTGCCAAAAAACCCAAAAGAGATTCAGATATACTGGTATTTCTTACAGTCACAATTATACCTACAACTAAGTCCTATTAACACAGCATCTATATTCAATAAGGGACCACTAACAGTCCTTGGGACAAAAAAACCAGTATGGTTTTCAACACGTAAAATAGAATTCTTATGAAAGTCAAATAAATAGTCATAACAGATACTCCACAGGGTGGCTCTGGATTAAACACCAACTTTGTTTTGCCATGTCATTACTGTTTCTGCACTCTGATGTACTTTTTATATCTACCTCCTGGGGGAAAGGCAAACAACTCAATGCCCATTTCAAGAGATACCTGTCCTTAAAAGATTTCCTTTTGAAACTCAGTTATAATCATACATTATCCATGAATCCTCAAATAATTCACATGGATTCTGAATCTCAATTTTTTATCCAATATAAATTTTATTTATTTTTAAAATTTATTGTCTTATTTTGCTTTACTGTATATTGAATCCAACATCTGTTGGACAGCTGATGTCACTGCTTGTCAATACTGGCCCAAAGCATCCAGTTAACATTGAATTAAAGACAGGTTATGCCACCTTCACCATTAAGGTTATCCTGGCCCCCCCTGAGGTCCTACTGCTGAGCGTTCCAGAGCAAGCCATCAGCCTTCGTCCTTCATTTCTGATGAGTGATGTTACACCCATCATAACCTGAAACAAAGCTAGTCTAGATCTTTTCTGGATTCTTTTGTTTTAACATCAAGAGCTTCAAGGACTTTTTCCCCAAAAGAGGGGAAATTAATCTCTATCATGGTAAATATCTTTATATTCAATATTTTTCAACGCCTTCTTCATTCTCTTATCTACCACTCCCTCTCCAGACATAGATTGCCTCTTCAAGAATTCTTTATATCACGTATTATTTTATTAACTGACCATATTGTATTTGATTTATGAAAAACATATACTAGTCTTTGCTTTCATCTGCCCAGGTACATGCAGGAAGAACACGAAAAGTAAAATAGTTGGAAAAATCACGATGTCACACATACACTGATGATAAAATGACACAAATTCACAACTGCCAGATTTGTGTCTGTGTCCCACCTATGCCTGCAATCCTGAAACATGGAACATACAGTATTATCCAGGAGAAATCCCCAAATGATTGACTACCAAAAGAAATCAGGAGCAACACAAGGTTCAAGGCCAAGCTGTGAGCACTCAAAGTAAACAATGTCTCAAAATGGATTGCAGTCCTCTATGCGAAGCTGACCATACATAAAACCATTACAATTCACCATTCCACTGATAATATTTTTTTCTGGATTATTTTTTGGTCATTTATCAAATGACACGGAAGCAATTTTTTAAATTTTTAAATCATGCCCACCCACAATGCATGAGGTGGATTCCTTCTGGATTAAACTAAAGCAGAGTTCCAGCTAGTCACGGGCATTCAGCATGCAACACCAGACTAAAATCAGAACCACAAAGAAGGTACAAATGCACACAGTGTCAATGTCAGGTCCTCAGCACTAGCTGTGCTACTTTGCTCTACAGATCCACTCCTACTACACAATATTTGCTAATGTAAAGTGTAGCATATTAAAAAGCACTCTTAACATTTATATCAATTTGACACATTAAATTAATAATTATTAAATCAGAAAAAAAAAGCTATTCCTACTTTTCTTGGAAACTTTTACTGATTAAGTGTTTTATTATCATTTAATACGCACAAAAAAATTATTATAAATTTTTTCTGCTACATGTCATATTTCCTGTCTGTATTAAAGTAGTCAGATTTTCCATATGGTCCTTTGGAGGCCCACGAACTCTCTGCAAGACCCCTGAAGATTCCCATTTTGCCTTTCACCAATCATTTTTTTCAATAATTGCTAGACGTTTGTCCAAGACATATTGCTATACCGGGGAGAATCTGTCCTGTGCTGCAAACAAACAGTTGCACAGAACGAGCGTTCAGTGTGATGAACAGCGTTTGGAGTGGAGAGAAGTGTTGGATGAGTACAGACACTATTAAAGCTGTTCTTTACTCAAAGTGAATATTAATGACAGTTGTTTCATGTTTCAAGTTAAAATCATACAGGACTCACTGTTGCAAGGAAAAGAGTTCACTCAGACATGTTTTTCAACTTTCAAGCAATTGATAACTGTCCAAATACATTATTTTATTTTTCATCAGAAGGTTTGTGATCCTCAGAAGTGTACCCTGAAACATTTCAGTTCTTGATTTTGAAAATACAATAAGCTTATTTATAGCAAAAGTATTTCCAATCTATATGGAAAATATTCTCATTTAAGTATTGCCCCTACAAGATTTTCTACACAAATACTACCTGAGCTCCTGAAAGAACGTAAATAAAGTCTATAGCTGTGCATTAAATTACCTTATAAGACCTGGCACCACAGACTGAAAAACAAAGGGAAGTTTTTTGCAATAACAGTTATTAAGCTTTGAGATTCTTGACAAATAGGCCTAACACAGTCAAACGTGATTTGATTTTTTTTTCAGCTTCCAATTCACAGAGGAAAAGGTAAATGCAGAATGAGTTGAATAATCATGTGAAAATCCTCTCAATTTCTACTGATACAGAGCAAATTCAATTTTTCTTTCACAACAAAAATTCTGTGAAATACTGAATTAGTTAAGATTATGCGAACACAGCTCAAAATAACTGTTACAAGGGGGTTTTATTTATTTTTAAATACGCTTTGTCTTTGGACAAGTTGATATCAATCCAAGATATGCTAGTATTTGCCAGCAGACTTCTGCCTGCTAAGATATTCTGAAATAACGTGTCTTAAAAAAAATAATCAGGCCACAATGGTTTCATAAATATCGTCTCTTCTATGCAATCAGTGGAGCCAAAAAAAGATAAATCTGCAAAAGAAAATAATGCAGAAAGAAAGACTTCAAAGGTCATTTTGACAAATGTTTGCCAGTTGAAATGATGCATAGTGCACTGTTTCCAATACAGTGCAAATGTAGATTTCTCAGATATGCCAACAGCTAAACTGAAATAAAACTGGAAGCAGTTAAAAGGAGAGCTCATTTCAAAAGAGATGCTAACCAGGATGCTAAAGAACTTGCACACTCAGTTCCACAGTCACCAAAACAAAGGACTGACTGAAGCTTATTTCTGGTCAGAACAGAGCTAAGGACATCAAGCAGACTGACGTCCTTCTGTTTGCACATATCCAGTGTGGACTAAGACACTTTTTGACTTAACAGCTCTTCCTGCAAGCTGCCATGAGTTGGCACGGACTGGAGCCCTCACCTTTAGACTAAGGAGTGAATTAGATTCAGGTGATGGCGCTATGGAATAAAGGACAACTATCTGTTCTGTTTAAAAGATCTGTTCTACTGAAACAAGCAGTGTGTTGAAATCCAGTGATTTCTAAAACAGGTGCAGCCCCTTAAATATGGAATGCAAATGGGCTTTCCACATCCTAAGAGAACTGCTAAATGCCAACACCCGAACTAAACCTGTACACACCACTTCACACCTGCATGGGCTACCTTCCCTCTCAGTAGCAGTGGCTCTCAGCGGCACAGCCAGCTGGTGTGCAAAATGCTCATGGCAAAAAAGACTACCTGGAAGACAGCCACTTGAGAAGAAGGAAGACCCCTGTGCCTAACTATATTTTGAAGTTCCCTGCAGTAAAAGTCCTCATCTGGAATTAATTAAGGACTATCCTACCCACTTCCATCATAGATCTTCAGAGTACTCTCCTCACTACCAATCAGATATCTACCCATGTTCCACACACTCACCATCTTTACAAACTTGACTCCTCAAGTGAGGATGATTTCTCCTATCAAATATCCATATTTATCTGAATCCATTAGACAACCAAAGACCACATCCTTGGAATCCAATTCAGCCAATGTCATCTCAAAGCATTTGATCAAATCAACTACTACCAGTAGGTTGCAAGAAAAATAACCAGGACTGATGGATGAAATTAATCTCTAAGTTTTTTCTGATAAATTATTTTATCTCGAACAAGCCCAATATGTGCCACCCTCATTATTTAGAAATTATGAAAGCCCATAAAACATTGATCAACTGACTACCAGCAAAACGTCAGGAATACAGATTCTGAGGTTTTGAAGAGATGAAATGGGTCTTCACTTCTCCTAAGTGTAATCAAGATAAGTGTATAACAGGAGAGATGCATGTTTGACTCGTATCTGGCTTCTGATAGGAAAGAAGCTTCTGCCCTCCAACACGGCAAAACCTCTGGAAAAATGATGGAGTCTGAAAGGTACAGCCCCTTCAGTTCTTCACCACATTAAACCAGGTGAGCTGTGTGTAAGCAGCTTCATTAATACAATCTGACTCTATACTAAACAAAGAATAAAAATGATACAAGCAAGAAAATCGCTGATTTTAGATGAGTATTTATTTTTCAGTACAACTCACTGTCGAGAGATGGTGGTGTCTTCCAATTCCTTAGCACAGAGTAAGATTTAAAACAGACTGTTCCAGACCGGGATAAAACATTTCAAATTTTCCTTGAAAGAATGAGACCATGCTCTTATAAACTCAGGGAAAAAAGCAATAGGGAAGCTGTCTTACTGGTTTGTATCTCAGTGCATCTCTGTAGGATCCAAAGAGTGCTGCCTGTGCCCGAAGGAAGGCCTTGGCCACTCCGTCGCCCGTAGCTGTCGACTGCTTTTTCAGTTTATTTTTCAAGGCCGAGACCTGCGTGACAGAGTGGAACAGTTAAATTAACACCTCAGAAATTGGTACAGCGAGGTATGAACCCAATCAGCAGGCAAACCAGAGTGTCTATAGGTCAGCCAAAAATTCATCCTCCTCCTTGATAGCTTATCTTTTTAACTGCAAAGAGCACCTGCTGGTCTGTTAATTGAAATAAAGGCAGGGGATGATGGTAGAGTGCTAATGCAGATTGGTTTATGCTCTCTTTTTTTTCCCAAGGCCTCTTGACATAAATAAGCTTAATTATTTTACAGTAAAACGCATGTGAGTCCCTTTTTTGCAGATTTTTTTTCCAGCATAACATGTATTTACTTGTTTGAAAGTAGACAGTTGGATTCATTTTATTTAAGCTATAAAGGTTTATTTTTAAGGACTCTTAATGGTCACTTACTATTCAGTGTCTTATTTTAGGTAAAATTCCTATCTTACATCATTCCTCATGCACTATGGGAGTACCTGCTACCGCAGTCACATAGTTGAGCAAAGTTTTTGTAAATTCAGTGTTATACTGCCTCTAGAATTGTCCTTGAAGATAAAACGTGAAAGGGAAGAAAATGAAAACAGTAATTAGGAAGGGCCTGCAGGTTAGAAGAAAAAAAAAAGAAAGAAAAAAAGACCATTCTGATTATAGCAGTTGACTTTTTTTAAGGAGGTTTGTCTTTTTTTACTTGGCAAATAACAACCACAGGTTAGACAGAATTAGAGAAAAAATAAGGGAAGAGGGAAATTTTAATTTAAATAAGTGTTACTTGGACATTAGAGGAAAACCATCTAATTCTGGAATTATTACAAGATATGTGGAATTCTACCCAAATATTGTCTATACTCTCCTAATTTCCATCATGAGGGACACCTGGAAAATAAGTAAACTCTATTTACATAGCATACACATTTCTGCATCCCTTTGTATTGCAACATACTCAACAGAGCATTATTTAAGTCCCTAAATGAAGTAACATTCAGAGTTACTCTTTAAACAGGATGTTATAAATACAAATTTATCACCAAAACTGCTTTCATTCTTTTGGAAATAGATGCAAGGATGAGTATCTTTTTGTTTCTTTATGCAAGAGTCCTGACTGCTCTTGTAGATGATGATTGTAATTGAAGTGTCAACCTAATTAACAACTAAACTTTGAATAATGCTAATGAGAACTGAACATGGCATCAGAGAAAAGACCAGCTCTACAGGTGATAAACCTTCACAGTAGTGACATTTTCCAGTGTAAAGTCACAGTTACTGTGATCTGATCAAAGAGAGAGACCCCCATTGGGTCCAATTATAACTATAGTTTTGAAAAAAAAATTATTGAGTTACGATGTTCATAATCTATGCAGAAAGGCCTTTACAGTATAGGTCTTTTCCCCATAGCTGTGATCTTTTCAATTTATATCCAAGCTCCACAGATCTAGATAAAAGTTTAGAGCCTGATTCGTTTAGCCCACGGAAAGAACACAGCAAGGCTCACTTATGGTTTTGCCTTACACCTCAAAAGGAAAAAAAAAAGTACACGTCTGAGTACAACAACTGGTTAAGAAGCTCAAGGATGAAAAAATTAATGCATGTCTTGGTTTTGTGGTTTGGTTTTTTTCTTTTGTTCTGTATTGTATGATTATTTTATACTTGCAAAAAGAAAGATTTCATTTGGGGGAAAACAAATGCATACAAGGAAGATCTGCACACAGACAGTAGCACAGTTTGACTATAATAAAAGCAATTAACATTAAGTCAAAAAAGGACTGTCAATGTAAAATTTTGTCTCTATCATGACAGGCAAAGCATCTTCTAAATATAAGGGAGGGAAAATGTAGAAAAGTATCTACATTCTTTTAAATCTACGTTCTTCTAAATTATACCTTATGATTTTGGAGAAATTATGGCAAATGATAAGACAGGGTAAGGGATGAAAGGGGGTAAAGATAATGCAGAGCAGAGGGATTACATGACCAAGCGGGGAATGTGAAAGAAAAACTTATTTTCTAATTTCCTCTGTACTGGCAGACCCTAAGCACCCTATTGTAAGCTTGATGAACAGGATGCTTTGGGCAAAAATGTGTTAAAAAGAACAATAGAGAACAACCAATCTCCTGCTTGGCTGCCATACTGGTGTGTTATTAGCTCAACAATATTAAGAACCTCCAATGGGCTGGCAGCTTGGAGGCGGGGTCTCCAGATAGATGCACATTTTTGTGCTTCTGTGCTGGAGGGAATTTGAGCCTCAGAAAGGCAATGCTGGAGTTCAAAGAAAGCTCCTGCAACTCCTGCTTCTCTCAGGGGACAATGCTTAAAGACAGGAAGAGCTCCATCAGATTGTTCTGCAGAAGAACCAGGAGCACAGTGCTCTTAAGAAGAAGCCTGCAGAGATGATGTGAGCCACAGCCCTGATTTGCCTGCTGTCCCAAGTGGAGCCCTAGCACTTCAAGTGCCCTTGGCACCTGCCTTGGCTTCCTCCAAGCTGAGGCCAGCGAACAGGCAAGCAGAGGACAGTGCTTACTCAGGGCTCAGCCCAGCCACACTTGGGTAGGCTGATGTCAAATGCTCCCAGTTCTACATTTGAATCAAAGACAGAGTGATAAGAGTGATAAAGCGGTTATCTCAGCCAGTATAGCAGGTATAGGTAAGAGACAGGCTGCACTGAACTCCTTGGAATGACTCGGTGCACAGCAGGATTGTGATTGCTTAGATCCATGCACCTCAGACCAAGGAAATGTGAGACCCCTTTGGGTGACATCATTAATAGCACTTAAAATAATTTTAAAATTACACGATTCTGACACCAAGCAAAAAAAATACCCAGCAGCAACCGTATCAAAATCTTTTCCTCACAGATATTTTAATCCATCTACCTATTTATGATTAAGAATGCCAAACTTTTTTTCTTTGTATCTCTTTTGCAGAAATAGGCTTTTATGAAGTTTAAAATTAAAGAACTGCAAACAACAAACTGCAGGGGTTAGAATGCTGTTAAAATTTATTTCTGAAAGACACCAGTGATCCGCTGCAGTAATGGTGTTATTAATTTACACTAGAAGCAAACTGTTTTTATCTTCTCCTAGCAACAGCTTCTCATAGGAAGGTGACTTCATTGGACTGCTAAACACCGCCAGTGAAGAGCAATCAGAGCTTCGGGAAGGTTTAAATCAATACAATAGTTTTTCAGAGATACAGATGAGACTGATATGTAATTAAGTGTATCTAAAATGGAGAAACATACTGTGTTGGCCATTGAAACAAAAGGTATCATTCCTTTAAATGGTCACCATATGTCCTTTCTAGGACTCTTAAACTGTAAATATCTGATAGAAAGAAAACATGACTACATCTCTTCAATATCCATGTGAGTAGAAGAATCACATAAAATTTAAAAATTAGTTAATAAGATCACATAGCTATAAATCAAAGCCTTTGCTCCTGCAAAAACCTCAAACACACATATAAATTTAAGCACATATAGAAGAATTATGTTTGTATATTATTGCTGTCTGAGAAATATAGAACCATGCACTGGAGTTTCAAATGATGATTAGATCTCAGAAAAAAATATATTCAGATATTTCTCTGGTAGCAGCAACACTTGTTATGTTTTAAACTACTTTTTGCTGGTCTTCATCAGATGATACCACTATAAAAGTAAGTAGAAGCTCACTCTCAAAAACAAGAAAGTGCAAGAAGATGGCAGAGAAAAGGAACAAAACAAAAAACCTCAAAACTAGAGTCTCATATTTAAATCAATATTGCTAGTAAAGGGCTTCTATGTATTTGATACTATCTACACACAGAGGATTTAGGCATCTCAGAGAGACATCCAGCATTTAATCACAATTTCCTCATTTAGACAAAAACAACTACTTAAATGCAAATGTAAACTAGTTTCAAAACTAGTCGTACTTTTTGATCGTATATTCTAGCTTCTACAACTCTATCAAGCTTCAACGGAATCTCAGCTCTCAGAATGTGTTCACAATAAACAGTTGTCTCATAACACTGCAAACACTGCTGACCAGTCTTAGTCTCTAAAACATATTAGTAATATTTTTGGCTATTTTCTGATCAAAAAACCATTGTAAATTATGCTATTTATATTTTGCAAATAATCTTTTTAATTGCACTGTTATACATTGACCTTAATTTCTTTATAATACCATTAATCATCATATTTTAAGAAATCATTTGCACTCCCAGTAATTGCTGTATAAAGTAACCAATTTTCTACAAGAATTACAGCCTACTTCTCAAATGCTACTTTTAGAACAGTAATGTTCATACGCCAAATTTATGGCATTAAAATCCTCTGACTTCAGGAATCTCAAAACTAAAGCTCTAAACCCCAGTTTAGATTCTGTATTGCATCACAGTGTGTAAGTACCAGGAAGTACAAACACTACACATCTTTCAACAGCTCTGTACTTTTGCAGTTGACAATATTTACCAGCCACAGAAGATGCTAAAAGCCTATAAATTCTGTTGTTTTCTGAAGATCTTATTTATAAAGGTGCTGCTCAGTCTATGATTTCAAGTCAGTAAGACTTGGTTGCTAAAAGTGATGCTGTCAATTCTGCAAGCTGTTTGGAGAAGCATTCACATCTGAGCAAAGGAGAAGTCTTTTTGTCAGAGTTAAGTGCAAGCAGGTATTGCAGGGTCAGGCCCAAAATTTATAAATTTTTTATAAAGTTCTATGGTCACGAATGTTCTTCTAATGTCTGACATTATTAAAGTGGTGATCTCAGTATTATTATATCAGGAAATTTACTCCCAGAGTAGTAGCTTCTTACTTTCTTTTTTTTTTTTTTTAATTTAAAAAATAACAGACAAATTCACAGTGAAATGATGAAATTTAAAAACAAACTTTCTTGTCAGAAGAGCAAAAAAAGAGGGGCTTTCCCCCTTCTAAGAAAACAAAGGATTCCTGAAAGTCTTGCCCTGATTTATTCTTCCAATTTTAAATACCTTAGGAGTAGCGGAACTGCTACTGGCATGGTAGTATTTCTAACAGTCAATAAATCTAAAATATTATGTGTGAATATTGGAATGAAGCCATTAAGAAGATTACAGCATGCAACGCAGCAGAGGGTCCTCATGAAAAAAGGACTGGTAATTCAGGACAACTGTGACCACTGACCTTTGAACAGTCAAGACCACTGGTCAGTCTGACAGAATAATAGAGTTCACATGCATAGAAAGTCATCTAGCCTGTAACTATAATTTAAATGCTTAAGTGAATGATTTTAAAATGCCTTTAAATCTCAGTTAATTTATTATACAGTTTATTAGACAATGCCATAGAATAATGTTTCTTTCAATCTTAAATTTATCATGAAAAAATTCACAATCAGAGCATATATGCATGGGTAAACCATTAAATACCTATGCTGTGAGGACATCATCAGGCTTATTGATCAAGAAAATAATTACTCTGTTCCCTCTGGACACAAGAAACAGTTTTAGAAAACTTGGAAAATACTGCATTTCTTTTGTTAGGCTGTTAACCAACCTGGAATCAATTTCTGAAAGGGACAGTAAGACTACAGCTTCTTTTATATTTTCACTTCTTCATTCTATTTTAATGCCTTTCAGAGGTACTCATTATATTTTTTCATCAGAAGTTTTACTACTTTTGTATGTATGCTTATGAGGTTTCTTTCTATAAGTTAAAATGCTTCACACATGTATCTTTGACATTCCCTTTAATGTTTTAAGCCTGACTTACCATTTTGACTCTATACTCCTGTGTCTTATACTTTTTCCCCAAGATGCCAGCAGCTGCGCTGCCCCTCATGAATGCAAAGGAAGGACAAGCATCTTGTCACATTAGGAACCAAACACAGCCCTGTGCCTTTTGTCTGTGCCTTTTGTTTCCAGGTTTTCCAACTATAATTGTATATGCATTCCATCAAAATGTTTAATGTAATTGCCTTACAGATTGAAGTGAAGGAAGAGATGGGATTATTCAAATTAAAAGCTTCAGTATAAAACCCTCAAGTTCTGCAAGTATATTTTGCACAGAACACTGGGTTTTTTTGTTCTATATTAGATATGGAAAAATATTATAAGTTTAGTCTGTAGTCTGTACACTTGGATAACCTACATTAAGATTTGCAGTAATAAAATGCATATATTCTGGGAGAAAATGCCCTTCTAGAAGTATGAAGATCTGTGTCCCTATTTCCTTCACACTAGCCTACTTATTTAGAGATCATTTTGATATGCACCTGTAAAACACACAAGGAGCTCTTTTATTGCACAAAGATCCATCTTGGCTGTCTGAAGGACCTCCAGCTACAACTCCAATATCTCCTGGAATATGATGCCTTATTCTCAATTCCACATCCAGCTATTATTTGGCATAGAGACCTTCATGACATTGCAACACCAACCGTATTCACTCAAATGGAAGCCCAGTTCAAGTTACTGACACACCAGGAAATGACACTCTTTTTACTTAACTTATTATACTCTTGCATGATAGGCTACAGTCGAAGTTATTGTGTATTACATATGTTTGTGCATGTATACATGCATGTGTAAATCACAAAACATCACAAAATAACCCAATGCAATAATATACATACTAGTGTAAACCACAGAACATCACAATAATTTTTAGTCTTCTACATTTCTGAACTACAGTTGATACTGAGTCCAAAAAATGACCAGATGATCTATAAAAAGTCTAGATTTTAACATGATTAAAATCAAAGGGGACTGTCATGAATATAATCATCAAGAGTTTGGTTTCTATTGTACTAAATATATACAAATTACCAACAATAACAAAAGACACAGTATGTCACTATAGGATCTTACTTTTATTACGACAGGGGTTTTTTATGATTTACAATTTCAGAAAATGTAACTCTTTGATTTCATATTTTGATATAAAATTCTTTGTCTTGACAACTATTTGTGATAGCTTGTGCATCTTTAATTCAATAATGAAAACAGTGGTTTCACAATTATATTTTTTTAGAGCTCTACTGGGAAAAACAAGATAAGTGAATTTTGTGACTATTTAAAATGATATACAGAGTATGTTCCCCTATAGGCAATAAAAAAAAAGGGGAAAAAAAAGGGGGGGGGCACCCTCTGCAAGATCAAAGTCCAGAAAGAACTGGCACTTAATTTATCATCCTTTACAGACAAAAGACAGCTTTCGTCATTTCAAAAGGATCAGATGTCTTTTATGACAAACTGGGTTTGCAGTTTAATTTACAAATAGAATTCTAAGTAAGCAGTCTTTGCTCTGCCAAAGCAAATGACAAACAGTATAGGTTTTCATTCACGTAGCCCTCAGCAGGATAGAAGAGATTAAAATAAAACTGAAATAATTTAGAGAAAACAAATAAATGTTTCACAAAGTTGAAGAAGATCAAAGCCTGAATTTTCTGACCCCAACTGTACAAGCATTTCTTATTATATTGACCAGTGCCATCAGATCATTAATTAAAAGGAAAGCGCTGGCAGGTGGCAGGGAAGCAGAAGCCGATAATTGGCCCCCTTCTTCTTTTTGCCTTCAAAAACTCTCTCGTTCTTTTGCAAGACATGCCACTAGGCAGACAGAAATGCCTACTTTGTAATATAATGATTAAGATGAGATGAAGAGACTCTTGCGTTTAAAGCAGCTCTGCCTAATGAATGCAGCTAGCTTTATAATTATGATCCTACTTTTACAGTAAGGAATATGATGTTCCATTCAACGTCTCCTCAACTGTCAAAAAGGTAAAAATCTCAAAAATAGGGGTCTGCACTAGGTGCTTTTCACCCCCTTATTCCTTTTATAGCAGTTAGCAAAACGAGGCAAAAATAACTACGAGTAATTCAAGCACCTATATAAGAAAGAAAGAAAGAATGAAAAGTCTAAGACTCACCACTTCACCGGGTAGGTTGTTCAGGTCATTAAAAGGGGTTTCTAGAGTGTTTGTGTCAACATTTAGCAAAACCACATCCTCCAGTGATCTATTTTTTACTCTCTGTAAAGAAGAAAAAAAAAATACTGGATATGGTGTCCTCCTGAAGTACATTTTTATTATAATGTGCTAAATTACAAATGATGATTTTATACAAAGGACAGTAATGGCAAAAACAACAGCTGGAGCTTTAGATGTAGGATTTGTGAGCATTCAGAGTAGCTTTTAAAAATACTTCTTATTTTTCAAACACTAAGGTTATATTAATAATCTCTGAAACGAATTCCTGAAAACCAAGATTTACACTGAACACAGTTAAATATACTGGACAAATATATACTGGATAAATACATATTGAAACTATACATATCTTAAAACAACATTTCATTCTCTCATATTTGTGAAAATCAGACAAGATTTTAATCATATGATCAGAAGAAAACAAGAAAAAACTACCATTATTTGCAGATTTATGTAAGTACCAGGCGTGTGATGCCTACTATTACTACAGAAGAACGGAGATAACACTTTCTCATCTGTGTACCTGGCTGGCAGCTAAGAATTAAACAATTTGTTCCTTCAGGAAAAAGGGATAGAACTCTTTTCTATATGGTCCTACAATAATACATAATAGTGCAGGAAATAATTCCTGAAGGAACTGAGTGACTTCTTTTTCAGGGCAAATCTTTCTGTTCCATTATTTCCTTACTGAATAAGAAAAAACAGCCTAGTCAAGATACTATGATCGATGCATGCAGGTCCTATGAACCTGATTTGGGGGCACAGAAGGCTGTGCCTGGAGTTAAAAAGTGTAGATGACATAGAAGGCCTTTTTCTGGAAAAATAAAAGTGCTGGTGGCTCAGGAAAGAACCCACCCCATCAGCTCAGCAGATGTGAATTGATCCTTAGGAACTGCTTTAGCAGAAGTGTAAATCAAATAATATTCCCAAATCAATTATCTACTCTGCATGATAATCAGATGGCACATGTAGGCTTCACAGTGTAATCAAACGGTTGTGGAAAAAGGCAAAGCAATTTCATACCCAGCTACTACTGACCAGTCAGGTGAGTTCTATTGTGTTGCTTTACGTTCAAATCTGTAAAAGCTACCTCTTGTTTTCTGGCAAAAAATATTAATTTCTAAATTAATAGTTATGAGTGTTATGGGATGGAGGTTAGACTCAAATTTTCAGAAGGACAGGAACACATATTATCCAGGAAATCACTATAATGCTGAAGTCTGAGTGATGGTGACTCTAAAATAAATTTCAACTGTTCTCATTATTGGGAAAATCTGTTGCTAAAGTACTAAAAGGCAGAAGAACAGCTATCACTGAGCTATTAATTAGACAGAGAAACAAATCATGACGTAGACCTACATGTCTACATAAAACACTTCAAAAGGAAGATTTCAAAGAGAGACATTTTTTACTTAGTAAAGCATATGAAGCTTAAATTTTGTAATTCCACATGCTAAAATACAGGGATTTTTTCTGAAGCACTTCCACTGAATTTTTTTTTATGGTGCACACACCTCATGCTTCCCAGTACACTGAAATGTATATTAAACTTACCTCTATCAAGCTTAAGTGGACGCCAATTAGATAAGGCATCGGTGCACTGAAGAAAAAGAGTGGAAAACATCAAGTCTTAAGTACAACATTACTGGAGCATTTTAAATCTTGGCACATAAGACCCTAGTAAACAGTCACCTGTTTAAGACAGTATTAAATGAACACAGTTGCTACAGGAATTTTTACTAGACAAGGAAAATTTTATTTTATTCTGCAGTAAAGATGGCACAAAATAAAGGATGCTGCTCCAAACTATGAGGCATGAGCAAGGAGCCCCCACAGCTTTTCATCCAGACCTAGCTCCAATAATTGACCATATTTAGCCAACCCAGCAGATGTTCCCAAAGTGGTCTGGTTTTAAAACACCGTTCTGGAGAACACAGTCCCAGTTACCATCACCACAATGCAACACAAACATCATTAACACCAGGTTTGAAACCCTTCCTTGGCAATGTTTGGAAGCTGTATAATATCCTATTTAACTCAAGAGAATAAACTTCTCCTTTCCAACTTGCATAAGACAAGGAACTATATTCTCCAAATAAAACAAATATCCCCAGAAAGCCACTGCAGTAAGACCTCCTGCAGTATGCAAGCAAGAAACTCAATTAGTCAGGCTAATTTATGATGGTTTCCTACAATCTCCTGTTCTGGCAACATCTGACCAAGAATATGCTCAGTGCCCAGCACTGAAGGAAAACAAACTCCAACAATCACCATCAGACTTTTGGGTTCTGTGACACTACTGGCAATACTCACTCCAGAGAAGTAAGCAATAGACAGACTGGTTTAGGCAACTCAGTGGGAAACGAATCACTAATAGACCACACAGAAAAAAACCCCTAAATAAAAATAATCTCTGAAAAATAAATTTTCAGAGGCAAGATGACTTACATAAAGGTGCACAAGCAACTCAAACACAATAATTTCTCTCATGGCAATAATTTAATCACAGATCTGAGCCAGTAGCACTGACTGATTGGTGATTGACTTCCCAAGGATGGGGAAAGGCCTCACTGCATCAGTTCACACGGTCTCATCCGTTTGGTCCCACCTCTGGGACCAGAAGAAGCAATTCTCACCTGCCTATGACTACAGCCCATTTTAGAAAAACCTGTACACCCTACGGATTAGCCAATTGCTCTCATTAACAATGTCCCACAGGAGAGGATCGATACAAAAATAATCCAAACAAAAACCAACACACAAAACCAAAAACCCAGCCTGGGCATGGCCCAAACAAGATTTCATCGTGTTTATGCTACCAAAATATAGGTTTGCTGAAACTGCAAACTGTCATGGCTTAAGGTTTCTAGGCAATGAGGGCTTCCAAAAAGGAAAAGAGTCTTTATTTTCCCACACATCTTTTTCTTAGGCCAATACTGACAAATTTTAGCACTTCCTGATGACTTCATCCAGGCTAATCCTTATGTCTTTGTGAACTAGACACAAATTACATGGAGTTGTAAATGAGTGTCACTCCAGAGCAGACACACATACATATTCAAAGATGATTTAAACAGCTTTAAACCACTACAATTTTAAGAATGCTTTGTACTATTTCACATATTTAACCAAGCCAATAAGAATGATTATGGCTGACAAGTAACTGAGAATTCTGCTGCGGAATATGCAGCAAAACAGATCCTCAGGTTCCTCATATCAGGATATCTTAGTGTTACAAATAATGTGAACAGGAGAAACTACATGGAAAGCAAGTGCTATATCAGGTATAGATTTTATGCACACCTGTTTTCTCATACATCTACGCTGTTCCAGTAGCTTCACCATGCCTGTGCTGACTTAAGATAGCTGATGATTTGCTCCATTAATAAATCTATCATTAAAAAGGGTAGCACGTAGCTCTTTTCTCTACAGAACAAAGCAACAGCTACATCATCATTTCAATTTTGAAGTTAACAGAATCAAGGCACAAAGCACATCTTGAAAATGGATGAAATAAAAACTGCAGGTATGGAAAGCTGATTTGATCATTTTCAGCAAAAAGTGAATTTTATTACTGCTGGATTCTGAAGTCTTAAAAGTAGAGGACTGTAATATGTACATGAAATTGCTTACCACGGTACTGCTGGGGGCTGCTATACAGTTTTTCTCTTGCTTATGCATGTTATCACCAAAAATATCAATCTATGGTATCATTGCCCAAAATAATTACTACGTTATGCAAAAGTTAATTGGAAAATAATCGTCCCACTCTCACGAAAACAGGCGTATGTTTATTCTAATTCAGAAGAGAGCGAAACTCATAAAGACCTATTGCAATTGTAACCTGAATTTTCTAATTGCATTATATTCTTAACAGAGCATCAGTATAACAGATGCTTTATCATCCACAGACAAAACTGGCATATATTCTAATACTGGTGATTTAGTTTGCTGAGATATTACAGAGAAATGGCATGAAATTAGCTTTCTCCTTTACAAAAATTAATTTTATTCAAATATAATTACTGTATCAATGCTCAAACTTAATTTTTGTAGAAGTTTTCTTGGAAGCCAGCCACTCTCTCTGCTAAGTACAAGTCTCTTTTTACTTACTTAAATGTAGAAGAGAAATCAATTTTTTATAACATCATCTAAATCTCAATTTTTCATTAAATGTGCTGTGTTATTTGCTCTACATCTACAAATAATATTCCTTTCACAGACCAGTATTTGGCTATCTTTTAGAAAAAGAAATTTATTATGTCTCTCTTTTTGGATGGTCATTCCAGTTCTCACACTGGAGCTCTCACAATGGCATTCAAGGCCGAGATAAGCTGCATGGGGGTAGAAAACCCTCCTGGAGTAGATAAACAGACACTGTTCACACACTGGACCTTGGCACTCTTGGCCTGGCCAGTCCTGAGGGCGTTGCAGTCCATACTGACCCTCTGGCTTGGGCTACTTCAGCATTATCTGTTACATTAGGTCTAAATCCAGCCTGTAAACCAGGCAGCAGGAAAGAAATTAACAGAGTTTTTTATTAAAAACGCAAGTGGAAGAATTGAAATAATTTTTAATATACCTGCGTTTTGCTCAAAGATATATTTTTCTTTTCCTCATGCTTACAAAATGCACCAGGCTAGGCACTTTGTATAATTTATCAAATTCTAACCCCCACAGAATTATATCCTTTATCTTTATGATATTATGAAGACATTTAGTCCAACTAATTTTATCTTTGTTTAAAAAAAGCCTTACTACCACGGAATGAACAAAATTATCCAATAGATATTCCCCTACTTCACATATTTGAATACCACTGCAGAACAATGCCAAGAAAATGAGAGTTCATGGGAGACATCCCAACAAGTCCAAGTGAAACACTGACAATGAAATTTCTAGGTATGAAAATGCATGTTGAGCTAAAAGGAAAAACAGCATTTTTATAAAAAGAACTTTGCTTATCAGAATTACATAAAAAATGAAGTATACAAAATAACTTTAAAACTCTTTTATTAATTTTAAATTGGCACGACCCCCTTGGACTGCACACTAGATCAGGCCTACCATAAACTTTGACCTTAAGAATTCATCAAGGTTTTTTAACTTGATATATTATATACCTGTGAGGAGAACATTTATTTACTGTTAATACACCAGAACATGAGGAAAGCTAAGTAATTTATGTGTTTCTATTACACTTTTCCAACCCGTCTCACAAAAGAACCATTCAGATGATCAGAAAGAGAAATGTAAATGCACAAAAATCTGAGTCAAAAGGTCTGAATTATAGTTACTGTGATAAATTCATCAGTTGTGCATTTCTTTTCATGAACTTTGTTTCCTTTTGAACACCTCTAAAACAGGGAAACTTTTCCTCCACTCTGTTGTACTATGAAAAAGAAAAAAGGATAAAAATGAATTTTACAAGTTTAAGAAACTCCATGCTTCTTTTTAATGAGTAAAAAAATTCTCGGGTCACACCACAGTGACCTAGAATCCCAACTATTATCACCATCACATGCAGCTGTGTACAGCATCTAACATTATTATTCCTGGAAACATTATATGTGCTTAGAAGGGGAAATAAAAAAATCTTCTAGTATTCAGGATGCACTCTACAGGGTACAGCTTGAATAAAGGTGTTGATCTGCCTTCTGAGCATTTATGGATGATCTGAGAAATTATAAAGCTTCTGGCAGTAAGCTCACATAATACAAGAACTAAAATACACCCAAGTTCTACCCCACTTTGGTGCATTTTATCAAAGGCAGGAAGAGAAACAATTAGGACAGAGTTTCTTCAAAAGAAAATTATCAATAAAGATGAAAGGCTTAGCTATATTCGTAAGGAAAGGGAGGAATTGGAGAAGAACATTTGTTTTCTTTTTTAAAACAACAAATAATATACACATGAATTGTAAGAAATACCACCAAAAAAATATATATCACGGATGAACATTGTGAAATTCAGGAGAAACTATCAAAGACACTTAAGGAAACATAGCAAGAATTTGTTTGAAAACAAAAGTTCAGTAGACTGGGCGGAGTTCAGTGGAACAGCAATACATTCATAGATACGAGGCGGGGAAAAACCCAAACCAAAACCAACAACATAAAGCCCAGCAAACATATAAGCATAATTTATTCTATGAAGAAAACATAGACTGAGCTTGGTAAGCATCTGGCTGGGTTTCAGTTTATATATATAGTAATAATTCCCAATCTCTAAAACAGCTTGAAATGGTTCATTTTTCCCTAACAGACCCAGAGGGTCTAGGTAAAGTGAAAATCTCCAGGGATGGATATTCCTGTTTAAATGCTTTAATGGAAACTCTCATTTATATCTCTTGCACTACTCTGAATAAATCAAGTGGTCTTAGCCTGAAATTGTGAAACACAGGCATGTGGAAACATCATCCCCTTGAAGGATCAGAAGTGAATCAAAAAGTGATTCTTGTTCAACTTAAAAATACGCCAAAACCACAAAGTCTGTCATGTGAACAGAAACACATCAGGAGAAGCAGAATTCTTATTATAAAAATTCTGGAGTCCCAAAAGGAGTTTTTAAGCTCTTTTGGGAAGGTGTTGGCTAGAATCCTGAGCCTGGCTGAGCAAAAATACAAATACTAAATCACTGATGAATACTAACATCTGATTCTGGAAAAAATGATCAGTTTTTGTCTGAATACTTCTATAAGTATCATTTATTTCAACTTAAAAGCCAACTAAAAGCAAACTGTAACACATTTGCATTTAAATTATTGAATGAATTCTCTTACTAATAAAACAGAAACAGTTATTACAAACAGGATTCTAAATGCTGCACTGACAGTAATCAGCACTGTAATTCAAGGTACCAATTCAAACACCACATCAAGGCATGCTGGAATATCCCTATTCAAGTCATCATTTAAGCACTGGCCGAAGTGCTTTCATAAACTGGATCCTGTATGTTCAGTCACAATAAAGAGTTAGTGTTTTCATCAGTTACTCAGAATCCTAAGACAGGTAAGAATCTCAGAAATGGGGATAACAGGTTAGCTGTCTTACCAGCAGTAGTCCAGAAGATGTGGAGGAAGCACTGGGATGTAAATATGTTGCCAATACATTGGATATAACAATGCAGCTGACGCATGAACACAAGCAGTTAACTAAAAATAAAAATACACACACAGAATTGGCAACAAAAAAAACATGAATAAAAAGAAAATACAAAATCTTAAATTAACTTTTAGACATGCAAGAATCTTAACCTCCCCAAACCACCTATTATATAATTTTGTAAATTACTCTGAATTGCCAAAACACATCCACGAAGAACTCTGGTGTAAGTATACAAGCACAACATCTGCAAGAAGTCAGGCTAACAAGTGGAGCTAGCCCTCCCTGCCCAGCTCCTCCTTGGAAAAAGGGAAATAATCATGAATTACTTGATGCAGTCATGGTCAAACATGAGTACTGCCATGAACACACAGGACTGAGGTGCACCCCAGTTTCACTTGGCTCCACTGAGTGGGAAAGACTCAGGGGAGTTTTCTGGTCCCCATTTCTGCCATTTTTAACTGGAATTGACCAGAAGCTGCATGAAGAGACAGAACAGCACTAAACTCAGAAGCAGGATTAACTCCTGTTTGTGTCACTACCTTGATTTCCAAACTATCTTTAAAAAAAAAAAATTCCCTGAAGTGAATATTCCCTGTAACAGAAAAACAACTTAAGTACAATTTTCCAAAACTCCCTTCCCAAAGGCGACTTCCAAGCCTGGCACGAGGATCATGGAAAATGAAGGACTCCTTGACCAAGAAAGGAGGTGCTACAAACTGCTTACCACTCAAAATGGACATCTCTGGTTTTCTAAAACAAAAAAACCCACCACTTTACCCCACAACAAACAAACAAATGACTATGGAATTCGTTAGAAATGGGGCCAAGTTCATTATACAAGTGAACAGAATAATCTGCAATATGTAAAGAATTCAAATTTGATCTATCTTTGCTGTCAGGGAGTCTCTCAAATTTTGATATTTTATTATGCAGGCATAGAGTTACAACATGAGAAGAAATCAAGACTGTGTTTAAAAGAAGGTGGCTTCTATCCATCACGAACCTCACAAAAAAGGGGAAAAAAAATTTTAAAGCAAATGCCCCACTTAGAAGTTACCAAGCTGATGGAAAAGAGGAGGCTGTCCTAATGTTTTATATCACAACAAAATTACTACCTGAGTTTAACTTGATAATAGCACTGGTTAGTAGACATGAACTTTCACAGTAACAAAACAAAGAGCTAAAAATAAAATGTAAATCCTGCCCATACAGCAAGTGCTAAAACATTATGGATTTCACAGGGGAAAAAAAACAACCCTCTTTGTGGAACAGATCAGTAGTTAAAGCGCTCACACCCTGGCTGTCTTGGACATTTAGACTTGTAAATAAAAACTGCACTACAATTTTGTACACGTATTTTTACACTAAAAATGAAAAAAAGCAGTTATGAGACCATTGCAGCAGAAATCACAGACAATTACAATTTGTGCAGCCTAGTTTGCTCAGCACTCAGATTAATATAACACGATTAAATATGGAAAAGAAGAGGGTCTGAAAGCTCCTGAGGGATATCATTAGGGCAAATTGCCAAAGAATGAAACATGAGCCAGTCAGGAGAGTCTGGAAGCTGCAGTGGTACCAAGGGACTTGAATGTTCGACAGTTGGAGCTTCAGTAATGTGTGAACTGCAGGTTAAGGTATCAGGAGACTCTGTTCACTGACACACAGAATGTCACTATTGACCAGCGAGCTGCCCGAGCCTGACAGCTACGCTGCAGAAAGCCAAGGATATCATAATTCCCTATTTAAACTCTTCCTCTCAGATTAACATCTCCTTTCTTAGCTTTACACCACACCAACGCAATTACTCTCATTTTGGATTTATAATAACGGCTATTTTAATAATTACTGCGTGGTTACTAAGAATTGATTTAGGGGAAGAAATAAATGAGTACTTTATCCCTCTTTTACACAGTGGGATTTACGAGGTTTATTTCCATATTATCTCTCTCTGTACTTTAACTAACACTACCGATAGCACAGTCTAGCTCAGCATTGTGTTTTTTGCTCTTTCACTCAGAATGGATATGGAATTCCTAATTAGTGTATCCACATACTATTGTACACAGTATATAAATTTCAAACTACAACAACCTATATAAAAATTAGCATTTCATGTATTTCAATCAGAGGCTTGAAAAAAAGCTGAGCACACAGTTATACAGGATATCCCCTGATGTATACATCGCCTCCTCCTCCTAATAGGCATTCTTAAATTATGAATTAAGATGACTATACCACTGGCATGAAGAAATTTCCCTATCTTATGCATATGCCTGTTATGTTTTAATTCTCACTTTAACAGAGGAAGTGTGCAATGCCTTGAAAACATCTGAAGCTTTTATTAACTTGTTTTATAATCTGTATTTTAGTGTGGCACTCACACTAGCATCTATTTAAAACTTACTTTAATCTGCTAAATTTTACTATTTCCAGTAGGAAAGGTAAAGATTCGATTACTTATACATCAAGCTTTTGTTGTACTGTTCCTTGTTTTTCTATTTAATATCATCTTAATGTAGGATCTTATTTAAACATTTCTCTCTATTCTGCTGCAGTAGGTTTCCAAACATTTTAGTATGCCTTGAACACGTTTTATAGTTTCCTGTTGCACACAGCCTCTAAGACGAGCAGCTATGGGATTGTGCTGCTCTTCAAACTGTGTGACATTTTAATATTCCACCAACTCTGCCTTTAAGCAAACACTGATAAGATAATTATGTATTTCATATTAAAATTTGCAAACTTCCTGGAAAAAAAATCTTTTTGCTTTTTTTACTGTTTCAACGGTGATTGCATTTCTCAAATTAGCTATTTAAACAACCTTCCTCTTTAACTGACACATCCACTCCACTGAACAGAAGGGGAGCTGCTGTGAACCCTGGAACGATGCTGCACGTCCTAAGGAACCAGGCAGTTCAAGAGATCTGAAAAGCCAAGCACCAGGTAGAACTCAACCGTGTACATCAGAGCTCTACAAAGGTGACACCAGATTTGGGGGTGTCCAACAGCGTCTGTGCTTGGGAGCAGAGCCCAGCAGGCACCTGCCAAAGGCTGCAGGAGGAGATCCTCAAACAGAGCACACAGCACAAGCTCCCAGGCAAAGAAATGAGAGTCTGTTGCTTGACCAAGCGGGGATATCTTCTGCAGAAAACAATTCCTAGCAGTCTTTAGGAACAAAGGCATCTCTCTGGAGTCTGTTGATTGACTGCTATTTATTCCAAAAGGAATTATCAAGAACTACCTTTTAAAAATAATAATGGTAAGGAAAGATACGTCACAGGTCAGGAAAATCTCATTTTCAAAACAGGTACACATTCTCCCAAATTACCTTGAAGTTATTCTCAAGACTGTGTACAACTCTACTTATTTTTCCACTGACAACTGGACAAACATCAGCTGTGAACTGTGATTCCTTTTACAGGTAAGTTTTCTATAAAAGGCAAAACCCTCTGTCCAATAAAACTTGCTGTATGTTTATGTGTACACACAGATCACTGCACAACTCTGGAGTTTGCTAAAAAATCATAAATTATAGCAGAGAAGTGTTGCAGAACCTAGTTTCTGCAAATCTCGTAATTTATTACCTGTTTAGAGGCAACAAATGATGTTGAGACATCCTCCTGTAGTTCAGCGCACTAGGAAAGATCTATTAGAGCTGTGTTTCTATCCAAAAAAAAAATGTGTAGGCAGTTTCTAAGTAAACCCATTTGCCAACATTGAATAGAACTTTCAATATTTTTGCTTCCATCAATTTTGATTTTTAACTGTTTTTTCTCCGTGTCAAAGAATGTCTTTTGTTTAAACAAATTTTATTTTCAAAAATAAATCTAATTATCTATTGGTTTAAATGAATGGTTTTTAAACTCCATGAACAGCATGAGTCAATTGATTTGAATTAGTTAAAAGGAAAATTTCGATGTTCAAGCCTCTAACAAATGAACACATCTAATCTGAAATCTCTAACACTTGCACTGGACATGAGAAGAAGCTTTATGTCTCATTCCATCAGTATTAGGTTTACTAATAGAACTGAGTACAAATGAAAGTTTTGGTCTGTTTCTGATCTCTCCTGATAAGATTCTGCAGCCAGAATCAATGTGTGAGTTTTCATCTCCTGCAAGGAAAGTAATTGGTGTTTTCTCCAGAGTACTGCAGTGATTCTGGTAAAATAATTTTTATCTTTGCCCCTGCAAAAAAACTTCTGAACCTTCATGCCCAGTGAAAATACAGTCTCTCCAAATAGTGAGAGAGCACATTACAGAGTTCGTTAGCAAAATTCATTACTGAGGGACAGAAAATTGATTGCTACCAAATCTCTACAAGACTAAATGCTGAAATTCTGGAGAACGATGAGTTGCTTTCCACTCATGGCAATAAGCAGATAGTTGAGAAGGCTGCTGTTCAAAATCTATGCACTGAAGAACAGGAACAGCCAGGAGAAGTTTTTGTTCAAGACAGTCAAAGCAGGTTTACCTGCTCCTGGGAACACAGAGTGCAGCTCCTCCCCTCCCTCACGTGGATGCACTAATTCTGATGTGCATATCTGCTACCCCAATGCTCACTTCTATCAATGAATCTTTCTGCTCTGTATTTCAAGGGGACTAGACCCTTTTTCTGTTATTTTTTTTCCTTTTCCTCATTTTTGCTTTTGCTAAAACACTGTGACATGTCTAGAGCCACACTACTTCAGCTGAAACACTTTCTGCAGACTCACAGATAATGCTTATTTGATATCTATTATTCACATAATTTCAATGAGTAACGTGAAAATACCTGTATTCTGCACAAAAGTTACCTGGCAGTTTCTTTCTATCTATATAAATTACTTTCTTCAAAGCCTTTTCTATAATCAAAGGTAAAAAGAGAGGAAGAGCATAGGTGACAAGATTTGCACACATTGCAATGCACAAACTAGAAAGACAGAAACTGATTAGCAGAATCTTGTCAGAAAGCCAAAAACAGCAACAGAAGTCAAACAAATGCTAAAGTAAAATTAACCTGTGGTTCTGTACAACCTTTCAAAATCTACTGAAAGCAACTAAAGAACTACTGTGATAAAACCATTTCCTGAAAAATCGTCAAACACTGTCAATCTCTGTCAACACCATGCCCAGAAATGGGTACTGGTGTGCTCTCTCCCTCCTCCCTCACAGTCCCAATGGGCCAAAGAACTGCTTCCCTCCCACTGCCTTGACCACACATATGTTGAAAGATGCCCAAGATTCTGTTTAGTTTTGTTATCCCATCTACTCATTAATACCTACAGCAACAAACTGCAGGGGAGGGGTCACTGTTTTACCACAATTACAGCAGTTACCATCAGCCTGGACCACCCGCTGCTGCTCCCACCCCAGCACTCCCAGGTCACAAGAACTACTGAGAAACCACTATCTGCTTCCTGAAAGGGGAACAGTTGTACAGGTGAAAGGAAGCCTCTCCTCTACATTATTACAACTCACAAGACAACCAACTTTAGAGGGGCAAACACATCTAAAACCTGTTTGATGGAGAATCAGATCAGGCCCCAAACCCATAACAGATGCTTACTATTTGTGGACACCTACCTTTCCATCCAGTTCTTGAACAGGGGGTGGGGGCAGGGCAGGGGGAAAGATTGTTGGGGAGTAAAGTGGGAAGGGAGCTCTTGCTTCTGCCAGTTTACAAGAGAGCATAAATCTATTCCCAGCTCTAAAGATTAAATGCTCAGACTAAATGATAAACTAGCCCATTCTGCTGGCATTGGTGAGAAATCACTGAGGAAAAAAAAAATTAGCAAGGAAAGAGAACAGAATATATTGTCCAAGCCATGATATGCAAAGCCACTTCTATGTAATTCTTTAATTTAGCTCCTGGCTAATCATTTTCCATCTGCCATTTCCATAATCTTTAGGAAGAAAAAGAGGGAGGACCTTAAATCAGCCATAATGCATTTTCCTCCTGTTGGCAACATGAAAACCCAGCTCTCCTCTCTCACAGAAGGGAGAGAGAAAGGGAAATATATTTCCAGTTCGCAGATGAAAATTTTAAGTTTTTCCCTTGTAAAAATTAGAGATGTAAAAGAAAACACTTTTATATAAAACTTATTTTCTCCTGGAATTGCTGTTGGGTTTTTTTAGGATTATTCACTTCCTTTTATCATTCTTTCTGGGGGAAGGAAAGAGAAGAGATGAGTGTTATTCATGATTTTGACAGCACTTCATATACAATCAATTTCATTCTTCTCTTGCAATTCTTGATTCACAAAGCAGCATTATGGCATCATTCTTGTGCATTAGTTTGGAAGAGAAAAGAGAAGGCTGCAGACACGGCTTGTTCCTTGCCTATGGCTCCAGGAGTGACATGTTTCCCAATAACGGAAGCTGAGCAGAAAATAGAATTGAAGTGGTAGTAGACAGGTGAGTGCTCAACAAGGAATACCACTGACATACTGTGCCCACACCAGGGACCTACAGGCACTTTTACAGATCATCAGAGGTATCTATATAACAAAGTAGGTGTGGGTGCAGAGAAAAAAACATGTAACTTCATTCAGTTACTCAATATTTTCATACCATGAAGGTTTTTTGTATTTTCTGTAGGTTGAAAACTGAACTCTTGGAAGTTAATCATCAGGTTTTATCCCTAACATGTTACAGATCAGGTTAACTAACATGCCTCTCATGATACTCATCTATCCTATAATAAACTAACTATGCTTCTTTATATCATCTGTTCAAAAATCGCCGTTTCCTCACATTTCTTCATTTCATCTCTGTACGTTCTTGATTTGTTTATTCACATCTTGACATTCATTTACTCCCTAACCTCTTTATCTCTGCCTTGATCACAAAAACACAGAACACCACAAACATTCACACCTTCATGTCCCTTTTCCTGACCATCTCCTGACACGTCCTTTCCTTCCTCCTTTATTTTATAATGTCTCCATGGAGGAAGAGCTAGCCTCCCATAAAATGAGGGGGTTCTGCAGACATTTCTCACCTCTGACAGGAGAGCTTCCAGGAAAATAATTTTTTATTAAAATTTCCTCCTCCAAAGGAACTCCATGGCATGTTCTTCTGCCATACACTAACCAAGAAGCAGCAGGGAAAAACTTCTTCGTGAACGGCTGACAGACAACTTACTGTAGCAAGAGGAGAGATAACCACCAATGATGCTATAGCTCATCTTATCATTGGTGAATTCAGGAACAGAAGAGTGATAAAGCAGTGGCAAGTGTGAAAAGGGGAAATCTTGCCATACCAGCACACCAGAACAAGGGCTGGTATTACACGCAGGCACCCTCCAGCAACTCCTCCTCACTTCTTTTGCTTCACACAACCACCAAATTACTTTACTGGTACTTTTTGTAGGGGGTGAGACGGTTCTGCTCAACAGAATAGGGACTCTTTCCCTTTCAGTTCCCCTTCAGCCCAGCCACAAAGGACTCAGTTCCTGAAGGCTTCTCTCAGAGTGCTTATGCCCACAGCAGTGCCCACACTGGCTCTACACAGAGGTTTTTTCCCTCAGTTTCTACTGAATTGCCAAATCTCATACGAACTGGAGAAAGAAACAACTTTGCCCCAGTTTAACTCAATCGTGGAACTTTCTTTTTCCTGCAAGTGCTAGTAAGTGAAAAATTAAATTCTGAAACTAATTTGTAGAGCTGTCTTTCTGTCTACGTGCCTTTTTTTTTTTTACAGTGTGGATTTTTGAGGTTTGGGATTTTTAATTTTTTTTTTATAAAACCCAGCAATGAAGTTCTTCATGTTTTACACAGATAGCAGGTAATAGCAATTTGCAACTATTTATTGGCTTTTCCCCTCACTCTCATTAATAGAAAAAGATTTTTTTAATCACACATTTCAATTTCTTTTCACAAATTCTTTCAGCAATTATTTCTCCTAATATTATGCTGTGGCAATGAGAAAACTATTCTGAACTTCAAGACTGAGAGAGCTTTCCAGATCTGGCTGTATATCCTAACCCCACTGTACTCCATACTGACACCCCACGGCCTCATCGCTGGAAGTGTGCTCCCTACAGGTGCCCCAATGGGAGCTTAACTGCACCTACAACAGTTCACACCCCTGCCCAGTTTATCTTAGAGTGCTTACACCTCAACTAAAAAAAATAAAAATTAAATGACACTTGTCAGTTACTTCCAGACCGAATGGCCCAGCTGAGGTTATATTCCAAAATTAATTCTAATTATGCTTCTGGGAGCACAGTGAGTATCAGCAGAATATCTGTTCTCCCTTGCAAGTTAATGATAAATTCATATCCATTTCTTTACTTTTAAGAACTAAATTTAGCCCTTGAATACTTCCAGGTCACATGAATTTGAGATACAAATTAAATTTTAAATCTGCAATATTTTTTCCTGAGCAACTACGGATAGTGTGACAAGAGCTGAACAAGAGTAATGAGGCAAAGAGAATAAAGTGAACGCTCAGTCCAATTCACTGAGGGCAACTGGGGGCAACTGTAGAAAGATCTCTTTGCACGGAAGCAACAGTAAAAGTGATTCCACAAATGTAGGTTTGTGTGTAAATTTATATTCAGTGCTCCTTCACCACAAAAAAAAAAAAAAAGAATCTGTATCTTCTATTGACACACACGTCTGTTTTTGTAGGGCTACCAAAGAAACCCAGAGCCAGCGCCAAGCAGAACTTGTGAGCACCGTGCTCTGAGACAGGTCAGGCTTGTATTATCCGAAACAAATACTGGTCAAAGTGGAGCTAACATTTAGACATTTGCTTTAAAGTGTAGCATCCCTTCCACCTGCCAGTGCCGGCCGCGGATCCCATCTAGTTAGCATATTACTGACAGGCTGATGAGAAAGCTCCTGTCAGACACTGGCCAGCCGGGTGTTGGAGACGAACACACAGCCCCAGCTGACTAGTTAGGGAGAGACTGCAGAGGTACAATTACAGAGGCATATGACAAGCTTTCATGCTTGAGTGACTTGAGAACCGATGACACGGCTTTAAACAGCAATCCTTCCTACCTCCGGTCACAAAACAGCAATAAGTCAACTGATGCACTGTTGTAAAATCATGATTTATTCCTTTGCTTTGAATACATGAGAGTGTGGTATGATGTTCTGGTAGACTACCACAGCAGGTGCACTTGGGGCCAAAACATCTAGGGCCTGCCTCCAGCATGCATAAAATCAATGCTGTAGTTCAGCCTTTCTGGAAAATCCAACCCCAGCGCTTCAATAATTTATAGAAAGGCTGAATTAAAAAATTATTTGTACTGAAACTCATACAGCTCCATGCAACTAATAAGAATACATGCAGATGCAGTGACGTGGGAGAAAACAGTGCTGTGCAAGAATATAGAGCCTGACATTTAGGAAAGGTCTTCCTTGTGCTGCTAAAGTGAAATAACTAACAGCCACCTCTGTGAATAGATCAATCCCTTTGTTTCATTCATCCTTTCTCTTAATCCAAAGCCATATAACTTGTATCTCTTTCATAGTTTACTGTTCAAAAGCCAGAAATGGTAATTTTTTGCTACAAACAGATCTTACAGAGCATAATCCTCAGGCTAGCTGAATCCATCTCGCTCTAATGCTAAGCCTGAAGCAAGCTGTGAGGTTGGTGATAATCACATTATTAAAGTGATTGGAAAGTCAAGCTAATAAAAGAATCAACAGTTAGGGCAAATAATGACCCAGAAGCTACAACAGAATGGAGTGGTAGGAAGTTTCCACTTGTATCTTGGTAGTAATTAGAAGGACTAGGCGACAAATATCTACACCAAAGGAGTTTTTAAAGGGGATAAACCCACAGAAAATCAATTTCAAGGAAGATGCAAAGAAAACACAACAGCTGCAAAAATCTGAAGATACACATAAAACAAAGCCTGCTTGGCTGAAATAAAATATAAACTGAAACACCCTCAAGATGGTTCTTTTTTTTCCTGTTTTTTTTTTTTTAATTAAAAAACTCTACTTGGCAGCTTAAAATAGGCAACCTTCTTTTCTTTTTTTTTCCCTTTACTTTTCCATTCAAATATAGCATAATTTCCCCCTCCTTTTTTCCATACTGAGACTGATCCTTTACTTGAGTATAATGACAGTATGAAATTAATAGGGCAGAAATGGTAGATAAAGAATTCCTGAACATAAGTAAGGGCAGTTTTCCATTCCTGGCCCCCACAAGAAGGGCGAGGAGAAAGTGAGCAAGGCCTTGAATTATGCCTTTTGTTATCAGTCACTGCCCTGAGATAGTGAACCGAAACAGAGCTGATAACTTGAAGGTGACATCACAACCCAGTCTTCATGAACTGACATAAACACTTGATATTCAGTTAACCCTAAAGATAAGGCACAACTCCCTTAACAGAAAGTTGTGCTGGATTGTACTACTTTTGAACAAATACTCTTCTCAAGTACCAAGCTGTAATTTAGGAATATTAAAACATGACCTTTGCAACAGAAGGAACCAGTCTGCTGTGTTTTGTATGCAACAGTAAAGCAGCACAAAGCCTGCAAAGGCTAATGTCCAAATACACTCCATTTGCTTACTGTATTACATCAAGGAATCCCTATTTTAGAAAAGAAATCTCTGATGCCAAAACCACATTTAATCATTCTTGGCAATTCAATTAAATTCTTATAGGCAATACTGGAAAGTGTTTCATTAACTTTCTTAACTATATTGCTCTGTAAAGAAGCAAGCCATGCATCACTCCTGTTCCGTTCATGAAAGATGAGCAGGCAGCACTTCTGTGAACTGAAGCTCCTAATAAGCCAGGTCTACTTTTCTGTTTTATCAGAACTCATTAGAGCAAATGAAAATTAACCAATCTTGTATCTAAAGCGGACCCAACATGATGTGAGAGTAATTTTGTATAGCTATGACTTAAGTAATGCTAGTAGACTAAAAAAGCAACCAGAAAAACGTGAAGCTGATGTGCTCTCTCATTTTGGATTTGACCTGCAAGCTGCTATTTACATTCACAGCTTGGGGACACTCTCCAGGACATCCAAACACCACTACGAACGTCTGGAAAGTGACATAAATTATTTTCAAGTGAAGACATAGGCAAGTTGGCCATTAATTCATTAAAAGGTTAGGAATAAACAGCTGAACTGTAAACAAAGTGGAAGTTTCTCACAACCAGAACATTCTATCTGTTGTTCTGTAATGACTTCCAGAAAGGAATCTGATCATGTAAATAAGGTAGTCTAGATCAGCACAGTCTAATTCTGGTACTTCCTCTTCTCTTGTCACATCATAGCAATAGGGACCAGCTGAGATGTTCAGCCTAACAAAAACAAATCTTAAGCAGATCCAAATGTAGGCTGAGAGCACCATTCTAAATCACGTCAAGCAGACGGGCACGTGCTCACCTGCAGAATGAATCTTCCACGGGCTCAGAGCTGCCACCATGATTCCTATCTCCTCTCTACTGGAGCAGTAAAACAGGGTTGACTGGGGCATCATTGGAGCTGAGGTTTTTTAATGCTGTGTTTCTTTTTTTTTACCCCTTTTTTTTCCCCTTTAATACAGCAAGCTGTGTTTCAGACTGGCAAAGTGAAAAAAAAATTCTGATTCCACAGTTTTACTACATTGTGTGAGCTTCTGTTAAGATAGGTTCTTTGAAAGGGCTTTCCCTTCAAAATCTATTTGCCCATTCAGGTCTTATTACTGTGTTGTAAAGCCCAATTCTTCCCCTAGCCATTTCAGGAAGAGAAGGGGAGCATGAAGAGGGGAAAAAACCCTGTAATAAAATATGGAAATGTCCTAGGAAAAAGTAAAATCTTCGGTGGTTAAAAAATATATCAGACACTACTAATGTGAAGATTGTCTAAATTAATTTAATATTTATTTTACTGGCTCTCAGTTGTCCACGTGGCCCCTACTTTTATGACCCCACGTTTGCTTCACTCCAGCTCCCAGGACCGACTTAGCTCCACACCCTGCAGAGCACTGGCAAAGTGCTGCCCTTGTGCTCTGCCCTAACTGCAGTGCTGGTCACACAGCCAGGCACCCAACACTGTGGTGTTTAAAAAAATAATAGTAAGGCAATTATATAATCACTGCTACAACCTACAATTGTAAAACCTGTCAGCCTTTTATGGCAATCCTGAATCTTCTCTATTTTCAATTTACTTTGGACTCAAAAAAATTGAAAGGAGTTTTATCCACTATTTATAATCAGAGAATTCTCACTCCTTACAGCACCTGCAAGTGTTTGAAAACAGTAATTTTTAGTACTATATCCAACCTTGTACCCATGTGTTCATTTTTTTGGTAGTGCAATTAGCAGTGTTTAGAAATACAGAATTGATTTTCCACCACAGACAGCATATTAAACAAAATTTTTTAATGCAGCGTTCTTCAAAAAAATTAAGGCAATGGTGCTTAATATGCTAAAGATTCTGCATAAGAATTATATTCTATGATTAAAACTTGCTTATAAAGTGACAGTCTTGTACTGATGCAAAATTGACTTGGGAGTATTTTTAAAATACAGAGGATTTTAAAAACCTGTAAGATTCTGTGAAGAGTAAAATAAATTGGCATCTGAATATTTAGGTATACTTTCCAAACATAATGCAACATTCTTTTATTAAGCAGTCTAGGAAGGCATAAGAGGGGAAAAAAAAAAAACATTTTAAAGTGGGCAGCAGCTTAAAACCTTTAATTAAAAAACTGCTATTTTGAGTTGTACGCTATTGACAGTCTGAAGAGCTGCTCCAAATCAGAGATATTACAGTGTGCACTCCCAAACCACTCTAACAAAGATGAATCTACCTATTACCAGGTTAGGATAGCAGCTATTATTAGGGACCCTTGATTTCTTTCAAGTAGCTCCAATGGAATAAGCCACAAGTGAATAATAAAGATCTTATAATAGCCCTTAAGAATTCTTTTTAGGTTAGAAGGCACAAAAATGAACTCAGGAGAGTTAAAGAACTCTCATCTCCTGATAAGAAAAATAATTAACCTGACTTAATGTATCTGAGAAGGTCTTATATAAATCAGACTTTTGTATTTCAAGAGCCAGACTAAAATCATATATTAGAAGAGTATGTAGATATTGTCTTATAAGTACACACGGAACATATCTAAAACCACAAAGGTCTGCAGGTCATTTTGTGAAATGTTCAATATATCCTACTTAAAAGGAGATGTGTGAAGTACTTACAGTGCTTAGTTTGCTGGAGGTAATAATGATTCGTCTCTCATGCAACATACTGGCATAAAGTTGCAGCATGTTGTTCGCATCCACAGCAACAAAATATTCAGTGAGGTTTCTCTGTTTAAATAAAAAAAAAAGTTAACAATATAACAACAGTAGTAGCTAAGTGGAACATTTGATATACATTACTTGTGAACATTTTTGTCTAATTAGTAGGTGGGAAAAAAAACCCAACCCAAACTATTAAAGAAACCCCTTTGCACCAAAATTTGTGCACTTTAAAAATAATTAATTGGGTTTTAAAGCAAATGAAAAGTTAACTGTGGCGTAAGCTATTATTATTTCGCTCATTTCATTATGCTTGTGACTTAAATTTGCCCTTTCGTTTTTTCAAATTTGAAAAAACATGAGATTGGTTATTATATCAATATCCCCACATGCTTTTAAGGTGACCATTACCTCCAACCCAGGAACAGATCTTCCACCAGTGTGATAACTGCTCTGTCACAGCTACAGTAATTAAACTGCTACTTAGCCAGGCTCTCCCAAAGCCAACAGATTTTATTCAATTTCAAGTACAGCAAAACAGCTTGTTGAACAACATCAAGCTTTTGCTTAAGCTGTGTGTGCCAGGACATCAAACATCCTGCAGAACTGGTGGAAGGTACTGGGTTCTTCCCACAGCCACCCTTTTCACCCCTGATAAGAATCCCACTGTGGGGTTTCATCAGAAGCAAAGTCACCAGCACCTCCCATTAAGAGTTCAGACATCAGAAAAGTGGGGGGAAAAGAGAAAAAGGTGGGGGGATCTCTGTGTTCCAGCTGAATGTAACAGTTATTTCTGCAGGGCACAGCGCCAGAGACACACAAGTTCTGAATAAGCTAAAATAGCTACCAGCAAAAACGCCTGGGAAAACAGCAAATTTTTGTAAACGCTGGAGAACATGTATGAAAATATACTAATACAGCCCTCAATATGCAAAATATTTAATCTCACACATTCATTATCATATCTGCAACCAGAACTCCTGTTCATCTCTTCTCAGGGACAACAATGTCACCGAATGTTCATGCAGGAGGTCTCTATCAAGGATAAGACCTAGCAGAAGGATGAACATCAACAATGGAATTGTGCACTAACATTCTGTTCTGAATGTGGCCAACACGCAGCAGCAAGGTCTCCCAGCCCTGACAAAACAGGCAGGGCAAGATGAGTAGGAAAAGCTTCAGAGTGGGGCAAGCTCCTTTTTGGATATATTGCAACATGAAACCAAAAAAAAAAAAAAAGGAAAAGACCAAGACCCAATGGTCAATCCAGCTCCATGCAAATTCATAAACCCATTATTAATTTCAAGGCATGGAGTTGCTGCATAGAATTTTGGAAGACATAAAAACCAGAGCTTTAAGGCTACAAACACTCCATTTCGCAAAAAACCCTCTGGTCTTTTAAGTGCTACTTTTAAGGGGTTGTCAGAGGCCGGTGCACCATGAGAATTTGAGTCCAATTTACCTTGGACACCCTCTAACACTGCAACTGATATGGTGTGCTGATTTTTTGTTGAAAAAGCTGTGGTAAAAAACAGTTCACAATCTCGTACAGACCAATTTATCTTTGGGAGACAGTCACAGTTATTTCTCTGTTACATCTGAAAAGTTACTGCCCCTGAAATATGTGAACCTTACAACAAAAGGTAAAAAAATTCATTTTATTGCTAATTTACTGTAATTACCTCATCTCTTCACTCCTTGCATGTTCTAACTCCCCTTAGTACATTACTACTTTGATTCACACTGAAAGGACGAGACTTTCATTAATGGAGTAAAAAATAATTATAGAAAGGCACCTTAAAATTATTTTACCTTTCTCAAACCAGAAAAATAAATCTACAATGACATCACTGCAAGATCCTCCAGCAGCCACAGGTCCAGAGAGATAGTTTCCCATATTTTCTTCAATTTGAGCCCATAACACACCTTCTAGCCTCCAAAACTACATTCTATTGGAACTTATTATTATTACCCCAAATAATAAATTAAGAGATTCCTTAAAAAGAGGCATTCAAAACACAAGGTGAAAGAGATGAAGACATAAATTTAAAAACTAAGCCCTGTCCTGCCCAATTAGCCCTAGCAACAAGTGTCCTCTCTTATTCTTCCATCCAGCAACCTTCCCTGGTTTCTAGGGTTGCAACATGGTCCATGCCACCAGCTCAGACTCCTTCCCACCAGCACAGACGGACCCTCAGGCCCCCTCCCTGCTACCAGCACCCTCCTGCTCCTGGCTCTGTGTCCTTCCCTGGCCCATCCCACCCTGCATCACAGGATGCTGAGGGGAGCTGGGAGCAGCTCCCTGCTGCCCCAACACCATCATCCACCAGGAACGAGCTCTGGGGCACTAAATGATTTTGGGAACCCCAACAGCTTAACTTCCAGAAGGAAGTCACTGTTTGAAAGTGTAACAACACACACCTATACAGCCATATACAATTCCAGATTTAGAGGCTGGAAGGGGGAAAAAGGACCCTTCAAAGCTCTTTTATGAGATGCTACCTAGCTAAACACCTCATAGAGAAAGTGATCTGAGATTTCCCATTTGCACTCTACCCACAGCACCATCCAGGATTCAGCATTTACAGAATGCAAGTCTTCATAAAGAAAATAAAAACAACAGCCAAAAAAAGAGCCCCAAAACCTCTGTTCCTGGTGCTTGGTTAGCATCCAAGTGTAAGCAGGTACAGCATGTTTTCAAAAAGCCTGAAAAAAAACCTTCTTGCACAAAAAATGACTGCATATCTTGATGGCTGAATTTGCAGCTTAGCAAGGCACTGTCTAGAGTGCAAGTATTCAAAAAAAACACAAGGTGCAGAAGTAGAATACATTTTATATAAGTAATCCTAGCACATGCAAAGAAGCCAAGTAACTATGAGCAAAGGGTGGATACAGCAGTGGTCAGAAATGCCCTGTTAATGCTTTAAAATGGGTTAATGAATGCAACAGTAACTACCAGCTAAAGGTTGCAATAACAGACATCATTCATTTCTAAAAACAGTCTTGGGAAAAAAAATCTCCTCTTGATAAAAGCAAAAGTTCAGCTTAGCCCAGAATGAGGTTAAATAAGAAATGGAATACTTACACTTTCAGGGATAGTTGGCAATCCAGTTATATCAGGAGTAATGAAATACGAGTGCTAATCAATGGGAAAAAATAATTGATAATTTATGCACACAGGAAAAAAAAATCTTTTCTTAAAAACCCAGCACTTCGGATTTCCAACCCCATCTGTGTTTAAGCAAATAGCCTTTTCTCTAATAACATTCTTGCTGCTGCTAGACAAAGAATTAAGCAGATCACAACATGAAATGACAAGCTCTGGTTCTGCACAGCACAAATTCAAGGGAACAAAATGCTGGGCTGCAGTTTTGAAATAAAACTGAAATTAAGCCAGCTTTAAATGTTCTCACGAGCCTGAGAGTAGCATTGATTCAATTAAGCATTGAATTAAAAATTGCAACAACAAAAAAGTTAAAGGACAAAATGTAAACTTAGAATGGAAAAGAAAAACCATGCACATGAGAAAAATAATTAGAATAGAAATACTATTACTCGATATGCATTCTCCTTTCTTTCCAAACATCTTTGTATCAAAAATGTGCTAACAGAAATGCAAGATCTGAAGCCTGAGATTCTGCAATCACTTATGAAATACATTAACAATTTTATGCATCTTAGTTTGAGGCCATGTAGGATGTATATGTAAAATGGGTTAAACTAAAACCAGATGTAATTTAAATTACTCTCATTAATCCAATGCTCTTATTAGTTACCAGATATGGAATTAGCTCAGAAATTTTAAGGCATTTTTGCATGTTAGTCTAAATCTTGAAGGAGAAAAAAACTGCGTGCGTATTAAGCAAAGAAGATAATTATTGATTTTTTAGCTTTCATTTGTTTTTAACAGAATTTTGACATTTTTCCAGACTTCTTTTGTTTTTACAGTACATTTTTACAATTATAATTAGCAACAAAGACACAGCTTGTTTTCAAGTCAAATTTGAAAAGATATACCAAAACAAAGTCTATAAGACTTGAATGTGTCTTGCTTTCAAGAAAAAAAAAATTAATACTATTAAGTCTGTGTAGGAGACTTATTAAACCAGCTTGATACATTTAATAGAAACTTTTCCCCACAAATTAGGTCATTTGGCAACAGTTAAAATTTAAGAAAAAAATTGGCTTAAAAAAGGCATCCCATAAACATCATACCACTTGCACAATAAACATCACAGGTATTGTTTCACATCAACACAGCAAAAAAAGAGGTTTTTTTTCTCCAGTCAAGAAGAGGAAAATATTCAGATTAGATTTAGAATTAGAATGCCTGCATTCTTCAGAAGTATATTGAAAACAGAAAATTATTCCCTATATGTAATAAGGTCACAGAATATTTATCAAAAGATTTCTGAGTAATGAAGTTATTAACTTGGAGAAGTAATCATTTCTAATTAACAAAGTAATAATATTTCACTCATTAAACAGAAAAGGAAGCCAGAACTATGAGAAGCAAAAGCCATTACTGCAGTCATTAAGAGTCATAAAGCAGCAAAAATACTGTGGTATGGAGTCCTTGCACATCTCTGTGAACTCTCTTAGGAAGATGTATGACCTTGGAAGAGATACTAAATTAATAGTTGCTGTCCTGTATGAAGTTTTCTCTAAAAAGGACACTGGAAAATGCAAGTTTTGCTCATCAGTTCAAGGGTTTGATTTTTGTAGCAGTTTTTACAAAAGGATTACGATGCACACACACATAGCTCTGAAGCTGGATTTAAACAGAAAAGGAACGTTAATATCAGACTGGTCTTTTAGGCCAAAGACAGCAGCAGAATTTCCCAAAGGATAGGTATAAAAAAGCCTCAAATCAACAGAGATATCCTATAGTAAGTGATTATTTCTTTAATTACGATAGGCTTTAGATAGTCAGTGCCTTTTAAACTCACCGATACAAGACAAGGCTGTTTTTTCAAAACTTGCTCACTTGCAAAAATCATCTCTTGGTTCTTATGCAAGATGAGAGAAAGATTGAACAGTTGACTTTTGAGTTTTCCAACAGAAAAGGCCAAAGCTGGCTCTACTGCTTGTAGTATTCCATGTTTAAAATACTGGCTGAAAGTAAGTTTTATTCCTTTTATTCCTCCCCCATTTGAATTCAGACTTAGCTGGCTTTTCCAACAACAATACAATTTTTAAAAATTTTTAAAAAGTAAAAGTGACCCAAATTCTCTTTAAGCTCAGGTTTTATAGAACAAATGACCACCTCATAAATTTCAGCTGCAGAATATTTGTTACTGGGACCAACAGGCGAGAGTAGGACTTGGTTCCTAACTGGACAAAGGTATTTTGGTGTCTCCTGACCAAGGATTGCTAGAAAACACCACACATCCAGATACCAGATGTAATTTACACACGGTTATGCACACACACTCCTAAGGACCACTCTGGTCTGCCACCCAAACCCTGCTGCAGCAGCCATGAGCCTTTACCCTGCAGCACATCTGAGTGAATGAAATCTGAACCACACTGATCCTGGCACAAGGAAAAGCCAGCTCATGATGTCATTTCTACAATTATTTTTAAGTCTATTACTCCTGGTGGTTCCAGTCTACAATATTTGAGGACCAAGAAACATCAATACAGAAGACTAGAACTGAAAGTGGCAATAAATATTTCCCTGCTCTCTGCAGCATTACAAAAACAGAGATGCCTGCAGACCCAACAAGCATTGGGATTCCAGCTGACCCATTCCTCCCTGCTCTGCCCTGTCTGAACCCACAATATTTGCTCGACTGTCCCTGCAGCCAAGCATTTGGCAAGAGGCATTTAGATAACCATCGTTCAGCTAGAAAGATTTCAAAACTCTTTGATATAACTGGGAACAAGATATAATTGAGAAAAAAATCAATTCCAAAGTCAGTCAACACTGAAATAAAACCAATAAGTATCGACTTCATAGCAAGCGATCTGTTGTTCCAGTGCAGCCAGCTGTATTCACCAGAACAGCCACGTCCACATTCCCCACAACACTCATTTTGAGGTGGGCAACTTCTAGAAAGGTGAACTTTGTGAGAAATACAAGGAAAAACATATTTAAAACTTCTCTATGTCCCTCTGAAGCACAGGAGTTCTGATGGACATTTTATAAAGTATTTTAGAGTTGCCAAATTATAATTGGTTGTAATACTGCAGTTAATGATAGCAAAATATTATTTGATATATAGAAGTATTTTTGGCAAAAGTGCTAGGAACTGAAACATTACACTGACAACAGAAAGGAAAAACTTATCAACAGAAAGAGTTCCAAGAGCAGCCTCAAATCCAGTCCACTGTTCTGGTGAAAAACAACAAACAAGACTGGAAGGACTTTAAATACAGTCAATTAGCACTGTACAAGGTGGGAAAATATTAGGTCTCTACAGCATAGTGAAAAAACTAGGAATTTGAAGTATGAAAAATAAAATAAAATAAAATAAAATAATCATTATGCTAAGCAGCAAGGATCAGTAACTGCTGGAACAGAAGTGTTAGACTCCATTTTTCTATGCCTTCCCAATAGGGCCAGATGGTCTTCTAGAACCTGTGCTTACTTTAATTGAAGTACAGGGCTCATTTCTAAAATACATAAGCTGAGAGCCACAAGAAATCACACAAAGTCAAGATAAATATTTAACAGTATTTCAGTGTGTGCGTGAGCAAAGCCTTCACAAAATCACTTCTTTCTGTGTGCTGCAAAGCGTGATGGCCCAGCCAAGACCCAGGTATTTGCACACTGTTTCTGGCAAGTGCAGTAACTGTACAGATGCTCTGAACATGCACAATGTCTTGGAGACAGCAGAGGTTCTGTGCTGGCTTTATATTTCCCACAAGCTCTACAAATGTGTTTAAACATGCACCCATAATCTAATTCCGGTTAAAACTTCAGGAACAGGAACGGTAACAATGACACATCCGCTTTTTGATGTTCCTGCAGCAACCCCATCTTGCCCCACCACCACCAGCCCATCCCATATCACAAAAAGTCAGAGCAAAAAAGCAAAGGAGGCCTGGACACATTCTTTCACCGAGATGTGCCAGAAGTTTCACATAACAGAGAGTACTTCTGTTCTTCCGACAGCATTTTTGTATGATTAAGCAACACTAGGAAAAAGGAGAAGGAAGATGGGAAAGCAGCCAGCTTTCACAGACTTTTGACCAATCCTGAAACTGTACCTACTCAGACATAAGAGGCAATAAAACTGAGTTAGTGTCTCCTGATGCACAGCAGGAGAAACCAAAATTGTCTACATGAAACAGCTGGAAGCACAAAAAAGTAGTTCTAGCACTGTCAGATCCTACTGCAGTTTAGTTTCTCATCCATAGAGCAAAATTCAAATTTCTGCTCCTTTATGACTATGACTTTTAGCAAACAATATGAGAAAAACTCTACCCTGCACAGAGGGAAAAAAAAATAAAAAAGGTTGTCCAAGTCAGTTAATGATGGGAAGCAACACAAATTTACTCTTTCAAAGGGCTGAGGTTTCTTTTTCTTTCAACTTCACCTACTATTTCATAGTTAGTAGGAATAAAAGAGAAAAAATACTTACCACACTTAAACTGACTAAAGCATTTGCCTTTGGCACAGGATGGCTATACAATGATTTTAACAAATCATTTGAGTCATTTTCCTACGGGGAATATATTTTAAAGGTAGTTAATTATCATATAAAAACTAATTACTATTTACTACACATCAAACTACATATTGACAAAGAGATATAAATATTTAATGACCAAAACAATTGCAATTCACAGTGAAATATTTAAATATTAAGTATAAAATTCAGGCCAGCTTTGAATCTCATAAAATGATTGTATCTGCAAGTTAAGCCAATCTCTTACATGTTTCCCCATACACTCCTCAAGGCAATTGCATCATTTGCAACTGAAAATTGGGATACCCTGTCTAGCTGGTCTGTATATCCTGGACATCATCTTCCTAAAACTGCTAGCCATGATATAGGTTTATTCAAAATTTTATTAACTATGTCTCATCAAAACACATAAAATAGTTAATAAGGTTTACTAAAACGTACTTGCAGCTACCTGGTTTAACTGGGATCCCTCACTTCGGTCTCTAGAAGGGACATTTACTTGGGAAAGAGAAGTGATTGGAGCTTTTGTTGGTTTGGGGTTTTCATTCAGTTTAGGGGTTTTGTTCATGGAGATTAAATTCTTTGTGTTGCCCAAGTAAAACCAAAAGCATCAGCTGCAAGCCAGGGCCAGCTTTCAAACACATTGTTTTGAGTTTACAGGAAGCTTCTGCCTCTCCTTGTAAGAAGATGATGCTATTGGACCCCACACCAACAAACAAGACTTTGTGTCTAGCCCTTGGTCAGATGAACAGTACCTGGGCCAGGAGGGAGCAATGTCCTCCCACAGCCTCCTCACCAGCAGCTATGGCACCAGGCAGCGTAACAAACTGCCTCCATGCACTGCTGAAACTTTCCAACCCACAAAACAGTGGCCTCAGCACATAAAACAGCAAACCCTGCTACCTAAATTACTTGAAGTAAGAACTGCAAGGCCAGCACCAGTGATCAAGACAATCCCTATCCCTTTCTCTCAAATACAATCTTAGTAACATTTTTTTCTATTACAGTGAAATGGGGACTAAACCCAAGGTCTAATCAGAGCATTGGTAAGACTTATATATTTCCACTTTATTGAAACACACAGCTAACACCAAACCTCCCTATTTATCTTTCTACATAAAATATAATCATTCTCTGAAGTCCATTTACTATAATGCATAATTATTGCTTATTCTATACTTCATATATTTTTGAAATGTCAGCTTTTCCAGTCTACAGCATATGGCTAAAAATCGATGGTTTGGTTTTGTTTTTTTTTTTTTTTTTTTAATTATAATCTAGTACACTAATATAGTTAAAGCAGAAAGGTATGGCTTTAATGTTCTCAGTAAAGACAGATGCCAGTAGCTCCTTTGCTGTGTAATCCTGGAGTACATCTAGTTGCTCATGAATATGCAAAATAAACTATCATGATTCTTCACCAAATGCTGCAAGTAATTTTGTCTTGCTACTTGAGATGTCAGAATTACAAGAGGTAGTTTTTAGTTAATATGAAGGGTGAAACAGTACATCATATTTTATACAGTTCTGAACAAAAGTGTTTGCAGCTGATAATCAGATAGTTCCAGAGAGCTACAGTTTACAATCAGTACGTCATACAGCTCTCCAGCGAGGTGACACTCTGCTCACACTTCACACAGGACCTGTTTATGCTGAGACTGACACGTTATAAAGGTATTATTTTCAGCAGCTTTTTAAGACTAATGCGGGATTCAAGTGACTGTGGAAGCTGTATGTTCAGATTCTTTGAATTTCAGTAAGAGGAATAAAACTTGCTTCTAAATCCTACTAAAACATTAAACTTCTAAACAGTATGGAATCCCTTTACAGTATTTCAAATGGTGACTACTATTTCAAGGAAAATATTTTACACAAAGAACTAGAATATGTAAAATTACCTGTTCTTTAGCCAAATAATCTGCCAGGGTATTTAGGATCTTGTAGTATACCTCAAACCATGGTAGGTAACTAAAACAAGAGGAAAAAAGTGTTTTGATAAAATATCAATGTATTTTTCCAGTGCTTATAAAACACAATGATGATTGATCTGACTTGCACATTTTTATAACAATTCTACATTTAAATAAAAAGCATATATAACTTTCCCCCATTAATTTAATGGCACATCACCGATAGACAGTATAGGTCGATGGTTTCTTTATGCTGGACACCTGCATGAAGTTCCATTAAGCACAGATTAACTCATAGTACTTACACTTCTTAGTATTTTCAAGGCACCAAAAAAACATCCGAAACATTTTCTAATGTCATTCCCACTATCATTAATTGTTACAGATTTCAGTACTTATTTGCAATCTTTAAATTCTACATCCTCTTATACCCAGTGGACTGACAGACCTGCTGCTTCCCTGGAGAACAAAAACCAACTTTGTCTGGGCAGACCAGGTACCCCCCATTTGACAAGTGGTGAAATGCTGTAGTAGAGATGTTACATTATATATAAGAATACTGGTTTGCCTATAAAGTCATTTTTATAGATTAAATTAGCTTTCAAAAATAAAAACATTCACCAGTACTGTAAACTCAAACACATTAATACATTGAGACTTTAGAGACTTTTAACACAAGTCTGCAGCCCATGAGTGCAATACTCTCACTGAGTTAAACAGAATCAAAGATAAGTAAGACAAAACTGAAGAGCATGAGAAAAAACCTCAAACCAAGTGGTATCAGTTCCATTTTTGCCATCTGCTGATGGAAGCTATCTTTAAGAGCGACATCATCAGTGACCACATGCTACAGAGCTTTCCACCATCACTATTTAAGCTATCAAGTCTGATAAACTAAATAGTAATAATATAAATTATGCCTTTTCTACAAATAGCACACCTTCTCATGTCTGTTAGCATTTTATCAGAAAACATTACTGAATTGGTAATAGCAGAGTTAATATTAGTTAACTAATATTAATATTAATAATGTTTGAAATTGGAAGGGGGAACTGGAAAGGAAATAGAGCCTGAAAGGTTTTTAGAACATTTCATACCCACGTATAACACTACAAGCTTCATTCTTCAGTGCAGTGTAAATCCACAGATATGTATTTCTTACAGGCTTTAGTGCACGCTGCCGACAGACCTTAAATTTCAAATTTATATATTTCAGGAAATATGCTAACTGCAGCTGAAAAAACCCAGTATGCAGAACCAAAATGTCTTCTCCGATAGGAAAACGAAAGCTGTCAGGGGAAACCCTGGCTGGTAGAGAAGCAAAGTACTGCTTTGTGCAGTGAGTCCAGTGAAGGGCTATGTTTTCTTTGTAACACCTCTGTTCTCAGTACCTAGCTGGCAAGGCTTTAGAAACAGATCCTGATTCCTAGGGTGAAGAAAAAGCACAGCAGAAATCCGAACACAGTTATAGTTAATGCAGTTTCTAGCAATCTTTGCTGTCTTTATAAATGCTTAAGCACTGGCTCCTATAAAAACAAAGCCAAAACCAAAAAAAAAAACTCTCACAAAAACCCATCATGAATTTACTCTTGCCAAGCCAAAGAGACAGAGGCAATGATTTAATGATTTCCTTTAACCCACCATATTAATGTCTTAATCACACTTTACCATACCTTGTGCTGGTTACTAATCAAAACAACAACCTCCTAATGCTCACAGACATTTTTAATGCTTGGTATTGCTGACAGTGGTTAAGGTGTGACATAATTGCATTTGCTTTTCAATATATTCTTAATATAATCACAAAATTTACTTTAGTGCACCTTTGTAAGGCCACTCACTGCTTACAGGTGTGAACGCCCCGTGCCCCTGTAAAACACCCACAATATCAGCACCTAAAACATCTGATCTTTGAGCATTCTTTCACCTAGGACTCCTGTTCTACTATCTTCTCAAATCATGCTAACCTGCTTTTACACATCACTGAAACACAGCCCAGCAAGGCAAATAGAATTGTTCACTGCAGTGTTCAGAGTTTCTGCAAATGTCAGAGCTGTGGAACAGCTTCACAGCCCAGAATTACAGCGGGGACTGGGGCACTGCCCTAGCATTTTGTCAAAGGCAAGGTACAATATAGATATAAATTGCAAAGTATTTTTATAACACTGCACACACAAATGGGTTAGACTACCTAAAGTCTTTCCCGTCCCTTGCTGTCACCTCTGTGTTAGCAGAACACAGGACCCCAGCACATTTTGCTGTAGAATACTCCAAAATCTCATCTGATCATCTATTTTTGATAATGAACATTTATGAACAGCATTCTATAAAAATAAGTTCTCCTACTTCAATAAAATATTAACCATATTTCTTTCCTGTATGCATAATCTCAACTCCCTTATCGCAGAGAGAAGAAAAATTAAACACACTTTTTAAGCATTTAAAAAGGTCAAATTAATTATTTGAAATTAATGAACCCTAATAGAAAGCCAAGGGAGATTTTTCTTTCATGCAGCAAGGCATGCTGACCAGAGTACTTGCATAGAAATTTCTTCCCTTAGCAACATCAGGCTGATGATACCCTTCCATGTCTTTGTGTAACAAAACCACAAAGAAAAACATCCTACTTGACCATAGTTTACAAAAGTCCTTTATGAGCTGAAAGAATGGGAAAAGAATTGCTTTAAGCCTTATAACCACAGACACAAGGTTAATATAATTTCAACGTGCCTCTTAAACCAGAAAAATTAAGGAAATCAAAACAAGTACTCCATTACATTATATGGCATGAAACCAAAGGCTGCCAGAACCTGCCCTCTGCTTCTTTTCCACATAATCTGCAGTTCTTCAATGGTATGGCCTAATTGCAAAAGCTTTTGTCAGTATTTTTAATTACAGTGTCCTTCAACAAAATATTACAAAGATCAACTGGAAAGCAAAAAAGTTCCCTTTATATTTTTCTTTTATGTATTTGCTAATTGTAATTAATTCAGCATAATAAAGAATCATCCTCGTTTTTTCAGAAACAGTACAGAGTGCATTTGCACGTGTGCATATACAATGCATCTCTGCATTCAAGAGCAAACGCAGTTGTGTTTGTTCGTAATAAAGACACCATCAGGTGGTATTTTAGATTCTCAACTCAAAGACCAAGTACAAGCTCTTTGCAATTTGTTAAATCCTTGAGGCTGTCAAGCAACACTTTTGTCCTCTTTTATCACAGGCTAATTTTGGAAGTATGTTTGTTAATAATCCTATTAATTGATTTGGACTACTCTAGTAAAAAGATTTATTCACAGATAAAACACTGGATGATATAGGCTTCACATCTTTATCCAGTCTATCACATAGGACAAAGAATTGTATATAGAATCATAGAATCTTGTAGGTTGGAAAAGACCTGCAAGACCACTGAGTCCAACCACCAACTCGGCATTGTCAAATCTACCACCAAACGACATCCCAAAGCACCACATCCACACATCTTTTAAATCCCTCCAGGGATGGTGAACCCACCACCTCCCTGGGCAGCCTATTCCAGTGCTCAGCAATGCTTTCTATGAAGAAATTTTTCCTAATATCCAATCTAAACCTCTAATGGTGTAACTTGAGGCTGTTTCCTCTTGTCCCATGCCTTATTACCCGGGAGAGCGCCCAACTCCCACTTGCTACACCCTCCTGTCAGGCAGTTGTAGAGATCTGTAAGGTCTCCCCTGAGCCTCCATTTCTCCAGGCTAAACACCCCCAGCTCCCTCAGCTGCTCCAGACCCTTCCCCAGCTCTGCTGCCCTTCTCTGGGCACTCTCCAGCATCTCAATGCCCTTCCTAAAATGAGTGGCCCAAAGCCAAACACAGGGTTCAAGGTGCTGCCTCACCAGCACCCAGTACAGCAGGACAGTCCCTGCCCCGGTCCTGCTGCCACCCTGTTCCAAGGCAGGATGCTCTTTGGCCACCTGGGCACAGCTGGCTCTTGTTCAGCTGCTGTTGACCAGCAGTCCCAGGTCCTTCTCCATCAGGCAGCCTTCCAGCCACTCTTCCCCAGCCTGGAGCATTGCATGGGGCTGTTGTGGCCCAAGGGCAGCACCCGGCACCCGGCCTTGTTCGCTTGTTTGGCATTTGTGTGTATGACAGCTAAAATCCAGAAGCATTACAGTTCAAAGAATCTTCTTAGCTTGTCCTGTTAACAAATCTTGCAAAATTATTTAATCTTTGCTATCACAGAACTAGTCTATGTACAGAAAATTAATCCAGCACATAAATGTCAATCAGCATCTATTAGTTGGGTAAGTATTTTTTTTCCACGTCAGTACAGAAACGCATTGTCTGAAAAACGTAGATTTTAAGTGGCTGAATTTGACAGAGGAGACCTGTAATATACTACTCCTCCTAACTCAGAACTAGCACACTATTATGTACTTAAACAACAGATAAAACCAAAATTAAAGTCCATTACCAGAAAAACTTCACCACCATACCTATATTCATAAAATTATTTATAAGCAGTCAGTACATTCCATAATTAATTAGCTGTCTTATGAAAACATCTAAAGGTTATTAATGAAGCCCCTTCACAGTAAAGAAAGCAGAGGAAAATCAGGGCTTTAATGTTCAATGTTAATGTATTTGTAAGCCTAAATTAATTTAGGTTCTTAAACTATGAAACCACAACGGGTTTATTTTTATTTTTCTTTAATTGTAGCCACTGTCCTTGCATTCCTCAAGTTACAATCAATAATGGTTTGAAAAACAAACATACAAGACAAACACAGAACAACCTCCAAAAATACACAACAATTTCTCTAAAATGTTTCTTCCATAATCAAAAGAAACATAAAAACGTAGACAATATTAACAGATATATATTCCTCGATTGAGGGTACAGGGGTCTTTATTTAAAAGTACAGCCCCTGTCTGTCACAAAAGCAAGAGACTAAGACACTTCATGGTTAATTAAAAACATACTTAGCATTTTCTCTTAATCCAAATGAGCCACAAGGCAGGAGCTCAGACTTTCATTCAAAGTCACACACAACCCTTGTTGCCATAAGTAGACTTCCACCTCGCCGGTGCTTCTACTACAGCTCTGATAAAACTTTTACATTCATGAGTCAAAGGTTAAACAAAGGAGAGGAAATGTTTTCTGTCAAATAGTCAGGTAACCACTAACAGTCCTGAACTATCAGCAGGAATCTAACTTCTAGTAATCAAATAAAACTAAGGAAACTGCCTTTCCGTAGCTAAATGTCTAATGTCTAGGGGCTACTTTTCTGTCTGGAAAATTGACACAAAATGTGTAAAATTGAAACATTCTGCTTCTAAGGGATTTGCCTAAAGGAAGAGTGAAAAAGCTTCAAGCGTGGCTGAACTGAAGAACTACAAAGCCTTACCACATAAACCTGTCTTTCTTATTAGAGCATTTCATTTGGAAATGTAGGTGACAATTTTACAGTCATGTAATTAATGAAATCTAAGACTGAGCAGTTTAATGATGCATTTTGTGTTCCTCTGCATACCTAAGGTCAACTTCAGAGTCCATCAACAGTTTCAGGATTTTTAACAAATTATTTGCACTTTGTACTAAAACCATTCAGGTAATTCAAAACCAATTTCACGTAAACACAGAAAGTATCATTTCTACTGCAAGCACCAGTGATACTTAGAAACAAAACCCAGAAGAATCAAGTCTCCTATTATTCAAAAGTGGACGTTAAAGTTTCTACTGTGCCACTTCAAACCTCAACTAGCAAAACTATCACTTAAAAATAGGAAAAGTAAAACTAGGAGAAAAGATCCAGTATAGGATATGAGCTCAACAAGGTATTTTACAATATTTACAATACTGTGTATCCCTTGCCTTACAGGGCTGCATTAGCTCAACAGTTGGTGGAGAGGGAGGAGGTGACGCAGCAGGATTCACACTGAGAGCTTCACAAAGCAGCCATGCTGCTTAAAGAAAAGAACTAAATCAAATAAAACTTGCAAGGAATCACACAGCATTTCTGGAGAATAATCCAAGAGTTATTTTCTCATCTTACTATGGTTTAGCACTTTGAATTTGGCAAATGCAGTCAAGCTCTGCACATTCATTCTAGACAATACAATATCACAATTTAGTTCTTCAAACAAAAAAGAAAGTTACCTTGAGAAATTTTTCTTTCACTTTATAAACACAGAGAGTATTTGAACAATACGTTCTGATTTGAGAGAAAATTCTATTTACAGAATTCAAATACAGGTATATATAAAACACAAAAAAGCTCCATAAAACTTATAGAAGAATTTTGTATGTATAATAATATTTTCTGTTTCAAACTATCCCGTTTAAAGTAGGACCATGTGGCTGCAAATTCAGAGATAATTTCCTTTAATTAGTGTTTCAGATGGAGAATGAATTATAGAGCAGAATCCCATAAACCACAAGACTTTAATCTTACATGCAGCTTTGAGTTGCTGGTGTAAAACCTGAGGACAAGCAGCCTTTACTTCAGCTTTCAGTTAAAAATCTCATCCAGCAGTTGAAATTCTATCTATTTAGAAGCCCTGGCATAGGTTAATACACGGCATGGTACTGTCCACAAAAGACATCCCCAAGAGACAAGCTGTGTCCTGTTCCCCACTCATCAGCCTACCTAAATTCCTACAGTATTTCCTTCCAATCAATTTGATTGGTTTGCTCCTGCTCATCTTTAGAGATTCTTAGTTACATTTCAGTTCTTTACAACAATTCAATTAAGTTTTCTGTATCTGACTCTAATTGTCTTTTTAAAAGCCTCAGTCAGTAATCTTATTATATTCCCCTTGTCCGAGGAGATAAATCCATGTGCACACGGAGAAGGCAGTTTGACATGGCATTTCTGTACACCTGCGTGCCAATATAAAAGTCCATGGCTGTTGTGCACACCTCTGTGATGAACAAGTAGTCTGAATTACCCATACATCAGCCATCATCTGTATATACACACAGCAAATACCATTTCATGTTGTTTTGATATACGAACAAAAGCGAGGTTGAACACGCACACACACTCTTTATATATAAAGACAGCATTCATTTGTTTTTAGGGGTTTTTTTCATTAATTAAGAACAACAAGCATGTGCAAGGGAGAGACAGAGAAAATGTCCAAAGAAATCTGCTTAGTGAGTCTTCTTTCACTTGGTCACTTCTAATGAATCTTGGGATTCAGAGCAAAAACCAGAGTGGCTACTAGAACATATCAGATGGAAATAATGATGCATTCCTTCTGTCTGAGCTGAACACAACACACACACACACACACACACACACACACACACAGGAGATAAGCAGACTACCCAGCTACAAGTACAGTGCTGTGAAGCTAGTGCTGTTATGCATTCAGCTATGCATTGTAAATCTGAAATTGTCACAATAAAAGCAATAAAGGCAATGCTTTGGATACGGTTCAGTGAAAAATTATAGCTTGCCACTTTTCATTTTCCTACTTATTTCTACCAAGTAACAGACCACTGACTAATCTTTAGCTGATGCACGTCCATGGGGAAATGTTAAAAGAAATAGCCAGTTTATACCAGCTGAAAATTTACATCCTTTGCTTTGCAGCACTCCATACAGTATTTAAATGTACTTGAGTGTAATTGATTAAATGCTGTTACAGCCACACAAACAATGCAAAAAATTTGTTTCTAGCTTGATGAGGGAAGAAAAGATCAACTCAGAGAAAAGAGCTAAAAGCATACAAAAAAAAAGGTATCATAGAGAAAAGGGTTAAATATTATACATTCCAAAAAATAAAATATTTCCCGTCTGCTGCTTTCACTATATGGTAGCATTATTTTTTCTTTTCTTTGCAGTATTTATAGCAACTACTTCTTTTTAAATTACTTGCCAAAAAACACCCAGTGTACTGGCTCTTAATATTAGTTTGGCATCTGTTTAAAAGTTCATTAAAATCTTGACATGCTCTTTCCAATAATTTTAAGCACTACTCTACAAGTCTCTACATTGGCTAGTCTTTTTTTTTCCCCCTCAGGGTTCATTTACTGATAATTCTTTAACAAGCTGATGTTGAATTTTTCTCCCTAACTCACATGGTCTGTCCTAATGATACCCTCCACGACTATGTAATTTCCATGTTATCCATAAACTGCTTTTCTCCATAAACTTCCCACTCTACTCTCCAAAATTCTGTTTCCCCTTTGCTGCCAATGCATTTGGCTCCTCCTCTTTTGTGTTTGGAGATTCTCACTTTAAAGCAATTTTACTTCAATTTTGTTCTTCCTATGTGCTGCTGAACTGGATATTCCCATTTCCTCTATGGGGCTTGCAAGCTGCTAGGCTCTTAATTGAAGTTGCAAATTTTTCTTTTAATGAGATCACTCTGCCTTTAATTTAATTAAAATGGTTTTAGGACAGCTAAACAACTGGGGTTTTTTGTTACCAAAACAATTATCTTAAGAGAGAAGAAAGAAAAAGGAGAGGAAGAAACAAAGTATTCCACTGGGGTCACTTCCCCCCCAACATCAGTATCGCTTCTGCAACAAAACAGCATGCTCTTACTTTGTGAATTCTCTGGATCTGGTGTTTCTTATACTAGATAGAGTCCGAGCAAAGAACTTGGAAGAGACACCCAAAAACCTCCTTTCCAAGGACAGGAATACAGAATAATGCACTTTATTGTTGAATTGAAAGAGTGCTTGTCAAAGATCTGATTAGAAAGTAAAAATATCCACCTAACAGTCCAAGCCTCTAAAGCTGCAATGTATTGTTCTCTGCTTTTAAGCAGAGATTTCATGTTATTTAAATAAAATGATTTAGCTTCACACATGAATACCATCTTATGGGGCTTGGGGGCCATGTGGGCTTTTTAATGTGAAAGCAATGGTAACGTGGCTGTAGCAAAGCAATACCCTGATAGCAAAGTTAAACACATTGGCAGAGAATTTCTAAAAGTCAATTTTTTTCTATTTTTTACATTCACTCATTGACTCAATTTCTCTTGTACCAACTTACCTTAGAATACAGAGGCAGACCTTGCCTCCTGACGTCAAACGGCAGAATCCAAACCTTTGCTTACTTTCAATGTCGGTGAGCACAAAGGTGAAATGCTGTCCTACTTGGTTTTGGGACACCCTGAAAAAACAGATACAGAGCATAAAACCACTAAATCACATAAAACACGAGCATTTAAGTCACTGGTCTCAAGTGTTTTCATGCTCAATCCTCACTATAATCCTCAATACAATTCTATTGTCTGCTGTTCTTTTCCTATTCTTACACAACCTTCTACAGCACAACACCTAAGAACTTGCTAGTAATGATTAACACGTGTCATTTGTGGTTCAATCTTAGATGACCAAGCCAAAAACTAGTTGCCAGAGAAGCTGAAAATCATCACAGACCTCAATTTACAAATCAGAGAGCACAAATATTTTTTTACTTTATCTCTTGGAATATGGGGCAGAGGGGGTTGTTGTGGTTTTTGCTGTCTGTTTTTGTTTTTTTAAATCTCCAGCAAAATAACATATAGAAAATTTTCCCCCTAGGTAAAAAGAAAGTAGCAGTTGATCAAAGGGCAGGAGAAGCTACATAGGACACAGGGGTTTTATACAGCTTAACACATGCATGACAAAGGTCTAAAGATTAGCTAAGTGGTACCACTACCCAGCCTGTAGAGCCTCCCAGTCTCTTCAGTTTGGTTCAGTCCCTCATGAACATACAGTGACTAAGCTGAAACAAAAGACTGCGCTGAGCATACATTAGAAGATAAACTTAGTCCAATATAATCACCCATGATAATTAATGGAATTTTTTTTGGTAGGTGATTAAACTCAAATCATTAGAACAAGCACTTTCCTTGGTTGCCTTCAACATCCTGGAACAATCCAGTGCTCTCTCTAAACACCGCGAACACCCAATGGCCTGCTCAGTCCCTGCTTGCTCAGGTTCTGTGTGGCTGGGATGGTGCGCACTGCGCCTGGCACCACAGAGCCGTCAATAACCAGGCCTCACTGCTCCCCTGCCAACCGGGCAATTTTCTCTCTCCCATCCCCGCACTTTGCTCTTCACAGCAGAGGGCAGACTGCCATGAAATGTGCGGTGTGCTTTCAGCACCCCTGCACACCCCGGGGCCGGGGGCTCACTCAGAAACTCAGCAGCAGCTGCTCAGCTGGAGCACTGGAAACGCTCCGTGCAGTGACCTCAGCTGCCTCCTGCTCCCCCCCTCTCCCTGCTCAGCCATGTCCCACTCTGATGCTTGGAGCTTCCTGCAGCCATGCCTGGCTTCTCCTCACACCACGAAACACCTGGCAGGGTTAGGCTGGAGTCTCTGTGTGCCACCATATTAACACAAATTGTTTTTAATGTACTGTGTACGTGTATGTCAGGCAAAATGTTAATACGCAGAGCCACTTTAAAAATGAGATTTAAATTATGGTATTTTCTATTAAAAACAGCCCAGCCAGGTTAAGTGGGAAGCATTTCCAATGCCATCTCACCACCTCCAAATCACCATCTTCCCTTTGCTGCTTTGAGAGGCAACTCCATGTTTCGACAGTCAGTGTAAAAGTGGCCCGGCTTGAATACTGCTTCCCACACAGTTTAGAAAATTTGAGCAGCAAGTTCCAGATTTTTAATATGAGAAAAACTCCAAAGCTAAAACTGAATTTCCACAAGAACCAAGAAGTTTGCATTTGGTCCCGTTTTCTTCAAAAGAACAGCTAACAGAACCCAGTGACCATCCATCTGGACTCCATATTCTGTTCTGTTTAAAATACTGAATAAATGCTGGGTTTCTAATCCGAGAGCTCCACTTAAGATGTGGGGGCAGCAAGGATGCCTAATTTTCTACTCCTCTTCAGCAGAATTAAAACTGACTATATGTAAGCCTTACAGAGAAAAACAAATGATAATTGGGCATTTCTATTGATAGATGACCACAATGTATAAACCAGACACTTCAAACATCCCAGAAGTGCTAGCACTAAAGTTTTAACACATATACAGCATGTTCCACCATGCAGACAAACACTGGCCAAGTGACTTGGGGTTTGTGCCTCTCTATTTCACTGCACCACATCCAGGTTGTTCAGAAATCAAGTCTCCCCTCCAGAAACAGGCAGCAGCTCCGGGCCCTGACACTGGAGCACAGCATTGAGGCCTCTCAGGTTTTTCTTAGCATGAAAATCAGCACAGATATAATAGAATTATTACATATCAGAACTCCCTCAACAAAATGTTATCTAGACTTCTTATTGGAGCTAGATAAAGTAGCCCAGCTGCAAAACTTTTCTGCAGAATGCTGCTCTAGTTGGCTGTTTGAAGGGAGCATGATCTGCTCACTTCAGGGGAGAGCAGGCACAGATCGTTCCCAACCAGTGCTGACATTCTCCTCACCCATTCCTCTGCCTTGCTTTTGACTTACTTTCAACTCTTGCCCTGCATGCTTACTTTTAATGTTAGTTCAACAATAATAAATCACTAATAATGAAGAATGTGTGTAAATACTTATTAACCCTGCAGACTACAATGGGCTCTTTCAAGGTTATTACAGTTCACTATAGAAATAAAAATAGGTTTTTAAATTTTCTATGTACCTACACAATGCAGAAAAGGCTCTTTAGTACCCACAGAGTAGGTAAAGAGTCATTTTAAAGATTTTTGTTTACGCTACAGCCATTGCTCAGGCCTCATTTTAAGGGAGCCTTGAGAGAGTTGATTAAGGTAGGAACTGAATCTCTCCTTCAAACAAAACCCAGCATATATAATCATTAAATTTATCCCTTGCTCTCCATAAAAATTGCTCTTCTTCCAAATTATTTTGTTTAGGATAGAGCAGATGTTCGAAATTATTTTCTCTGCAAATTTCAGAAATTTTTGAAGAGCTTCAAAAAACTGAAGAACTTACACATGGGAATAGATATTTCTGTTTTCTTTTAAAAATATGACATAAAGTTACTGGTATTGTTACTTACAAAATGTCATGTACACCGTAACTAATGTACACAGTTCTGACTGAAGCTTCGGTGGCTGCTACCTAAGCCTGAAAATGTCACAAGTATTACAACTCCCAAACTGCTGAAAAAGCAAACCCAGCAGTCAGTCACCCTAATTTCTCCCAAATCAAAGAATAGAACAGAAACTGTTTCAAGCAGGAATTTGAAAACCAGATGTTAAGGTAGTGGTACAAGCTGATGGAGAGACTGGGGAGACAGCAACACGAGGTTGGGCAGTGTCCTGCAGCTAATCGCCATCCCCAAATCTAAGCTTCAGGGACTATTTTTTTCACTTCCAGGCCCACTCCAGGATCCAGAAGTCCACAGCTCTAGCTCCCTGTGTGGAGAGCTCCTCTGTTCCAACCAAGCTATCTGATATGAGCTCTGCCTCCCAAAAAACCCAACACTTTATAATTCAGTAAAAAAAAGGAACAGGAGAAAAACTGCAGAAGATATGAAAATGGACAATACCACCACCAAGTAAGAAAATTCCCACAAATAAAAAGCACAGTTAGCTTATTAATGGGATTGTGTTTTCAAAACAACAGAAGCATTAAAAGAAACCACAACTACTTAGTAAGGAGTCTCACTGGGAGTATTTAAGTTACCAGAAGCCTGTCTAGAAGCTTTGTCTCAGGACCCTGACCATCACACCTGGCCAGGGGTCTATGGGAGCACACGGCAGCTCCCGTGGCATTCCCAGGTTTCCCCTCAGACAGGTCCACTTCTGCACACACACAGAAACCAAACAAGCCCTGTCTGTTTGAAATCAGTAGTTACACTCTTCACAGTGCACACCGCAGCCTGTCCTTACACTCGTCTCTCACACATACATCCACTATTACACAAACATGTGCCATAATGCAGTGAGACACAAGATGCAAAGAACTCAACCGTGTGTAACTGCTGCTACATTTCTGAGTTTGCAACTCACCTTGAAAACAGACTGCAGTGCCTGAAGAGTACAGGAAATGCTGTAGTTTATTTATCTTCATCTGTACAGCTTGAAAGACTTTCTTGATTATATACTTTTCATTCTCAACTACTTCCTCTGAAGGCAATTTTTTTGTGTAAGGTATCTTATAACTGCCTTTCACAAGATCAGCAAATCCAATGATTTCAAGCCACTGTTTTGCACTTGTCTTGATCATAGCTGTGCTTCTGCACAGACTTTTACCAAAAATATCAACAAAAACAGCATTAGCTGGGAGCAGGAGAGTGACAGTGATGTCATTCCTGCTATGATTACTCACTGACCCTAATAGATCATGAGTTAAATAACCTGCATATTAATTCCCGTTAAGGAGAAATCCTCTACAGAAGCAGCACCATTGATTATTTTCCAAAATCTAACACTTCCCTGCGACTGGGTGAGCACCGTGGGGGAATTAATGAGGTACACATCACTGTCTCCATGCTGATCCTACAGGCAGTTCCCAAAATGCCTTATCTAAAAGAGGTTTGCATGCTTCACATGCAGCAGGAGAAATGAATCCTGAAAGGGAAAAGACTGAGGAATGAGAGGAGTGAGGGAAAGTACTTATGGTGGAGAGAAATGGCAGACTCAAAGCACAGATAAAAATGAGGGGTCAAGCAGTGACGCAGCACAACTTCAGACTGAACTTGAACTGACTCCAAAAGGAACAAGAGAAGTTTTATCCTCACTAGTCATCACCCAGCTACATAACCGAGGGATGTGGAGATCGAGGTATGGACTCTGCAAAGTTACACCTGAATTCTGGATTGAGAGGGAAAATACAAAACACTGCTTGAGAAAGAAAAGTGAAGCAAACCATGCAGAATTTGCACAGAGAATTCAAGGAACAAGAGAGGACAAAGTGGGTTTGTCTGAAGCATTATTATGACTTTAGCAATTATTAAAAGGAAATTGAAATCTCTGTCCTCAAATGCTAAATCCTCCTAGACCATGTGAAAAGAAACAAACTGAGTACCAGAGAAAAGGTTCCTTATTCATAAACACATACGTGCAAACTGTTAGAATGTTATACAATTGCACCATTTATTAAACATAAAATAATTTATTCACAAAAAGAAACATAGGTGCTCGGAGCAAATGCTCAAGAACTTCCATGATGTAATTCATTTCTTAATCCCTTCAAAATAAAATGTAACCCTTAACTAGAAGTAATGAACTTATGCATTTGTTTTCAATAAAAAATTATATATAAAACTCAAAGTTTAAGTCATGGTCAAAGAACTATTTTTTTTAAACCATTGTGCCTCTTTTGGCTTGAATTTCAGTTTTAATTTAATGGGAGATACTTCTAGATTTTTAATCACCATTCCCAGTATGTACTTTTGATAATTAGAGTGAGTAGTGTACAGTTATTTATAACATCTGCATAAAGTATGTCTGGTGAGATGATGCAAGCAGCATCCAACAGTGAGAACTAAATCTGGATCTCTATGATCATTGCAGTACAGTGAATAACAGAAAACCAAAAACATATTCTCATTTCTTTCCTTTTTCAATTCCTTAAGTAATTAATATAGGTGAGCTGAAAGAAAATGGGTGATGATGATCTTACTACTGTGCTTTAGCTTTCCTTTCTCCATAATTTGAAGAGCATAGATTTCCTACTTTAGCTTTTTTTAGCTAAATAACAGAATTAACATGCCATTCCCAATAACTCTGCTGTGTAGTAGAAACCCAGAAGCAATCTATGGAACAGTCACATCTTTTAAGTATCTTGATCAGCAGAATCAGTGGCAGTTATCACTTTTGCACTAATAATTTCTACCTCTTAATAGGCTCAGATAATGCTTGAAGTAGCTTATATACATATATAAATATATATATTGCATATATGCATCTAGATATACATATATTACAGGTTGAGAAGCTATGCTCTCTACAGTACAATACGCTCAATAAATTAAATATATATTTTCTATTTCAGTTCAAATGTTTCTGTACAGAAATTGTCATTGAAACCCCCTGTAAAACACTCGGTGCACCCTCTATCATGATCCTATACACAAGAGGAAAAATCAGACAAGTCAAAATCACATATATGGCTAGACAAACACTAAAATGATTGTCACATCTTTAATGTCCAATGGGAAAAAGCCCGATAAAAAGGAACTTCTGCAAAGTTTTTCTCAATCCTTTTCTTTATCACTCCAAATTAAAAAAAAAAAAAAATTAAACTGAGAAAGCAGAAGACAACTGGTTTTGTTTAAAAAAACTGGTGGGTCCACATTACAGAAAACACTTGAGCTGAGTAGTAAACGGCAAAGGCATCATGCAGCCAGTAAGTTGTTCGCACAAATAACTTTCCAGTAACAGCCCCCACTTTTCTGGAAGAGCTTCCAGCATTTCTGTCCTTTCCTCCTCAATAGCTCTGCCCCTCTGTCTGTGCTCTGCTACACCCCCATGGATCCCACGCTGCCTTTGGTTCTCCCTCAAATCCCCCAGAACTCGGCTCCCAGCTACGCAGGGAGCTGTGAGTGCAGTGCCCATTCTAAAGACACCACGGCACTGCCTGAGCAGCGCGCAGGACAGAGTGCAGGCCAGACTGATCAGCTTTACTCCCCTCAGCAGTACCCCAGCTCCCAGGAACCGCCACTCCTTCTGTCCAGCTGACAAGTCTGATGAAATCTGTAGAAATTTTGCACCTTTGAGAACACTGCTTTACAGTCAAACATGAGGCCAACAGTCAAAAAGCGTATCTGGTGAGGGGGCACAGGATATTAATAAACAAACAACAAACATCCCTTAACTTTATCCTTTTTATCCCTTTTTTCTTTGTTTTTTATCCCTTCAGATAATCAGCTAAAATACATTCTTAGCTATGCTATAAATTCATGTATTCCCACAGTTTACTAAGTTCATCCTCTTCATACAGGCAGCTAAGTGCCTTCTGAATGATTCAGAGAAATAGTTAAGGTAAGACAAGTTATTTATAAATAATTATTCACTGCCACTGATTATCTTCTTGCCACTGGATGGCAGCAACAGAACCTCACCTTTTTCTGTTATAATCAAATTTTATTTCCATTATTCATCTTCATTACCAATTTTAAACAGAATTCTGTAAATATCTTAAGCACATTAAAGACTTTAATGCTTTAAAGCCAACACTGACAACCGTATTAGTTAAGTCATTAGAACAGCTTAAAGGACAGTGAGCTTAACCAGTTCAAAACCCAAACATCTTAATTAAATTCATCTATAAAAGACTAAACAAGCCCAGTTTACTTCAGGGAAGTTGTGTTTATAAAGATCTTTATTTTGCCAGTTGTTTTGCTGCGGAGACTCTCTTCTTTCTTCCCTACACACACCAGCTTCTCCTCCACTGAGAGCAGCTTCTTGCATCTGATAGATGCTTCTCATCTCCAAGTCTCCATCTACAACTGATGCCCATGTTGTTCTGAAATTGGCTCAGCCTGCACACTACCTGGGTGTATCTTTCATTAATTATGCAAATCGAGCTTCTAATTCAATCTTTGCCAGTTTGGACAATACGGGTTTTCCAAATTGAGTGAGTTCAATCTATTAAATTAATTACCATTAATCATTCTGACAAGCCCAAATAAATATTTTCATTAATAAAAACATTTTATATGAACAGTTTAAATGACTGGCAGCATTACACAGAAGCCAGACTACAACTGATACCAGAAAGGTAAGGACTAATTAATTATAAATAATGGTCGTGATTCTTCTCTGAGAAAAATCAATTGCATATTCAGCTACTTCCATGTAATTAAAGTCTTAATTTCTTTGAACTCCAGCAACACGTTTTCAGTACTGCTCGGTGAGTTTTTATATCCTGGTGCACCGTAACATTTTTTATGAAGCTTGCTGCTTCAAGGAAACTGTGTTATATCCTTTTACTAACACAGATGGTGTTCACAATCACAAAGGACAAAACTGGGAGCTGCAATGTAGCTCTACCTTGACACAGATATTCCAAAAATTCTGTAGGGATTGCATTTTGCTGGGATAGTTTCCTATTAGTGACTTCATACTTGAACAAAGGGCATGTTTTCTCATCTGCAGGTGCAAGCTTAGGGAGTATGCTACATTTGCCTTTTCCCTAAATCCTTACTTGTAATTATGCTAAAAATAATTTTCTATGAAATATTTTTAAGTAAATGATAACTGTAGCACATACCTTTCAACGTCAAAAGGAAAGCAGAACTTTGGAACGCTGTTCAGCACTTCCTGAAAATACAAGCAAAAGAAATGAAGTTAGGGTTTTCTGAAAGGGCTTTTGAAAGGTTTGCTTTTAAAAAAAATGGCCAAAAATACTCATAACAAATAATAAGTTCAAGGAATATATGATTGCAAAAAATACAGCACACGTTCCTGGACTGAAATAATTGATTATTAAAAAGGAATTAAGTTTGTGCTTTGGCAGATTGCAAAGACAATGCCATAGAAGCCCCAGGAGGGAAAGGCCTGGCCTGAAGGGTATTAACACCCTTCACATCCCCGCTGGGATTCCCTTCAACAAGGCCATATGGATTTTACAAGAAGCACCACACCATATGGGTAAGCCACGTCTGCTGCTACTTGTACCACAGACTAGCCACAGGGACTTCTGACAGATCCTGGCTCAAAAATACAAATGTTGTTTCAATTAAAATGCAGGCAGAGAAAAGGGAATGAAGTTGGCAGCAGAATGAATTACAGAGAGGTATAACAACTCTATACATGTTCCATAGTCAAATGCTGAAAATGATGGAAATCGTCAACTGGTCCAAAGCAGAAATTTGTATGATTAACCCTTTGGGTTTCACAAGCAAGCCTTGCTATTAATAAAGGAAAGGAGGGGGCAAAATCCACCAGATCTACATTCATACCACAGTATGAAAGGATAATGTCACTCTTTCGGGCAGAATTTTATTTAAGAAGCTGTTTAGTGGCAAATAAAATGTGTTAATTAAAATATAAAAATGCTCTCAAACTAGTCAACATTTTTCTTTAAAAAAAAAAAGTGAATTACCAGATCATTTAGCAGCAAATATTAGACAACAACTTTACAAGATCCTAGAAAATAGGTTTTATTTCCTTGCTCCCAACTGGAAAAAAAAAAACCCTGTGAAATGCTTCAGCGAGAAAAGACAGTTGGCATCAACGCAGTTGGTCAAAGCTGCAGAATTCCCTTTTTGTAGCAGCCCAACAGACCTGTACTTCTGTACACACGAGCTGGCCCACAAGGTTTGTTTTCAGAAAAGAGCACGTTGATTACAAATTTCCAGGGCTGCACATGAGGGTTTAAGAAGTTGACCTAAGGTGTTAGCACTCTCCAGACTGAACACCCCGTTTACTGCATGTTGGACAGTCAACTCCCATTAGGGGCCATTATGTATTTAAATTCCTACACACTACAATGACTATCTACTTCTAACATTGCCAGGCTCAGTGGATAGTGTAAAATATAAAGAACCCAGAAATTAATCAGCAAGAGAGGAACAGTTCAGGAAAAAGATGCCAGCGGTTACAACATTCATATGTTAGCTGCAACATTTTAAGGGTATGTGATGTGCCTCGGTAAATCTTCATGTGATACAAAATCAGGAAGTCAATGTTAGAATTTCTAAGTCATACAAGCGAGTTCAAGAAATCTTTAGAACTTTTACTTTTTGTTAGCACAGCGTATGAAAGCCACAGATGTGTTTGGGGAAAGGTTATTAACTCCATTACGAACAACAGCAGTATATATAATACTCTTCAAAAGGAACTGCTCAAGCACCATCCCACCTGCTCTGAGTGCCCACTGCAGAAGGCTGAGAGGCAAACTATAAACAGGGCAGGTAAGTATTTGATTTTCTGCAGCCAGGAACAAGCACCCACAGTACTAGTAGTAACAATAATACACTCGAACAAAAGAGAGCAAACAGAACAGGCTAATCAAAACTTCTAACTCGGAAATTTCCTACACATTTCCAAATAGTTTCTCCCTTCAGGCTCACAAAGCTTGTTTTTCCTGTTCCAAAGAAGTAGTATTTTATTCTTTTTCTAAACCTGCACCTATTCTCACACTATAGGAAGCGATTTTTCTCTTCACTACCATGGATTTTAATTGCTGCCTGGTGAGCTTAGCACTGACTCAGAATTGGGTATGGAAATGTATTCATTTACGTTCCCCATTGTATTCTCTCAGAATAAATTATCACGCGAGGAAAAGAAAACAAAAACAAAAAACACCAAAGGTATTAGCTCAATATTTTGACTAAACAACCTGAAAATTACGGGTGTGTTTTGCAGCGCTGCCCGGCCGAGCGACAGGCCAGGGCTCCCCCGGCGCCGCCCGGCCCTCCCCAGCCAGACACGTGCGCACAACTTCTGCGGAGCAGCCCCCGCTCGCTTCCCAACTGGCAGGAGCATCCCTCGGGGGACAAGTCTTTAAACCTCCGCACTCTTTAAAATTCAACCAGCCAGCAGGTCTATAGACTGCTGTATAAACAGTATAGACACACACACCAAAAAAAAAAAAAAATCTCTCTCAGCTTATGTCAGTGACAAAGCAGCTCAGCAGTTGACTGCTTCTCCCCTGACAGCGTAAGCCGGGTTTACACAGATCAATAGACCCAAGTCCTACCTAGCTTCCAGGGCTCCGTTTTCTCCCTTAATTACAGGTGCTATTCAGATTTTTAAAATGGAAGAAAACAAGATGCCCCCAAGATGCTCCTCGACGAATTTAAAATGCAAATGATATTATATAGACATTCACATACACAGTTACTATCCGTGTACAATTACAGTTGGTAGTTGCAGCAATCTCCCTACTGGATAAAATTTGAGCTTTGTCTCCTAACGGGTCATCATTTTCAAGGTTCTCTAACCAGCCAGGACTTCCTCCTGAGTCAACATACACACTCTCAGAAAAAGAATAACATATTTGTTGTCTTTTATATTCAAAACTTCATAAAACTATCTATTTATTTCTGAAGGCAAAAGGTCGTACAAGTCTTAAGAAAGCAAAATATCTTGATTCACACGTCCCATAATTATTTCCTCCTCTGGTTCTCACAGAATTAGTGCTTTCAGAAATGGTTCTTGTGTCATAAACGATGTTTATACAGAGGGAAGATGATAATGATGTCAAAGAAAAAACATTAAAACCCCCACAAATAAAGGATTATCTATTTGCTTTCAAACACTGACTAAACATCTACAAGTGCATACACAATTGTGTTTAATTGCTAAGTTAAAGGATAACCATCTCATTCCTTATGCAAACTCAAAGAGAAAGAAAAAAATCATAAAATTAGTATCATGTGAACTATGGCATGTTGCTTCCCTTGAAAAAAGCTTAAACAAGGACAGAAATGGTATTTACAAAAAATATTTCCCTTATGCCTATAGCACAGCAGCAGAACCCTGGACTCTCACAGGCTCATGGTGCAACAGTTTTATTAATTCACTCTCATCAGTTGCACTGTACAACTCCAGCCTGGCCTGGCCATGCTCACTGGCTCTACAGTGAGAGGATATTACAGAGGCCTGAAAGGTAAGAGTTATTTAGCATTCCTTGCTTGTTTTGATACCGGTACTCAGCTAATTCTGTGCATCAGCATTTTATAAAGCAATGTAAACAGCAGTAGAAAATGCTTCTGAATTCATACATGCCAGCTTTCTGAGGAAAAAGGTCCTGATAACTTCGTACTCTGGAAAGAAACACGGTCAGTAGTTCACTTCTAGCATTTTCACCTTTGGATAGACCTAGAGGAAAATCTGGAATAAAGACATATCATGAAGAATTCCCTGCAACTGTTTTACAGAAACATTAATACTTAATAGCAATTACTAACTGGCTTACTAGTCATATTCACGGGGCAGTCCCACAAAAGTCCTGTGCACATCGCACCATTTCATTTGCGGTATGACACCACAGGATGGGTAAAACACAACTGAGTGATATGAGAGTCTCAGTGCCGTGTGGGTGGCAAAAGAGAGCTGTAGATGTGTCCTCTAAGCTCCACCTGCTGCAACACTTCTATTCACAGAAGATAGAAAAGAAAATTTCTGCAATCGCAGCTCCCTAAAAATAGACCTGCTCTTTTCAGCTAACAATTTTCAGACTAAGTTGTGGATGGTGCTACATTTTTTGACAGCTATTTCTATATTGTATCCCAATACAGCTGCCACATAACACTTCATACATCCCTGACAAACATGCAAAGAGCAAGGAGATTCTGGACCCTGTAGCAGAAGTTGTCATAATGGATTCAAGCAAGACTAGAGTTCCACTAAACTGAGCTACGTGTACATTTCTACAATCGTAGATTGTTTTGACCCACAGAACACATTCCACTCCACTGCTGAGAACAATTTTTGATCCTCATTTAGGCGGTTAACATGTAAACCACAACTGGCACGGCCCTACAGCCTAATGACATTCAGAAGAATTGGGTTGCTCACAACGCTTAAGCACCAAGACTTTTAGAATACTTGCTCTCCAAAAGGTGTTTGCATCTTTCAAAAGCTTATTGAGAGAAATACTTGTTGTCTAAAATGATTGAGGAGCTGAATACCTGCAAAAGAGGATGAGAGCACTTACAAAATTTCAGTTAGATTTAATTTCTCTTGTTCCTGCTTCCTGTCTCCTCCACCTGGCCACCTTTCAGTTACGTGCCTCAGGAAAGGATGCCAGACAGGCAGCTGAAGGTTTTTGGTAGCTTAGTCTGGTGGCTTTGTGCTCTACACAGCAACAAGGACACAGGTAAGGGCACAGACAGATGAGGCAGCAGGACAGGAAGACTTTAGACAACGAGGTAATGGGATGAGCTTGAGATCTTAGAGAAGCAAGATCGCATCAACAAGTAACTCCCGTAGTGGTCAGTGGAGGCCTGAAGGTCAGCTGTACCTGTGACAGAACTTGGACACGACTGTTGCAATATCACTTGGAAACAAGATGTTAAATACACACAAAAAAATGAAAACAGCCTTAAGGAGCGGAACAGTGAAGGACCAGGGTGTGGTGCACTCCAGCTGGGGATGTGCTACAGGATGCTCTTGCCCTGTAGAGCAGACGAAGGCTGGTGTCCCAGGCAGCACACTTTTTACTGCTTTTACAGCAGCTTTCAAAAGCACTTCGCAAGAAGGAAAGCTAATCCTGCGTGATTAACCTCACTATCCTGCAAGACTGAGGAATAGGACTTTCTAAACAACCACAGAGCAAGTTTTAAAATTCAGAGATTTCACTAAATTACAAAGTGTTGGTGTCTCTAATTTGCCTAATTGCTCCTGAATCTCATCATATAACCAGATAAAAATAAAGCCTCTTTCAGACAGTTGTGTCCAGCACAGCATACAGGGAATCAATTAAAATAACAAGCTCAGCTACAAAAAGCAGAATAAAACCAACATGAAGTTCAGCACAGTTTAATTTTCCTGCTTAAAGAAAAAACCCTTCAAATTCCCTGGAACTTATAATAAAAACATAAAAATTGACAGTGCTCTTCTTCCCAAAGAAATTTCCCATTAGAATAAGTTTAGACTCAAATGTTACCATCTACCTCTACTACTGGCAAGGCAAACAAAAACAAGATAAATATTACTTCACCACACATCTCTAGCCTGCGTGTAATATCAGTATTCTGTGCAGCAAAAAACAGTTTTCCCTCAGTTCCCTGACTCATGTCAGGGAGACCATTATTCCCTAGGCAGCAGCAGAGCTGGGAAAAACAGGAAACATGCTATTCCATCTCCATTCTTGAGATTACTATGTAAGCAATATTTAACTTTTAAGGTGGTAGAGTATTTACTACCTTTAAGAAAATTAATTACATTTTGTAGTGGGGAAAAAGAGGGAGAAAAAGGGCACCAGTGTATGACACACAACTTTCTATCACCATGCAGTAGGGGAAAAGTGGCTTTTTATTAATAAATACTTTCCATGTCCCCAACATTATCTGGAAACTCAACAGAGAAGTTCTCTTAACTAGAATTACAGCAGACATCATTTTCTAAATCCAAATATGTAAGTCTCTGAAGGTCAGGTTAAAATCCCCAAGTCATCCTGCACAAATAAGGGAGCAGCAATATTTGTTTCACTGAAGACCTCTTCAGATCTCCCCCTGCTTACAACAGCAGTGAAGATGCATCTTCGGCAGCAGTGCTGAGAACATCCTGCACATCCTATTCAGATGCTGTTTCACCAGTGGTGAAAAAATAACCACCATAAAATGAATCACAAATTAATATTGGTTCTTATTGATTTGTTTTACCTGTTAGTTTTTTCATTCCACCTTGGAATATTCTGATAGCAAGGGACATAACTGAGCCTATTTGCAATATACTCAACTCTACCTATTTAATCTATTGCTTTAAAGAGACGTTTGCAGTCTCAGAAATGTCTGAGAAACAGTATCAAAGAATATCATGAGCAGAATGTTGTTGACACTCTGGTCAAAAGGCCCCTATTTGCAAGATTTCCTTCTCAGTTACCAAGAAAAGCTACCTTTAAAAGGAAAATGAACTATAAAAGAACATAACAATTAATGAATATCTGCATTTCCATGAAAATGAAATATGCTGAAAAATTCGTAACATTTATCGCATGACAAACTCTACTCCAGATGTGACTTGATACATTTCAAACTGATTTTAACTCCAAGCATATTTTGTTCCAAATATATTCCAAATATTTTTTCCCCCTCACTAAGTTAGTTTAGGTAACTAACATTAGTTGCCTAAAAGACAAGTCCTGAAACAGAGAGTGTCTGCAAACAGTAGGATGCCATTCCTTGTCTACAAAGCTTTTAGTAGACAACTGGCCTGCCCAGTAAATACCCAGTACTGGTGTACACAGAGGGGTCAGCACCAGCTCCACAGACTGCTCCTGCTCAGGCTGGGCAGTGAAACTGTCTTGTAACAACGTGATGCTCTTCCATAATCCCAGCTTCCCACTGGTTATTTCATAAAATGACTGCATAGCATATGCCATGAAGAAATCCTGATTTCACTCAACAGTGAATCAGAAGGCAATTCAGAAAGCCAGAAGTAGTTAGAAAATAAAGCATCCCATAATTTAAAAAACAACTTGGGTGCCACGCTGAGAGAAAGCATCTGTAGCAGAGAGTGATTTATGCAGATAAACAAGGTGAGGCAGTCCAAAAGCCAAACCCTTGTCTGGGCTCATCCAGGCCTAAACGTGCAGCCCTGTGGGACAGTGCTGGCTCCCACGGCTGTGTCAGCAGCAGGGGAAGTCAGGGAACTGCACCACCTTGTACAGGGTACTGAAACCAGTGACGTGTGGGGCCTGAGTTTCTTGGGTCACGAGAATCTTCAGCCAAAAGAAAAGGAACCGAGAAAGGAAATCGGCTTCTAAGGAACCTGGTAAGATTATAATTCCTTAAATAAAATTATCTGTGATATTTTCATAAAGGAAACACTTATTTCTTGTTTTACACTCAGCATAGGTTACATTCTAAGCTTCACCTTAATGCAGCTCAGTAAGAATTGTTTGCAGTAATAGTTTATCAGTACTAAATTGAGATATTATCAAGTGTGTTGAAAACCAGAAGGAAGATGAAACAATTTCAGATGAAAGACCAAAGAGGGAAAGGGAAGAAGCAAACAAGCACAAATTTGAAGTGCTAACGTGCCCCTAATGTTACCCGATGCAGACAGATGATTCTCCCAAAAAATAAAATAGAGTGGACATACAACTGGGTGTCTTTTTCCCGAGCAGATACTCAATGTACATTCAGTTTGCCTATGGCTGAGCCTGTCCAGGCCTTCTGGCTCCCTGCTCAAAGCCTCTGGCAGCTTTATTGCCAGCAACTACTCTGCAACAATTGCAGGCTGGTGTTGCTGCATGTGAGCATCAGTCAGCCACCTCAGCACTCAGGCAATCAGCTTAGCATCAACCTCTGATACAGCACAAGCCAACTTTGAACAGCTAAGACAAGAGGGAGGCAGCTTTCACCAGCTAGCCAGCCAGCACAAGCAGCTACGGCCAAGAAAATTTTCAGCTGCTTCATTTTGATCCAGAAGAATGAAACTGCCCATGCTCAGGGAAGGCATTCATAAACCTAACCCAAGTATTCACAACACTTACTGAAAAAAGAGTAGAAATCCTGTTCCTACAGTAGGATTTCTCCATCAATTAAAAGAGGTCTTCTCTCTTCCAAAATTTAGTTTAAAATTCAAGAAGGGGTGCACTGAGTGTTTAGTGGCCAGTGTGTTTTCTCTAATCATGGTCATTAGTGCCTCGTGAAGGATAAAGGGCAGAGAGAAGTGTGCACTGTACTCTCGGAGACAGGTGATTTCTCATATGTGGATCTTTCATTATCAAGTGCACACTTATTAATGACTGCAGACAGAAACACACACATAAAAGCCAGAAACTCTCCCTTAACCTCTGCTTAAGGGAGAAGCAAAGAGAGCCTACCAGCCAGGTAGTCCACAATGCCCCAAAAACTCATACAGAAGTAATGAGCACCAGAAATAGTTATACTCTGACGGATTCATGTATTTCTCTTCCTGATTACCCGCCTGGGACTGCTTCACCTTCCCTTATTCCTGGTCCAAGATCCCAAACCAAGTAGCCTGGATCCCTCCAGATGCAGCCCATTAATCACCCTTGCATTGTTCTTGCTGCTCCTGTTCCTGATCTCAGGCCCATCAAGTCTTGTTCTTTGCCTGGTTCATTGATTTCATCTCATGTGGATTATGCACTTCGATCCCAGACCATTTCCTAACATAAGCAATATGTTAAAGAGTATTTTATTTAACAAAATATCAGAAAATTATTATCAGTGAACCAATGTACCTCAAATGCTCTCCTAGTTCTGCAGAAAACATTATCAAGAAAGGCAGAAGAAGAGCCAAGAACCAAAAAAAGGGTTCAGGTTACATCCAGTATTTAATATAAAAAGAGGCTGCACTAATTAGGATATTCCTAAATATGCAGCAGTAAGCTTGAGACACAAAAGCAATACTGAAAGTAAAACAGAGGCAACAAACTGAAGACTGAAATGGAAGGAGGGTTCAAGAAGCAAGCAGATGAGAAAGTATAAGGTATCTCAGAATAAGGAATTAGGGGACATTCGACTGGAATATTCTGAGGGCAGCTGAGGTCAATCAACAACGACATCACACATGACAATTTGGCAGTCTTTCTGGAAGATGTTCCAAATGATTGTCATCACCATTTCAGCCATCAGTTAATTTTTTCTTCTTTGGTTTGGCACATCACTATAGGCTGGAATCTGATTTGGCTTTGAAATAAGCCAAATCAGTAACAGTTATTTTCAATAGGCTGAAAGAGAATATCTGAAGGACAGTCAAATATTAATTCTGTACTTATTTGAGCAAACAGAGAAAAAACTACTTCTACAAAATGTAGTCCCCCAATATCACAGCTGTATGATTTTTAAAAATGGCTAACATATGCATACAGTCTATTAAAATGCACATAATTTATCTGACTCAAAATGAAAACATATCTAACAAGTAATTCCATTCATCTGGCCCTTTTTCACCCAGCCTTAAGATATACAAATGTGTGCCTTTTCACCAGAACACAGCAGCTGGGAATGAAAAGAAAAGCATTCAAATGATCATTTTCACATCATATTCCATCGTCTTTTCACCAGCTTCTCCCCAGTCTTTCTTTGAGTCCCATTCTGTTACAAGAGAGCTGCTTTTTAGATCAATTCATATTTCCATAATCCACACTGCTGTTTCTCTCTCTCCTCCCCAGGGTGGACTAACCCCTGCATCCAGAACTATGGCTTACAACTGTCATTAAGACCTGTAACAATAACAAGATAACAAAAGAGCTGGTAGAGATGAGGTTAGCCAGTACCATATGCTGATCAAGTGCAACATTTTTAACTCAAAAGCTCTATAAAACAAAACTCCCACAATTCTGAGAACAAGCATACTTCATGTTGCCACCTGTCCTCAAAATTTCAAGGAAATTCCAAGTTTTCAGTATTGGGCTTTTATAATTCTAAATTTTTTTTTAAATAAAGGTCTCAAAGATTTTTCCTCTCTCTGTTGGTATGAATTAAAAGGAAAGGCTGAGAAAGCATCTTGGAATATTCACATCTCGAATGATGTAAGGGTCTTGGTGATTCTGGGTGTTCCCAGCATGTCTATGTAGGCAGTTGTTTCACAGAATATTTATCAGGACTGAACAGATCCTTTCTGTTCACACAGTGCAGTTAGCAACTATAAATACACCTCTGAATGTTTTCCTGCTGATCATCTATCAGCTGGGATTTGCATAGACAAAAAGCATGACTACCTTACACACAGAGTATTTTTCAATAGAAACAGTATGTCTTCCAAATACAAAGTGTTAAAAATCACTTTATCTTAACCAGATAAAGTCTCCTTGCAATGTACAAAATTGCCACATTGCCATCATCTCAGCAGGACTAATTACTTTCCACAAAGATTCAAGTGCCAAAATATCCCTTAACTAAACAGAACATAGTAACATTTAGACAAAAACACTACTGAAAATTAGTAATCGCATTAGATTCCTCCTTTCTCATACCAATGCACCCAAATATTAATCATACTTATTAATACACATGCAACAAAATCCCCAAACCCTTTTTAAGATTTCCTGATAAAAAACAATCCCACAAAGCAAAGCACCTATCTAGTTAGCATAAACATTTGAAACACGCATTTAATGCCTCATCAGAATACAAGAACAAAGCCATCTCATGCAGAAAGCTGGTGAGATGCCTCCCCTAACAGCACGCCTGCAGCCTTGAAGGCAGTGTAAACAGCCTCGTACCTCCTGGGCTCCTGCTGCTCTCTTAAGAGAGCACAGAGGAGCACAAAATCTCACTGCTGGCTTCCACACATTAGTTTGACCCAGAGAACAGACTTTAGCTTGCTTCTTGAGAATATCAGAAAAACAAACAAACAAACAAACAAACAAACGAACCCCAACTTGTGCTATCATTTATACATTTAAAAAAATAATATAATCTCTTTCATGATGACCTCATTTATTTAATTGCTGCCATGATCCATGCAATTAAATATTCCATCCTGAAAGAAACGGAGCCTTTTGTCTCCAATCAGATGCTCATTCAAGCCAGGCTTAACCTTCAGTAGTTAGAACATACATTGAAAGTCAAGTGAGTGATTGGTGCTTTCGTGTGGCAAGACCAACACACTGGTACGTCAGAGGATTTATCCTTTAAACAGCTGTATGTGTATCTATACATCTTTATATACACAAACATTTTCACATGAACCAGGCAGATTTACATGTATACTATCAGACTTTAGTAGCTGGGTCACTACAGGTGATGGAATAAAGTTCACAGCTCACAATTCAGTGGTGACATCTGCATAGTGTGATACAGTAAAACTAAAACCCAGATGTTATGTAAAATACGAGATAATAACCAAGAGTGTTACCGTAACTTCAGAGAAAGCAGCACAGATCCCTCACATGGGATGCCATATCCCTTACTCATTACTCATCTGCAGGGTTTGGGAAAAGCCCAACATGGGAAAGCAGATTTAGAAAGCGAGAGAAGATAGGATGAGATCTGCAACACAACGAACAGCCGAATGCAGAGTCTCAATTCCTTCTTAACCCACATCTTCAGTTAAAAACCCCTTGTCATATTTATTACTTAAGTGGCTTCTGGTAAGACCATCTCCTGCCATATTAGCTATTTGTGTCATCTTCCTGGTGAGATGTTTTTCACCAGCAGAGAAGTTGCACGCTGAAGACAGAAAATATGTGATTAGAAGGGCAAAGAATGAGAACTACTCAATGGGCACCACATACTACAGGACCTACTGCAGGTAGAAATCCCTCTGGGTCAATGAGCAGTTAGATTAAAAAGCTACTGAATTCTTACAGAGCTAAGAATAATACCCAACATACCTGTAATTACTAAATTAATAAGAAATGTTAGACCTCACATGCCTCAAAGGTTAAGACGACACCGAAAGCAGCACCACCTCTTGCACAGGCACTGCCTGCTGCTAGTGCCGTTGGCACCGTGCTCTCCTCCTTCCTTATGCACAACACCACTCTTTTCCCAGGAATGTTTCAACCCAATGAAGTTGGTGGGAGTGTCAGTGTTTTTATTTGCTGAGCAGACACAAGCAGAGCCATAGGAGAGACATCTGGACCCGTGTGACATCAGTAGGGCTTTGCCACTGCCCTCACTGCCATGCAGAGACAAGCCAGCGTCAGCAGACCGCAGCTCTGCCGGCCGACATTACCTTCTGCAGAAATGTGCATTTTCTTCCTCAACAGTCATCAACCACTTCAGTTTGGAAACCAAGGTGTTGTTTGCATCTGGGTTGCTTTTCTAAAGCCCTCAAAAAATACTTTCTTCTTAAAAACAGCTGGATTTTTTTTTCCAGATATCATAGCATTAATATTTTCTCTACAGACTTCCATTTAAAAACGGGCTTGCAAGGCCAAAATTAAACTCTAGTTTAACCAGTCTGAATAAACAAAATAGCAGTTTCAAGATTAAAAACATACACATCTTTTATCATGGGAATTTTTGCATAAAGGAGATATTTGAACATATTACAAGACAAAGCCTCTAGAAACATACATTCAAAATACATTTTAAACAACAACAAAAAAGCCTATTAAACGGCTACAACTCATTCTTCATCCAAATCTGAGCTTGTAAGGATAATCACAGAAGACCTATATGCTCAAATCAGAAATCTTCACATTTTTTCTGTGGTGCTGCAATTATTCCCAACTTCTTCAGCATTGTCAAATTCATTTTTATAGCACTAATGCCAGTACAACAGTAACTTATAACTCAATGATATCTCAAATAGATTAGTTCTTCTGGCTCTTGAGGTACTTTTTAATAAATATTTTCTGTGAAATGGTAGTGTGGTTCTTTGTACTTTGAATTCTAACCAGCATGAGCTCGTTTTTTCATTGATAGTTTTGAGAATTACGAAAAATGGAATAACTCCAACCTCCAAAAATAAAATAAAATGTTAAAGAAATTAAAAAAGCAAAATCACTTTCCAAAACACTCCTGGCAAAGAGAAGTATTTTTCATTTCCTGCCTTGAAGCATTACTCTTTTTTTCCTTCCCCATTCTATGTTTTTCTCTTTTCCTTCTTATTCTGGCATCTGAAGAATTACCAGAGAGAAAATAAGTGGTTTCCCTGCAGTCTCAGCAGATAAGGAAATCAACAATGAATCTTGCAAATTCTTTTGTGGTACCAAAACCACGCCTTAATATTTCCTTTACTTGACAGACTGCAAGTAAGTGATTATGACAAATCCCCAGTCTTGTCTTCCTCCTGCTCAACTGTAGTTTCTACATCCCATCCACAACAGATGGGACGTTTTGCAAAACATGAGTTTGGAAAGTCAATATTTAAGAAAAAAGTACACTGAAAGAATATTGACCAGCATCAAAGAAAATGGCAGGGCACAAGAAAAACCAAGGACTAGAGATGAGTAAGCACTGGGAAGTTCAGACATACTCAGAGGACAAATGTGAGAAAGAGGGAGAAAATGTCAAAATGGCTTAGACAAGTTTTCTTTGCATTATGAAAGCAACAAAAAGGTGACATGATAAACTGTAGAAAAATTCAGGAAGAGAGGAAAATATTTTGCCCACTGTTATCACATCACTGTGCAAACAGACAGGCCTTCAATTTTAGGAAAGATGATTCTTTGGGACACATCCAAAAACTAACTCACACATTTTACATTTAAAATAGAAATGACTGAAAAACAGGACAGAGAATATTCTTTCTCTTTTCTTTTTTTTCTTTTTTTTTTCTGAACATTCTCCCCACAAACTTTTATGGAAATTAGTCATGACAGTTTTAGTGAGTCCTTGGTTTTCAAAGAAGTTAAATCTGGTGGATACTCAGGTCTCCAATCCAAACCGACCCAGCTCAACATGCACACACACATGTGCAGAGAAGGCTTCTGCTGATTTCACTTCATGACTTGGCTCAGGGGTTTGCTGTAGAAGCTGCTATATATTCTGTTCAGTTCCAGTGGTTCTAACAGGAAAATTTCACTTGCAAGGAGAAGGATTAAAATATCCTGTTTTCCAGGAACACAAGCAATTTACCTGAAACACCAGATTCCCTACACGGCTGAGACACAACGTGCAGGCACAAGTTTTTCAGAGCCCAAAGGCAGAGAGCTGCCTGAGGCCTCTGGTTTTTATAGATTAGGTATGTCTATTGCATCTTTGTATGATTCCCCTCCAGCCTTTAGTGGGCTTCATCTTCTAATCATTTTTTCTACACCAGCTGTTCTTTGAATAACCTTCGACTTGCTGAATAAGTTCCCATTTTTCTTCATACATAATTTCTCCTTTTTTTTTTTTTCTTTTTAAGATCAAGTCTTTCTTGGGGAAAAAGGAAAAGAACAAAACAAACTAGAAAAAAAGAATTTAAATGACAATGAAGATGATCATTCTGCAGCCAGGATAATTATCAAAACTTGCTGAATGCCTAGCTGAGAACATATAACAGCACACTTTGCTCATTTGTCACTGCTTTACAGGCTGCACATTTCTGACTGATGCTATTCCCTAACCAGACATCCTACCTTCTATGTTTGTATATTTATTCCTTTCATCATGAATCATCTTATAGCTGTCTTTATAGAATCTTGTATTATTGATTTAAAAAAAATAAAAATCAGCAATTTATCAACATCTACTGTACCATATTTCCAGATCATCCACTGTAGTGATATTGCCAATGAAGAATATGCTTGCCTCAGTATCAATAAAAAACCATGAGGCAAAAAAGCCACTGAGACAGAGATATTTATTCTATTTAATAGTTTTATGTATTTTCTTTTATGAAAATAAAAATCCATGCAAGAAACTCTTGTAGAAGTTGCTGAAATAATAAAAGTTAATAATTTCATTAAAGTTTAATATTAATAACTTTCATAAAATAGTCATGGGGCAAAAAACCCAACACACTAATTAATAGCTTGCTGTCACTACAAACAGTGAAATAATCCATCAGTCCTGTATGTATAAACTTTCCTTTGAGGATTAATTATAGATAGAACATAGGATTTTCACGCTTTCAGAATCAGTAACTTTAAATCAGTCTCTTATAAGGGTCTGCGGATTTTGTTTTCCCCAAGCAAGTAACCAGGGTATCTCTAAAACATTATTAAATAACTCTCTAAAATCTTGCATTGGAAAGGATTAAAGAAATGGAATGCACACGTTCTGACATTAAAAGGATATACATGGGTAGCTCTTCAACTTTTTTGTTCTGGTGGATTTTAAAACATCAGTGCTTGGCAAAGTTTTAGTGATCATTTTTTCCACATTTTCAATCCCACAACAGATAAAAACCCAACATGTCCAACAGGACCACCCGATAAAATACTCTGTATCAAAAATAATGTGATACAGAGAATTAGCACGGCATTCCGTGCTCTACAACTGCTATTGCATATTCCTGGCACAAAGGCAATCTAATCACCAAGCCACCAGTTGGGTGCAGACTTCCACCCCACTATCATTAGCATCTGCCTCTCCACAGCTGAATAGAAGAGCTTTTTTATTATTATTCTAACATAAAAAAAAAAAGTTCAATCTCATGTTTCCAACCTGGTCTCCAAAGTCCTCCGGGAACTTCCACAGTACCACTGGATCTGTAAATAATTGACAGACAGCATTAATCAGAGGCAAAGGAACAGAGTATTACAGTCAGAGTACATTAATATTAAAGAGAGGGTCAGCTTAGCGTCAAGCTTTGAGGCAAGTGCAAAAATGTATCTAAAAACTAAGGAAGATACTGGATTATTGAAAAGACTTATTTCGTATTTATGGAACTGTATGTTTATTGTTCTATATATGGCAGCAGGTTATAATGTACTGAACTATTTTCATATTCAATTCTTTTTTCCTGGAATACTTCATTTTTAAGGGCATTTAATTTTCACATTTTAATTCAATTAAGAAATAAAGAGATATAAAACCGCCTTCCATCCTAGGAAGAAAGAACATAAAATTATAAGAGAAAACAAAGGCCTTTATAAAAGTACAGAAAAACATCCTTTGTGATTTTAAAGATAGTACCAATGTAACCAGCATTCTCAAGGAGGAGTTCAGAAGAACTAACACGTTTCAGTATTTTCTGTTCAGAGCCACTTAAAACCAGCATTTCAATAATACCTCAAAGTTTTTATTAACCTCTTGTAAACTGCTAATTATAAAAATAACCACTGTTATTTACGCTACACATTAGTCTACACTTAATATTGTTTTGAAAGCCTCTAACACAACAACCTGAACCACAACCTTTTAACAAAACAAGAATTATGATCTTTATCACTCTCCCCCCCACCCCTCAACTTTTAATCTCCTTTGATACAAATCCTTCCCGAGATGCAACTGTTACACGGCCACAAACACCCACGAAGCCTCAGGGGCTTCTAAACAACAGATCAGCAGCAGTGCGTGTGTCCACCTGCTAAGAGTGAATTAGCCATGTTCCTGCAAGGGAGCCCCAGGCCAGCGCAAAGCCCGGAGCAGAGGCAGAGCTCTCTGATTCCTGCTCGTGCCCCAGCCAAGGCCGGGCAGATCCGCCCGCCACTGCCCACGCAGCCGACGGCAGCTCGGGGTGCCAGAGGGCAGGGAAACAAAGGAGAAACACAACAGTAAGTGCCAGGAGACGCTGCCTGATGGGAACTGCCACCTCTCGTCTACCTCAGGAGCTGCTGGATTCCTGTCTTCCAAGGAGCCAGTATCTGGGAAACTATTCAGATTTCCACTTCAGGCTCTAGCACTGGCACTGTGTAGTAACTCAGAAACTTCCTTCTCATTGCTACGTTTGCCATCAGAACCGCGGGGTTCTCCACTTTTGGCAAAGTACGGAGGTTTCTGCTCTTCTTCATGGTCCCACATGTTTGCTGCTGCAAACTGGAGATTTAATGAGGAGAGAAATGCCACTGATGGTGCTGTCATTCCCAGCTGCTGATCTCAAATCCTACTATTCAGCACGGAGCTGCTGCACGTGTGCATTTGCTCCTGGCCCAACCACCAAGAGCTGGCGAATGAAGTCAGCATTCCTCCTGCACCCCAGGACAGATGTCAAGCCAACAGCAGAACATACATTTCAATTGCATTACAAAACTCAACTTGTCAATCAACTCAATGCAATTTAGACCCAATTTGTATCTAATTCAAATTTAAGTGAGTTTTTCAACAGAAATGGAGGCATTTGACTCTACTTGTAGGGCAAGTGTATTTTTTCTCCTAAGAACATCCAAGAAGGAATCGATTATGCAGCTATTATTTAATTAAATGTATGTATTTTGCACAAGGAATCTTCCTCTATCTGCTATGGGGAGAAAGAACTTTTGAAGGCAGATACAAAACAAGAGATAAGATGCTACGTTTATAAAAATATGACAGCAAATAAATAGAGACCTTTTTTTCCCTGTCTATTTTGTGCATATTTAAATTGCAAACATATCTCTATAATGATCAGGTACAAGAGGAGTTTGACTCCTGTAAGGGAGCTCTTGTTTTTATTCCAAATTAGCATAATGAAAAAGAAAGCAATTACATATCAACTGTGACCCCTGATAAATCCAAGGAGTAGCAAGTGTGGTAACATGAAAAAACTGATGGTAAGTAATTCATAAATTACTTGCTAAAAAGCACTGAAAACTTGCAGAATCCAAAAACTACTTTAACAGAGCTTGTAAATCAAATGCCGTATGTCCACAAGCACTTCAGGCATAAACTTCTCTTCAAAAGAGCAATCCCACTGCACTCCCACTCCCAGGTACTTGTTGGTGAAGCTGTAGCACTGTCTGTCTCCTGCTGGTACAGACTCTGTCACAGCTACACTGAGCCAGATGAGGGAACTGACCGAGATCAAACCAACCGTCTGAAACTTTTCAGGTCAGCGTTAACTAGATCAGTTCCCCAAAACCATTGGGTTTATGCCAGAAAAAAAAAGGAAGAAAAACGGGGGAACAGGGAGTTGTGGTGAGAAGAAAGCAGGACTGCTTCATGCAGCAGCATTCCAGCCTCAAGCATTTGCTACAGCTCGTGCAATACAAGCTGGTTACCAGCTGCCTCTAGTTCCGTTTCTTATCGCCCATTTCTTGTTCACAACTTCCCAAGTCTTGCAGTACCATTTATAGTTGTGTCTGTTGCAAAACCCAAGCGCTGTGGCCTGGGAGGAGGTGAGGGGACCGCTCTGCAGCGAGGCCGGGCTGCCGGAGCATCGCCAGCCAGGAGCTTGGCAACATCAGCTCTTCCCAGCAATGAAGCCAGGCAGATGACTTCGGCAGACGTGAAGTACAGTTACACGAGAAACATTTAGCATAGTGAATGCTTTAGCAACACAGTAACACAATCACCGCGGTTTCTGAGATCGGACAGAAACGCAATTTCTTTCCTTCACTGTCCTTAGTGCAAATGTAACTGCCAGGCTTCAAAATAGGAAGCGGATCACAATAGCAAAACCTCCAGGTGTTATTTTAAAAGGTCGCAGTCATGAGCAAAGTACAATCCCAGAATTAAGCAAAACTTCGGGTTTGGGGTCAAAACATGGGTAAAATTTACACCTCAGTGAGGTGCCAAACAGAGCTGAACAGCATTTCACAAGGCCACAAGCAACAAGATCAACAGCTCCAGTAAGTTCTTTCGGTACCCTGATATTCTAACATATAAAAAACCCTACAACCTTAAGGCAGTGTCCTGCTCAGCTTGCCATCTTCACTTCATACCAAGGCTCCCTCCTACTACTCCAGTCTCACTTGAAATTGTAAAAATAAATCTAAAGTAAATTCCAGTTCACTCAACTATAGGTATAACAACATTTACTTTCATATCATGAAAGGATATTTATATTATGAGAGGATAATTAAACTCATGTCATCTAAACAGGAAGAATAATGCTTTTAATACTCCTTCATGAAAACAAAAAAGACCCAACATTTAAAAAAATATTCCTAACTCAATCCAAGGAAAATATTCGGTGCTACACTCAGCAAAAATTGCACGCCTTCAAGACTTGTCCAACTGCTTTGAGCTGGGTTTTGCAGCTGTTATTACTGGCTTTTAACTGGTTATTTTAGTAGGTACTTGCCATACATTTATTAAGTAAGAAAATCTGATGTGACTCGTGCTTCAAAAAGAAAAGTTACTATATTCTTTTTATGCCTTTACTCTCTGAAACCAAACCCTAACACCTATAAAAAGCCTCAGGATTTTACGATAATTATCCAAGTCTAGAATTGGGGTTTTTTTCAAAAGATTATGTTGGTTTCTGCTTTTGGAGCTAGGCTCAGGCAGCATCTGACACATCTTTGTGGCAACTTCTCAAAAGTGCTGCAAAGGAAGAAACAAAAGGGTACTGATTTAGAAATAAAAAGAGAAAGTATAATCCGATGCTGCAACTTTGTGCACTCTATCTTCAGGTTCACAAAGACTCAATTTTCTTTTCCCTGAGGATTACTTTCCAGATACCCCATCTGATCTGGCAATGTTAGGTCAATTTTATGCTGATTTTATGGGTGAGAGGATGAGAATTGTTCAGAAATAGCTGTTGTTACAGTCAGTTGAGGAACTACTGAATTTCTCCTAATTTTCTTTTTCTAACAGACTTTTCAGGACAAATGGTTCGTACCAATTTTAAGTAAATGTAGTAGTAAGATGAAATTGTCAAGTGCAAAATAAAATAGTTTGTGTGTTGCATGTATAAATGTACGTACTGTTGCATGTGTAAGTGGATATTTCCATGTACAAACAGCACTTTTTCCTATGCCTACCACATCCAGGACGTAAATCTCAGCAGCTGCCAGTAACACTTGAAAATTCCTTTGCTTAATATCCTGGAAAGGACATCTCCCTTGGTACAAGCCAGAGGAGAGACAATCATGGAAAGGTTTGCTGAGGTACGAAAAGAGTGCAGTGTAATTACAAAGAGGAAAGTGAGTCACATGCAATGCTTAAAAAAATAGTATTCAAGATGTTGTAATCTAGAACTGCTCCAGAAGACAAATGCAGGCAAGTGTGACACACACTAAGACAAGAGGAACACATATGCATATCCTCAAGGTAATTTCTCTCCAAAAATCTCTTCCTGTAGAGGCAATGTCATAAAGCATGTCATCTGTATTTTTGGAAAACAACTGCTAACACAGTCTAACTTCTGTAACGAATATAAGAAAATATAAAGGTACTATTTCTCATGACAGAGTAGATTAGAGAAGCAGTGCATTCTAAACTACGAAAAAAAATAAAAAGAGAAAGCTTTCTGAGTTGTAGCTTTCCCAAAACCAAGTTAAATATACTCTAAAAATACTCTTCCTAATCATCAAGCTTGCAGATTATAAATGCCACCCAAAAATACAACAGGATAAGGTATTTAGCACACATTCAATTTGGTAATGGAACAGAAATTACAAACACATGCTGAGAAACATCATCTCAGGTAATTCTCTTGATAGCAACAGAGAATATTTCAGACAGGAAAACACAGCCAAGGTAAAATGAAACAGATTAATTAAGTAGCCCAATATTCTGGAGAGAGGAGGAAACTTCATCCCTGTTGGCTGTACTGAGCAGAACAGACAAGAAGACTGCCAAGCAGAGCTGGTCATGCCTTGGGACAGAGGAATGGACTACATGACTGCTCAGTATCCCTGCAGTTATATTTTCTCTGATGCTGTACAGATATTAATCGGAAAAAAGCTGTCAGTGCAGAGGGGAAAGAAGAGACTGGGGCCAGGAGTTAAGGGGTGGGGGGGGAAGAAATATAGTGAGGAAAAGGAAGGCAGCAAAGCAAAGCTTATTGCAAACTGTTCTCTCTTGTCTGGAAAAAACAAGAAGTGCCACATTTTTTTCCTTAGGTGAACATGAGAATGTAATTAATACATCTGAAATTATCTATTATTATCTCAGGGAACAGCTTCATAAACATGTTTAAGCAATAAGCAGAATGGATTTTGTTAGAGAAAGTCATTTTTAGCAATAAATAATCAGTTCTCCAAACCAAGTTTATGATACTGCTATTGTTCAGAAACAAAGGCCTCTTACATACTTAAAATAACTTTCCAGAAACACTCAACAGTAATTCTAGTGATGCTTTTGTATCAATATAGTATTTAATACTCAACCAAATCACTACAACAGTGATTCAGAAACAAGAGATGAACCGTAACGTGCAACCCAAGGGTTTTTAAAGATGAAATCATCTGATGAAAAAACCAGCACTCATATAATAAAATTACTTTTTGCAAAAAAAGACTTCTGTATATAATATTAAAATCTGCCTGTTAACAGTGTCATACATGTCAACCCAAAACACATGAAGTGCCAGAGATGGAGTAGAATGGGAGGCCCTGCTGCCAGAAGATCTGGGAACAACAGTGGTCTTCAGCTCCCTGGTTTGGGGCATCAGTGGAGGACCAGCCAGCAGCAGGAGGAAGAAGAGCAGGATGCCGTGGAAAAGGGGAGAAGAAGGGAGTGAGAGTATTTTCCAAGCGTCACTAATCAAAAGAAAGAACAAGGACAAAATACACTGAAGCAATTTGATTTTAAAGAAGTGAAACTAAGGAACAGTCACTAACTTCTCGGGCACCTAAAACCTGTCAGATTAAAGATAACGTGCAAAAGAGGGTGCCACTACAGAAAATACCTTAAAGTACAGTTTAATGCAGATCACGTAGCAAAAGAAAACATTTTTACAAAGCTACATCAAATCTTAACAATCCAGTGCCTTCAACCTTTTTACTCACACTTTACTCACAAGTGTGCCTTCCTAAACTGCCTCCACAATTTCAAACAGTTCCTACTTCAGCAAACAGCAAAGGAACAAGGCAAAAATGACATCATTGACAACATCAGTTAAGAAAAATGTTAACGAGTTTCAGTAATTATATTTGCTAGCCTTTCCTGCTATATATTAATACACTGAGATTCTTCTGGGTCTCTAGGTGGGACCTGCCTTTCAAAATAAGCCACAGCATGGCCACAGCACAGGAGTCCAGTGTCTCCTGTCCCCTCTCCCTCACCCACAGCAGTGGCCTCCTGCCTTGTCTTCAACTGATTGTAAAGCTTCTGCCCTATTTAGAAAAATTATTTAGGCATTGAAGGTGCCCATCTCACACTGGCATCAAAGGTGATATTTGGAATGTGTGACTTTTGACATTTTTCCTTCCAATTTTTCTCATAGAAAGTAAAGTGTGAACTAAATGACAAGAGAGTCAACAAACACATGGTAAATACTGACCTTTGGGAAATGGAAAATGGAAATTAACAGTTTAGTAGCCTCAGTTACAGTCACTGTAGCTGTTATCTGTAAGTCTTTGTGACTGCACATTTGCCAATCAGCAATGTGATTTTTATATCAGGTTCAGAAACATAATTACAAAGACCTTACCGGCAAGATGAAAACATCCTCCTTCCATGAGGAAGCTTTTCCTAAGGAACTGTTTGTAACTGTAGTAATAACAGCTGCAATTGAAGTAATTTCTGTAGGAAGTGTGCTTGAAAAATTCTCCCAGTCACAAGTAGAAAAAATTACTCATGCACTTATCAATTGGCTCAGAATTTAATTACAACTTTCCATAAACATATAATACTTAGCAAATGATTTCAGGATACCAGCGCTCACACCATGTTTGTGGAAATCCAGAATTTTGCTTCTAATACATGGGAAAACAAAGGTACAATCCATAACTACAAGAGTCACTCAGCCCTTAACAAAACCCACACATAACATGATCTTCTCTACTCCCCACAAAAACCACTTGTGCTTGAAGTCAGTGGGTCCAGCTCAGTCAGCCCCTCACAGCATCACATGGCAACTCCACAGCTTTTAGGTGCTGGCCATTGCTGCCTCACCAAGGCATTAACAGCTCACAATCCAGACTGAAGTGTGAGAATCTCACGTGTCTACATTGCACTGCAAAGCCACACACGAGATTTGCTGATCGTACAGTTTATCCCAGAATTATTTTCAAATACTTCTACTTCTAAACTTATGTGACAAAGGAAGTTTTCAGGAATGTGAGAATGGGGTGCAAATACTGACCTCCCAACTAATCACATGCAAGGTTCAGCCAAGTACATTGTAGAGAAGCAGGACTTCGTCAGGTTTTGGACCTGAAACTTCCTCCAGTCTTTCAGATTTCCCTGTCTGTAAGGCACTTGACCTAGGAAATAAGTACTTCTTCCCCTTTTACAGGCAGGTAGATGATTAAAAGTTCTAGCCATAACTTGACATCTCCTTCAGAGCTGCAGGTCAATCCCTTTTTGCCCAAGAATTTGTTCCACTGAAGGACAGAGCAGTAAGTCATTTCAGCTTACTAGAGATAGAAAGAAAGGGTCCTTTTGGCTGCAATGCTATTAGCCATGCTTCAGGCTAAAACCTTAATCAGGGTGAGAGTTCATTGCACAGATAGTGCACAGATAAAATGAGTATGTTCAGCCTTTATTTGGTCTCTTCACAATATAAGCACGGGTTTCTACTACCTGATAAGTCTTTAGAATGACCTTGTAAAGAATGGCAACAACGTATGCACTTAGAAGCTCGGGGGTAACTGTTAATTTTCCTACTTCTGACTTGTAATTGTGAGTGAATCATGAGAACAAGGATCTAAGAACTAAGGCAGCAGAAGAAGAAGCAAGTGAGCACCACATATCTTAAGCCGTTGCTAATGTTTAAGGAGGGTTTACAAAACAAAATACTTTTGCTGTCACTGGGTCTCTTGTTCAAAGAAATTTAAAGGAGACAGGCCATGCTGTGATCGACTGAAATGAGCAATAACTGAGAAGAGTAAGACTAAGAGCATTCACCTTCACAACCAAACAAGTTTTACACCTCACCCCGTAAGAATGAAAAAGTAACTTGCCACACTCCCTTGCAAACAGACATTGAGCAAGTGTTTTTTGTTTTAAATGAAGATATGGAACTTAAAAGTTCTTCAAAAGTATTGTGGGCTACATTAAATTTTCCTATATTAGTGCTGCAATATTGATTTTGACAAAGATCTAGAAAAGTTCAAGTCCATTATTACCAAGCAATATGTACTAAGTGAATTAGGAGGAAGCAAAACTCCTGCCCAGCCAAGTTCACTGGAGATGGACCATCACTTGCTCTCCCATATCAGTGATGTCTGACCAGAGACAACCATTTTATCCTCTCGACTACATTGTTATATTTGCTTTGTGGAACCCCCACACACTGCATATAGAAAAATTAAAAAGCTTTTGGCACATGACAAAATCTACATCTCAGTACATTATGGATACCTGAGTTACTGCTTCCTGATTTACTCCAAGAAATACAAATTTGGTATCAGCTTGGACATGAAACCAGGGATATATGTGAGCCTGTAAAGCAAACTGACTGGTTGCAGAAAACACAGAATAATACCCAAGCCATTTTTGACAGACATTTTCCAAAAATAATTAAAAAATAAATCTTGTATTAGAGTTAACATGCCTTAAAAAAATTAAGCAATTAAAAATTAAACCAAAAGCTTAATCCTTCTGCAAGTTCTTTTCTCTAAGCAGAAGTTAGTCCAGTCTTCAGCTACTTCAAGAAAAAAACGAGCGTTGCAGGGGGATTTCCTCTTGGCCAAAGATGATACAATGACTATCTATTTACATCATTTCTTGCCTGAACAGTGCAGCAGCATTCCTTCCACTTTCCGCTGGTGAGGACCACATCCTGGGCACAGCCCAACTGGCAGTACTTGAGGGCACAACTTCCCTGTAAATTACGCCCCTTGCCTTAAATACTGACTAGCACAAGCAATAAAATGTGATTACTCAATAATTAACAGGTAAGTAACTACCTATTACTCAACAACTTACAGGGACAGATTACCTAAAGGCCAGAGCAATAGTGGAACACAAAATATCCTGGAAAAGCAATCCCACTGACACTGTCTTTACAACCAAGGACAGCTACAGGGAGAAGGGGTTAGATTCTCTGTTCACTGTTCTATTCTAGATTATTTAAGACATTTTATTTAATTAATACAGATACTACTGTATCATACATTCACCCCCTCTCTATGATCATGCTGTGAAACAAGACTTGGAATTGTGCAACGATATTCTGCTTATGTGTGAGAAAGAATGAACATAACTGCACATTACAAAACCATAATTTCAAATTCTTTATCCTTTTTTTGCTCTCCAATTACAAATAGCATTTTCTACATGAAATTCAAACATTTCACATTTTGCTTATTGGCTGTAGTAGGAAGGTTTGGAAGTAGAACAGCATTGGTAACCAGGACCTGGGCTGGATGATTCTGACCCCTCTGAATACATCTGCCACTGCAGTTGAAACATACCTGACTTCAAAAGCTATAATTATAGAAACCAACATTTCATAATTTTATATAAGTAAATTAAAACAATCACAAACCTTCTCAGTTACACAAAGCTCTAAAATTCTAATAACCATGATGATTAGCCATAGCATACATATAGTTTGCAATATATTTAAACAGTTCACAGACTTTCATTTTAAAATATGTATTTTCTAGCATATTCTGATTCAGGGTTCATTTTAATCTTTGTTGTTCATGACACATTAAGCCAGAACAAAGATGAAAGAGCACTGATCAATAAGCACAAACCATTTTTTGCCTTTCCTTTCCATCTTACCCCAAATCTATTTTAATATCATCAGGGGGAAAAATAAAACTCATCAGTCACCTGATGGAGTAATTCAAAACTTAACCAAACAGGGCTAATGGGTGAGAATTGAAATGAAAACACCTTGACAAAGAAAGCAATTTCTTTTCTTCGCACTCTTCAGAAGCTGTGGGTGATCGCTGTAATCGAACCATCAACAGCGAGGGGCCATCTGTCCCAAGGGCCCTCCACGTGAGCAAGAATCAGCAACAGAAAATTTTAGAGGCCGGCCCACATGCATTCAGCCCCAGTATATCTATGGCAGGCAGCACGCAGCTGAAAATCAGTGTTTTGACATTTTTCCCATACCAATCCTTAGAAGTCAACACCAAACTTTTGATAAGAACAAAACACAAAAAGCAGGTTAAGAGGTTGCTTACAGAGAGATCAGTGTTACACCAACAGCTGAGATCTCCCCTGTTGAGAAGCACTCATGCTTTGGTATCCAAGAGCCACGTTTAGGAAAAAGGCTACAGGAAACAACCTTTACACTTGCAGTGATGTTACGAGTCCCCTCTAGGATTAGTTTTTGCAGCTAATGAAGATGCACCAGTCTCTTACCAAATCACCCTCACACAATCACCAAAGCTTGGGTTGCTTCCACAGAAAACAAACAAAACATTAAGAAAGGGTCTATCAGACATTTCCAAGACAGCAACCACACACAATGCGTGCTGAGACCCAGGGGCTCAGGCAGAGGCACTGTGGCTTTGGCACCTGACTCCCCAGGAAACAGAGATCATTCTTACCCCCACCAAGCACCTCCCAGAACCGGAGGAAAAGCGGCTCCATGCCACACTCTCCCAGAGATGTTCCCAAACTGGGCACTTTTTCCCCACTAAGCTGCTTAAAAGGCAACACCACACACAGCAGAAGGATAATGCAGTTTATTTCTTCATCATTTTCTAACTGAAAAATATATTGATCTTTTAGCAAAATAAACTCTGACATACCTGCAACTCTCTGCACTCTTCTCTCCACCTGTTTCAAAAGTCTGAAGAGTCATAAAGTGGATAGAGAGGGCAGGAAAAAAAACTGTATTTTATTTCTGTTGAGCTGCATTAACAACATTGGTCCCTCTCTGCTTCAGCAGAACACAGACCCAGCCAACAGCACACTGGGAATTAGAAGAAGCACACTGTTTTCAGGCCTGCCAGTTATCTGTTGCCTGACCTCAAGTCAGTTATTTCAGGTTCCCTAACATCATGAAGTCTTGGAAAAAAAATTTTATATTCTTATTATTCAGAAGAAAGGGCATTTAAAAAGGGACATTTCTGCGGGGGCCAAGTTCAGTTATTTTAAAGCACAAGCCAAGCAAATACATAAAACAAGTAAAAGCAAGTCAAAGGGTTTTCTCACAGGTGTTTGCAGTTACTCAGGTCAAAATTCCCTATTATGTGTTGGAGAGGGGTCAGCAAAACCAGAGATGTAAACATCAACTCAAAATACATAGAGGTTCTACTAGAAGGGTCTTGTGTCTTGCAGCCCTTCAGGCACGAGATCTGGGTTCTCAGGTAATAATCCCAAAGCACACTCAACAACTAGGAGACTCTCCAAGACATTTCCTGATATCACATACTTCAGTGATAAAACAGAAAAATAATACTATTTATTTGGAACCACAAAATAGAAGGGTGACGTATATGCATGATTTCAATTTACATCCCAATACAAAGTAACAGAGCTGTGGGTAAAGTGCAACACTATTTTATCTCACAAAATCTCAACGCCCGATGCCTGCTTTGTCCAGTGAAATCTCAAATAAATCATGAACAAAATAGTGAAAATTAATTTAACAGTGTGATAATAGCAGACAATATATTTCACTCTAATAGAAAAAGCTAAAGTTCAAAACAACACACTGCACTCGCATGGCCCATGAGGGGTCAGAACTCAACACATCCTTTGTAAACTGAGCCTTTCCAGAAGGCAAGGTCAGAAGCTGCCTTCTCCCATTTCAGCAGTCTGCATTCAAACTAGCTGTTCGAAAAGTACAAGAACTTTTTTGTCAGAAGCAGTTACTCCAACAAAGACACCCTGCGAGGTAACACGGCCCCGCTGCTGGGTGGGAGCCCAAGCCAGGCCGGCTGCTTTGCCCATTGGAAAGCCAGGACACACCAGCCAGGCACAGCAGGCTCCAGCTGGTCGGTCACTGCCTCACAGAGGCAAAGCAGCAGCCCAGGGAGTGCTCACCACCACGCAGAGGAGAAAGGAGAAAGAAAACAGACCTGTACACACTTGGAAGAGCAGCGGGGTGGTTGCAGATGGGAAGATAAAGACTACAGGACAGGAGGAGCATTGCAGAATGATTGGCCATCCACATGCTTGAACTGAGCATTTCTGCCTCTTAAGTAAGAAAGGTCTTCATTTTACCTTCCAAAAAGCATTGCAGCAGAAAGAAGTGAGATGAGGCCAGGGAAAGCATTCACCACACAGAGGTCAAAAATATTAGTAAGGTGAAAAATGATATTATTACTATTGATGTGAAAGAACGAGGAATGACTTACTAATAAATCAACAACAGCAAAAATTAAGGTTATGTCTCATCTGAAAACATCGATTTACCAAATAAATCTGATGCAAATATTTCAGAATGCACTGATAAACCTGCACAACAGTTGTCTACACACAGAATGCACAAGGAACTAAAAGATATGGCACTACAGGTAACATTATGCACTCTGTTACATTAATCTGTATGAAAATTTTCATAAAAAGTTCTCCTCTCGACCACTGCCCTTCTCTCACTGCTCAATTTCTCCATGTTCAGTGTTCGCATGAAAGGGTTTGATGCTATTGGAAGGGCTGTATTATTCTGGCTTCCATTTTCTATCTACTTCAGCTTCTTCCTCGACACAGATGACTAAACAAACCTCAGATTTCCAACAAGCCCCACATCACTAATCACTTCTAGTCATTTCACATCCATGCTCTGTCCTCCTGCACATTCTCCATCTCCACCAGCAAGACTGCAGGTTCACCACTGGAAGGCTTAAGACGATGAGCTCAGTGATCAATACAGTTTGATAGCAACTCGGTAACTACACGGAGCTTTTCTCTTTATTCTTTGTTTTGTTTCTGAAAATGAAAGACATTCACCTCCTAGAGCACAGCTGAGCTCTAGAAATGTATGTAAGAACCTAGATGAGCACAGTGAACAGTTGGAATCAATGCTAAAAGCTGAAAGCAAAATAATTTCTTATCTAAGGAAATTAAAGTCATGACTGGATGAGCCTAAGAAAACAGTACCACTGTCTCATCGGCCATTTATCAGGAAAACGAAAAAGGCTGAGAACACTAAGAATTAATCACAGGTGTCAACCAATCTTCACAAGACATGCAAAAGAATTTTTGGAGGAAATATTTAAATGTTTTCAGACAAGCCAGTTCCTGCATTAAAATACACTACGCTGCAGCATAAAAACAATCACTACCCATGCACATACACTTCTCATCAAGAACAATTCAATATGCAGCTACAGAAATCAGAAGTTGCTCTGCTTTAAGATAACTAATTCCATGTTTTTATTAATAAAGACTAATCATAATCACTCATGCTGAAAATTTCATAATCAATGGGATAGAATACACTTGTAAATTATGTCTACATAAAATAAGGTATCTCCTTATAGCATCTTTTAAATTAATTGTTTTCATAATTAGTAAAAAAAACCCCACAGGGAATGAATATATTGCTGCACTTTTCAAGTATTGAGACATACATTCTCTCTCAAGCATGCCTCAGATACCTCCTCTTATCTTGAGTCTTCCATCATTCTGATAAACAAAATCTCTGAACTTTCTAGAGCAGGAAAAATCCACTAATTTCTGAAAATACTAAAAATAGATTTCAAGAATCATGGGTGTGCAAATATCACATCTTAATTTTAACAAGTTATCCCAAATGACTTATTGCTTAAATTCTTCAATCCTATCAAGCCCACAGAGGATTAGGCAAATTCCGTTGACTAACATCCTGCCTCAAACTGTAGAGTGTATCTCCATTCTTCAGGGCAAATTCTGTTCCATGTATTTATCAATGGTCTGGACGAGGCGATCATGTGCACCCTCGGTAAGTTTGAAGATGAAACCTAGCTGGGCAGGAGTCTTGGGCAGGAGTGTTCATCTGCTGGAGGGCAGGAAGGCTCTGCAGAGGAATCTGGGCAGGCTGGATCCATGGGCTGAGGTGAACATTTAAAGGTTCAATTAGAGCAAAGTGCCAGGTGTTGCACTTCGGCCACAATAACCCCATGCAATGCTCCAGGCTAGGGAAGAGTGGCTGGAAAGCTGCCTGATGGAAAAGGACCTGGGACTGCTGCTTGACAGTGGCTGAACAAGAGCCAGCTGTGCTCAGGTGGCCAAAGAGGCCGAGGGCAGCCTGGCCTGGATCAGTAACAGGGTGGCAGCAGGACCTGGGAAGGGACTGTCCCGCTGTACTGGGCACTGGTGAGGCAGCACCTTGAACCCTGTGTTTGACTTTGGGCCACTCACTTCAAGAAAGACACTGAGTGGCTGGAGAGTGCCCAGAGAAGGGCAACGGAGCTGGGGAAGGGTTTGGAGTGCAAGTCTAATGAGGAGTAGCTGAAGGAGCTGGGGGTGTTTAGCCTGGAGAAAAGGAGGCTCAGACCTTACAGATCTCTACAACTGCCTGACAGGAGGGTGTAGCAAGTGGGTGTCAGTCTCTTCTCTCAGGTAACAAGAGATAGGACAAGGGGAAATGGCCTCAAGTTGTACCAGGGGAGGTTTAGATTGGATATTAAGGAAAAATTATTCATAGAAAAAATTGTGAAGCACTGGAACAGGCTGCCCAGTGAAGTGAGGAGGCCACCATCCCTGAGAGGTATTTAAAAGACGTGTAGATGTGCTTTTGAACATGGTTTAGTGGCGGAGTCGGTAGTGCTGGGTTAAGGGCTGGACTCAATGATCTTAAAGCGCCATTAAGGAAGAGGTTTAGAGTCCTTTTCAAGACTGCAGAAGAAATAATTATGGGGGAAAAAACCTCTTATTTTCCAAACTTTGACAGAAGATAACGAAAGGTGCCTACTCTAAAATACATCAATATTTTAACTTCTGGTGCTTCCCCAAGGGCAAAAATATCAGTCATTTTGCTTGAGAACACCATTTGACCCCATCAAATTCAAAAAGCCGAAAAGATCACAATTCATAAAGTCACAAAACTAACCCATTAGGAGCAAGGCAAAAAGACTATAAAGGGTTTCTCATTTTACTTCCACTTAAGAACTGCAGAAATCATCCGCTCAGGTAATTCCAGCAAGAGCCGCAATCATAAGCCTTTCATTTAAGACTTCTATAATAAACAACTCTGCATGTTTAACAAGGTCTCCACCATAATGCTGTATTTTAAAATCAGTGAACCCAATTGGGTTTCTAAGGAATGCAAGAAAAATGAAGCCTTTTTTCTCATTTGAATACGTGTCTGATCACAGATCACTTAGTACCACCTTTCTGAGGAATTTACCCCTAAAATGTTTAAAAAGAACAAAGATGGATGTCTGTGAAATTGAGAAACAAAAGATTAAACTCAGCCAAGGGTCTGAGGATGCACAATGTCTGAGGCTGTTTTCCAAGCACAAATAAAATCAAGCCTGTACCAAAATATATTTCCCCCAGCACTGAGAGGCCCTGCCACTGACTTGCTGAGGAACGCTGCTGGTTCCTGATCACTTCTCTGAATGCAAGTGGCCTAAAGCTGTCCAGGCCATAAGCAAATGTTTGAAGATGTGACACGTGAAGAGGGTCAACAACAAAGCCTAGCTTTAATCCCTTTGTGTGAAGCAGGAAGAGGAATTTACCTCATATACACAACACATCTATGTCCAGTGAAGTATAAAACTTCCAGAGGTGCACAAGCAAGGCATTATGTCCTCTTAGCTTTTCTGCATGCTGGGAAAGGCCAGGAGGGAGGTGAGCAGTGCTTCTCAAGGGCTGGATGTAGTGAAGCACAAGGAATGGTTGTATGCCAAGCAGGGAGCTTTAGTGCACCAAGTGTATTAATCACTGTTGGTATCTTCTCCCAGCCTGAGCCAAGAGTAGCACAACCCATTAGTCCAAACGGGTGGACCTGAGAATATGGGAGGCTTAACTATTAGTTAACATAACTTCCATCACTTCTAATTGGATTGTGACTAAATTCCCAGCACTGATAATACCAAAATGAGATCAGAGGGGAAAGCTTCCATATTCCCTTTGCACAAAGATTGGAAACAGCTCTCCCCTGCTGTTGTACAATAGCACTGACCACCCAAAGACCTGTGGCTTTAGCTAAAAGAGACCCATCTCACTGCCAGATGAACATGTGTGAGGATGTGATTACTATGATGCTTTACGAATTCCAAAAAACCAGCCCAGAAACAGTGCAAATAGTTAGAAGGCCAAATACTAAATTATGTTAACCTACACAAAGGAAATTTAGAATAAAAAACTGTAATAGCAAAAGGACCTGATATAGGCTGAGGAGGAAGAGAGCAGAGTATCTGTGCTTTTAAGGACTGCTGAAAGATTGGATTTTGTTTTGGGAATCTCTTTATCCAGCATTTAAGAGAGAGCTATGCAAGCTCCAAATTCTATTGCAATGCACAACTAAGCCAGAGCACATCTTCAGACTTCCTTGCATCAGAACTCCTGTAACCATTCCTGACACTCATTTGCTTGACCCATTTCTGATAAACAAAGAATGGAGTACTTGAAGTATTTTTCCCCCTTGTTCGTCCCATTCTTCGCTAGTCTCTTGTTTTGTGGTCAGAGGTTAAACTGCTGACCTCTCACCTTCAAGGCAAGTTTTTCCCCCCTTCCATAAAAGGTTTTTCACAGTGTGCAGCATTCGGATTAGCCCCTATCCCCCTGAACAAAAGCTATGCCTTTGTACCACTGGTTTGGGCATGGAGTCCGTACATCAGAGGAAGCTGCTCCTACTTACCATTCACAATAACTATATTGTGAGGCCCCTCTAACGCCTCGTCTCTCAGTGTCTAGACTTTCACCCAACCAGCCAGCAAAAAGAAAATCCTGTAAAGCACTCAACTGAAAATTAACTATGGTATCCTGTTGTGAACCTGATGAAGACGTTATTTGAACATACGGTAAAACTTTCCATTGTTTAACATAAAGATAAGAGAAAAACTTTTAAAGCCCTGAGGTTTAAACAGTCATAGGGATCAATTCACTCATGGGTCAGTAAATGCATTTTATAAGCAAGCAGCTATTGCTTATGTGTGTCTTTAAAATAATACACAGATTATTAAATTATACCCAAGCATCCAGCATTCTGGATATTTGCAGAGCCTAATTTTATACTTACTATGGATACACTAAGGCAGAACTCGAGACACAGAAAAAGAATTGTATCTTCCAGAATTAACTGAAAGCATCGTGTCACTCCTGCCCACTGTCCCACTTTCTTCAGCAAAATAAAATAAAAGAAGTATAGCAGCAGAAATATTTTGTGCCCTGCTGTATGAAAGAAGACCTGTAAGGAAAACTCCAGGCAAGACAGGGTATCTATAAAGCTGGGAGTGTGAAAAAAACACAGAATTTTCCAAGAAAAAAACAAAACAAAGAAAAAACCACTGCAGTTACTTTTATTTTTTTTCTTTGCAACACTTGCATTGCTGTAGCACGAATAACACACAGTAGCAGGACAGTTTACTGAAGTGGACTAACATTAATAAAAATCTATTCTTTCATCTTGAGGAAAAACAAACCAAAAACACACAAGTAGGCCAGGGAAAAAGAATCTAGATATGAGCAATATTTTTATGTTTGAATAAGCATATTATACAATTTGAAACTCTGAAAAGAATTTATTATTGCAGAAAAACTGATGTTTGCATCTTCTCGGAATTCTTACAGCCTCTTTTGAGAGTGTACTTGGAAAGAATTCCCTGGGCTTTGCTAGGAGAATAAGGCACAGCTGAGGAAATGCATCTCTCTCATCAGTTTCCCCAATCTGTTTTGAAAAGAGAGCCAGAGTGTCTCAAAATAAGAGGCAAACAAATTGCTGTCTGGCATAGGTTGATTGACTGGGGGAACATGAGGGGGTGTGCTAGGTTTTTGGGGGGGGTTGTTTGTTTTTTTTTTTTTAAGTGTGTTTTGTGCTGAAACAAGAAAGTGTGAAATCATCCTTGTCATAACAGGAAAAACAAAACAACAACGTTTATCCCTTACCAGCACCCCACAGTGCCTGGTCATGGCAGCAGCATGCAGAAAGCAATGGGATTTGGGAGTCTGGACACAAATGCAACCACAGAGGAAGGGCCTAACAACAATCTCAGTTCTCTCAACAGGCAAACAAGGTTGGATTTGCAAAGGAAGCAGAAATCAGGAGATAAGAACCTTCTCTGTCTTCAGGAATACCAGACATCAGGCACATACCACCATCTCCCTCTGCCACACAGGTCACTCATGCTTGGGAAGTATTTTAATTTTCCTTTCAATGCCCTTAAAAAAAAAAAAAAAAAGCTCACACAGGATAGCTGTCAAACCTAGAGACTGCTGGGTATTAATTCCTTTAGCTATAAAAGTACTTAAGTCAACATCTGATGTTTTAGTCTTTGCGATCTTTCCCAAGACTGCCTGGCCTGCTTCCCAAGGAGAGATGGATTGCACACTGGAGTCACTGCCTGCAACACCTGCTGCACTGCTGCAGGAGCACAAGCACACTCAGGCTGGGACTGAACTACTTTTACTTGGAGGTACCATACATAAACCCCATCAAATTATCACTAATGTCCAGACGTGATACAAAAAACCCGCAATACGAGCATTTACTGTACTTAAATTGGAAAGGAAAACGATTGCTTTCTGCACCACTGATCAGATACACTTCTGCTCCGTGTCCACTGCAATCTGCCTTCTCCACAAACAAGGTCTTCACTCTTGGGGCGAGTCAGCACTCTCTGACACTGAGTGATACACAGGAACCTAAGTCAGCTCCCCAAAACAACGCAGCTACCACAGAAGGAAAACAACAGAGGATCTAATACTATAATCCTGTTCATGGTACCAAAGTACTTGCTTATTCATAGCTATTGACTGAGAATGATTCAACAAGATGCACGTTTTCACACGTATGCAGGCCTGTCAGAGAGGATACACAAACTGATTTCAGAAAGACAAAATGTCTGAGAAGTTACAAATACAGAGCATTAACTCAAGAACATGATAATTGAAATTGATTTTTTTATGCTTACTAATTTTAGCTCTACAGGAGGTTACTGAGAGGAAAAAAGTATTAACATGGGGGACTTAAAAATCAGAACACTTTGAAATTCTCCCTGCAGGTTCTGTAAAAATCCACAGCCCAACACCACCTTGGACTACCCTCTCCTCAAAATCCTAAAAAGATTGAGAGAACAATATAAAAGAATATAACCTAGGTATGGAAAAGCATCTACTCATGGGCAGGTTCAGTAAGTTACACATTCAGGTGAGAAACACAGCTGGGGGGGGAGGGGTAAAACATCACCTATGGCACAAGTGAAGAAGAAGAAATAAATAATTCCTATTTCTTGTAATACAAAAACTGTAATCCAAGGGAATCAACAGCAGCATATTTAAAACAAAGAGAAGGAAACTGCTCACAAATTCAGTACCACAGCCACAGACAGGACTGCTCAAGGTTGCTGCTGAGGCCAAAGGTATAGAGCTCACACCCCAGTGTGCTTGCATCAAGACGGGCCCACATTTCACTCTCAGAGAAAATGTTTGCTTTCACCAGCTTCCAAAGCCAAGGTGACCACGGGTACCCACGCAGGAGAAAGGATGCTGACATCCATCAAGGTGGTTTTTGGGCAGTGACATACGGCACGCTGTGCCCATGCCCAGCACCACCAGCTGCTGCACGCAGGCAGAGGAATGGACTCCTGCAAAACTTCCTCCCAGTTTTTCTTCTCTGCCTCGAAGGCTAGAATCTGCATTCTTGCACATTTTCCATTTTCTTTCAGCTATAAATACAAAAATGGAGTCTCACTAGGGACACAAATGCAAGGAGCAGGTGATAGGGGTAGCCCTCCAGACCCTCCCCGAGCCAGACTGATCCCCTTTCAGTCACAATGAGGAAGGACAGAAGATTTTCACACATGCAAGAGGGGGGCCTGATGCTTTTGGAGATCACTAGAAATGGGTAATGGTTTAGTCTGGGATACGAGCAGGAAAGAAGTTTCCCACAGCGCATATGTTACACTGAGGGTTCAGGTGTTTTGTTCCAAGCAGGCAGCCTTATTTCCACAGACTGCACGCTGAGCTCCTTGCAGCAACACCAGACCCGTTTTAAGCTGTCAGATCTGGCAAGAAGAGTTAAACATCTCTCAGAAGACATTTCCTGGATATTTCAGTCAGCTTCAGGTCATGCTGGCCAGTATCACCAAAGCACTGAATTGTAACACACCTGCTGTGATTAACTTCAGCCAGTTTTACAAACCAGTGTTTTACCAGCTCTGTGAAAGAACGTGCCTTCTCATGGAGATCATGTATGCATTAAACATCAAGAAATGCACAGGTAACTCATCTGCAGTGAATAGAATTCCAGAATCTTTACTTGTCCTGATGATAAGCAACATCTTTCTTTCGCACAAAACTTCTGCAAGATGAATTTTGAATACAAAGGTCTAATTTAAGAATACATTTCTGTTCTTCTTCAAATTAAAGACCATCTCCTTAACACATAGCCTCAGTCACAATTCCTCCCACATACACACTTGCACCCAAAATTAAACACAAAAAGAAAAAGACAGAAAAACAGGGAACTAACTGCACTGTAATAAGGGGCTACTTCATTCAGCTACTGAGCAAGATACTGAAATCTTATTTTTGATGTGCCAAGAAAAATTTCTTTCACAGACAGTTACAAACTGAACACACAAACCACATATTTAAGAAACACCCCGCACAGATGACTTGGTTGACCTTTGTCTTCATCTATTGTTTACCACCTTGTTCTTTCTTAAACTGTTTCTCATCCCTGCCCTTCAAGCATATAGCAAAATTAACACCTAACTGATGCAATATGCTCCATTTTAGAAGCAGCTAATGAAAAAAAGTAAACTACACACAAATGTAGTTTAAACCCCCTCAACACCAAGGGATACACAAACAATTACTTGTCTACCATCGCTTTTGGACTCTTAAGTAATTTTTATCTCAATTATTCAGTTACTAAAACTCCTTCAAAATATGGGAGTTACGGATCTACACACAAAAGAATAAGATTTTAAGCCATTGTACGATGTATGACTCATTTCAAGCACCACAAAGCCCAGCAGCTAAGTTTAAGACAAAGGTTACTGATTATAATCCTCCAGTAACACTTAAAAACTACTTATGAGAATTCTGATTACAAACTCTTTATTTTTTCCCCAAAAATGGTTCTAATAAAGGATAAGTGAATACATCACTTCTTTGATTTGCTTTTGGAATGAGAATCTATAGCAGTTTGTTTTTTAATAAAAAACAGAACACAAACTTAAGTGTTTGTTATTTCTTTGCTAAATATACAGGAAGGCTTTGGCAACAAAAAGGAAGCTCAGAACAGATTCATACATTCATAATCTTCATAGCAGATTCGTTCCTTTTTATAATTCTTTCAAATATTGATCTGTTTTCAAATCTGCTTCCAGAGAAAGCAATACCAATCTGCTATTAACAGAGACAATTATCAGATGACCTGAAATGCTAAAAACTCATTACAAATGTGGCAGAATTTTCAGCCTGAACTGAAGCAGATTCACAGTCTACTTCACCACTCTCTGCATATTGCTTTTATTGAGTAAAAAGAAAGAAATCAAAGAAACTCTTATAATAAATGTAACACATCTGTGTGGTACCTTGAATTCTGAGAACAGAGTTCAGCAAGATCCTCCCCCCTAAAAACAAAGACATGAGAAGTGATGCAACACAGAAGTGCAGTGCTAATCTGCTCCCTCCCTGAAATCAGCCCTTGGTCACTGGATTTTCTTTCCATGTTTCCTCGCTGCTCTCCTGTGCCCCGGGGAGCCCTGCACCCGGTGACAGGCACAGACACCTGCCAGCTCTGCTGGGCCAGCTCTCTCAGGCAGGACAAGCTTAAAGAAGCAAAGCAACACTGGGACTGTCCTACGAGGTGTCAGGAGGGCTTTCAGCTTCTCCTGCCGCAGAGGGGATCAAAACAAAAATCACACCTCTCCCTCGCAGGGCAGCCAAGCCCTCAACAACAAATACAGAAAGCAGAGTGAGTACCATTCTCACAACTGCTGTTCCTTGAAGACTGACAAGTAACTAAATTATGTTTGATAAGCAATGGGTACAATGGCAAGTAGCTTTTAAACTATTAATTTATTGTATTTCCTGGATTAGGAGTGTCTTGAAATAACATCTTGCAAATGTGCTGTTGCATCAGGAAATAACTGCAATGTTTTAGTGAAGCATTTGGTAAATTTCCTACTTGAATAAAGCCTAAAACAATTCTCTTTTTGAAGTTACAGGTCATCAGGAAGTTATAACTTTCACGTAGATTCGCAGCTGAAGTGTTGTTGTAGTGCAAAGTTAAGAACAACAGAGTCTTATTTAATCTTTTCAAGCATGGATATTACAGCACTCCACAGAGGTCACAATCACTGTCCCCCCCGTATTTCATAACACAATAGCTTATAAAGAGGCGCTCTTTTTCTGTCTCTTTTTTTTCAAGGTTTTCTATTGCTTAAATATATTTACAAGGCTATACAGCAAATCTTCTACACTGCCTTACCCACCAAATTCAGATTATTTGAGGTGAAATCATTGTTTAACCATAGACTTTGCCCCTACTGTCTCCTGCTTGAAAGCAGCTCATAAAAGTGCTTTAACTACAGTCAAATACATAGCTGATTAAGCGACCAATGAACAAACAAACTTAGGTCATTTTCTGATATTATAAAACTTACTTTTCAAAAGAATATTTACTCCAGGGACAAGAAAAGCTAGCACTTAAATTATGTCATTTCTCTCTAATGCAATTTTATCTTGATTTACAGCAGGTATTTGCCATCTTCTTTGGGGCAGTTTCGGGAGTGCTCATCTGCTCATTTTTACTTCAGTTCCACCAACACAGTTTCTGGGCAGCAGTGCAGGAAAGAGGTTGTAGAACAGAGGACAGCAGCATTTACCATTACCAGCAAAGAAGTACTACCAAGAAATGCACTGTGCACAGTATTAGTCATTCATTTCAAGCTTGAAGCATCTGCTTCCTGCAAAATGCTGTTCAAAGACATGGCTTTCTTTGCAGAACTTCCCTAATGGACACTTGTCAGCAGCAAAGCTCCTTGATGCGGCCCACGGTAAAGCATCACCCAAGCTTTCAGCGACGTGATCCAGGCTTTTGACACTTCCCTTCACTCATGGTGAGTGGTGCTTGCACTTCCTACTAATGCAGAGGATCTGTTTTACCTTTGTGGAACCGTTTTTCCCCCAAATTGGCTGAACACGGCAAAATCCAACAAGGCTTATGTCTGGCCCTTACAATGTGGGGGTATTTTCATCCTTTTCCCTTAGTGCTGCTAAGTTAAATGAAAACATAAACCTCACATAGCAGAGGAGGAAGCAAAGACAATAACAGGACACTCAAAAGAAGGAAGAAAATATCAGAGCTAGCTCTGTAAACATATTCCAGGGCTGAAAGATTTTGTATCCTATTAATAACTACTGAGCTATCTAGCCACAAGTTAGGAAGATATTTCATCTATTGTTTATAAAATGCTTTTCTTTGTTGACTTAGCACTGTTCAAGACCAGACTTGGTTGGTATCCTGTATGACACTGTGTTTTGTACCACCCTATCTTTGGTGTATATGATCAGTTTTCTAAGCACAGATATTTCTACAGGGGAGGACTGCAGTTCATTGTACATAAAGCAGATTTTATCCACACATCTGTGCATTCTATCAATGTCCCTAACTTCTAACACAGCTAGGTATGAAAGAGATACCTTGTTTCACCACTCACATATTTTATTTGAAGACAACTAAAAATTATATTAGAATGTCTTAAGAATTTCAGATTAGAGGAGTCAAGTAGCTTATCTCAACAAAACACCATTTTCCAATGCTGCTCTGAAGCAAATATTTTTTTAAGAAGAACCTAATGAAGTTGAAAACATTGACTTCAAATTAATCTCTCTTGGCCATTGGTGTTCAAAGCAGATTTGAAATAAAATCTGTCTCTGCCTAACCCTGCATATTTGCAGTATTCCAGTACATCTAGTTAATACCCTAGTTAACCCTAGTGAAGTTAAACAAAAACCTCCATAAATGTTGATGAACCATGTAGGAACACAACATGGTAATTAAACTTTGGAACTACTGATGTATATTTCAAATGTTGTTTCTTTGGTTTCTAAAACATACCATTTCCTTGTAATGGATCAGTACTGCTCTCTGACAAGAATATTAATTCAAGATAACACACACTATCATTTCTTTTCGGTTAGCAAATGTGACATGACTTGTAACGTTCCTATTAAATGTAGGAGTTGAATATATACTGCTATGACTTGAAAAGAAAAAAATGAGGTTCTGGAACATTGATTAATAGAAGGGCACTTTCTCAGTTTCTGTAACACTTAACTTTCAACATCTAGCTCAGATTAAGCAAACCGTATGTGTTCCATGATTTGCATTGTGTTTGGTGCACGAGCCCAAAGCTACTATACTAACTGCTGTGCTAAGTAATATATACTGTTCTACATACCCAAAGCAACATTAACTAAATATAGGTCTTAAAACAAAGAAAGAAAACACCAAACCCACTTTCATCTCTCTGCATACAAAGCACTTTGAAGCATCACTTTGTTTGTAAATATTGTTTATGCTGTTCTGGCACTTTCTGTCCTAGCAAGACTTTTTGTCTTGCTCCCTGAAAGATGAATATTTCAATATGTGCTGACAATTAAAACATACTGGTCATGCTTAGATGAATAATTTCTAGTGTTAAAATACACAGAAGCAGAACTCTGGTAACAGAAGTCCCCCAGTAGCACATGCCAGTATCAAGTTTCCCTGTTATATTAAGATAAAAGGAGGAGTGTACATGATGAGACACAAAACAAACAATGCTCTTTTATCAGATTATAAAATCCCATTATGTTCCTAAGACATAATGTGAGCAATCCTGATTCAGCTCCAAACAGAGCCCAGTATGTTCTCAGCAGAAATCCAGAACTGCATCTACTAAGGGTATATATTTACTTTACACAGGTTGGCTCTAAGTGCGTGTTACAGTACAACCATAACGAGCACCTCTGCAACTGTCCTAAGTTGAATTAATTACAGGCTCTTTTACTGAAGTCATTAATGATGATGTTAACTGGTGAATACATAGATCATTCTGTAATCCCAGGCCACAACTTACTGAAGTGACTGCATGCACATTTCAATTTTTTATCGTCAGTACTTCTCTCTCCTTTTAGATGGGTTGTTGAATATTTTAAAAGTTGGAGAGCATATGAAGTACAGCCACTGTTCACAAGAAAGCTAAAATTTCTACTGGGTACTCTACTTTTGAGGAGAACATCTTGTAACAAGGTATTCTTATTTTCACTGATTACCACACAGAGTAGTCTCCAGTTTGTAAGAGTCCAGCAGCCATAGAAAGCGTCACCAACCAGAACACGCAGATAGGAGAAGCCACACAGATGGGTTCTGTTAGAGCAAATGTTGTTACCAAGAAGTTTTCTGGGAAATGCAGAGAAAATCAGTGTTTCAGAGCTGAGAGACATGCAATCCCATGTTAGGAGAGTCAGGCAAACCTACAGATTGAACTGAAGTAATTTAGGGCAGGAAGCAATGTAACTCGTCTCTTTTTAGAGCTTCAATGCACGCTGCAGTTTCAGATCTTTCTCATCTATTTAAACTGCATGAAGCAGATCATATACGAGCAGACCAAGTTCACGTTCCCCAGCACTCACAGAGCAAGTGCTTGGGATCTGCCCATCCTCATGGATTTACTGGCTTCAAGAGCCCTGCCGACCACAGCAAACACAATTCACTACCTTTTAATTTCCAAACTTCATCCTATTTCACTCCCACTGAAAATCCTGGCAGTTTAATTTATCTTTATTATTGTTTGATCTGGTTTACCTTGTCCTTCATCACTTTACCCAACAGCAGGAGCTGAAAGGATTTCTGCTTTGTTCACTGTTGAAAACACAATGCAAATTCCCTCTAAGGACTGCAAATGACAGTCTGCTGTATCTGTCAGTGTCCAGTAACATCACACAAAATTGCTAATTTAAAAAGAAGAGAGTCACCATCCCTAGATGCCACACAGTTTAAGACAGGCTTTAGTTTATTCATGTTTTTCTTACCAGTGAAAAATGTTTTCAGCCAGGCATTTGAGGGGTGGTCATCTCAAGCTTTTTTTTTTGTCAAGCAGTGTCGTAGTATTGATTTCTAACATCACAATCAGAATGCAAAAGAATGTATTTCAAATCATTGCATAATACAGCATATTATATCAAGACAAGAAAAAATATAAATTCCTTACTTATTAATTACTAAGCTAGTTCTGACTCTTTTTTCCTGCCTGACACTTGTAAAAGCATTTTTAGACTAGAACTAGCAAGGTGCTAGAGGGCTCCAAACCCAAGTTAAAGCAGATGGAAACACATACTTACATTGCATGGGACGCGCCCATTCCCAGAACTAAAACGGGTTTACTCAGATGCACCAATTAAAAATGCCTGATTGAAACTGAAACTGGATGCTCAGAACCTCACCTAACTCAGTTTCAGTGTCAGGAAGCTTTACTTGTCCTGGCACAAAACCACTGGCATCACAGCCTCCTCCAACGTGACAGCAAAAGCTCATCTGCTACTAGGAAACTGAAGTTCTTGTTAATCTGGCAGTATTCTTAGCACGGAAAGGTTACCTAGAGTATGAATACCAGCAAGAGTCTTTCCTGGATACAAAATCCATCAGAATTTCCTCTGCTGTGTCACAATACTGTTAACCATTCTCAGGTCTATGAATTACTGCATGATACCAATCTAGCACAATTGTGGTCTTTAGCCAGAATTTTGTTTACACAAATTGAAAATTTAATCTATCTCCAAATTTGCAGTGCTTTAAAGTGACCATGGGTGACAGGGATCTAACTTTGAGTACCTGTTTTTTTTCTTAAGACACAAATTTTGTTGTGAACAGAAAACTGGGGAAAAAAAAAACCAACTTAGGTTGTCAGACCCATTTCTTCAAAAACAGGACAAGAGCTAAACAAAACCCAAACAGATTCCAACACAAAGCCAACAGGAAGATGGTAGGACAGGGTAAGGGCATACTTAGTTGTGTTTAGCTTTCTGAACTGGCAATACATTTATTTTAACAAACCTGAAATACCTGAAATTAACACTAAGAGATTAAACAGCCGATGCTACATTGCATGGCATAAAAATCCCATCAGTTCCTCCCTAGCTGACCTGCGTAATTACATTTTCCTGTCACCTCCAGAGGCAGCCCCAGCAGCTGAACGGCGAGCGTGCCCACGGAGCCAGCCTGCCAGGTGCCCTCCTGCCAGAAGCAGGAAGGACGCTTCCCTCACACGCTTTTAGCAGTGCCAGCTATTTGAAGTGAAACACAAACAGCAAACACACACAGCTTAGGAGCCAAATGACCTCCAGAAGATGGGAACAGGATGCATAAATGATCAGCTCTTGCCAGCAAGACTAAGTTACAGTAACTGTTTCCTTCTTGTCACTCTAAAGGCACAGTGGTTTCACTCCATTATTTCACACTCACGACAGACTTCCAGACTTCTAGGTAAGTTTGCAATCGTCACACAATCCTTGTTCCTTTACCTTTATGCTGCTACTTTTTCTTATTTTGCATTTAAGCAGAACACAAACACATCCAACATAGCACAAAACACTTTTTTTTCTTTTTTGGTACTGCATCTTAACCTGAGGATATAAAAATTATCACTGTTCTGTAATAACTCAATTTCATTCCTGGAAACGGCTGCCTTAAAACGTTAAGCTTGTCTTTGTGACTTCTGAAGGAAATAATGCCATGCCTATAATTATTATCAGCATGGCCTCTCTGTGTCAAGTGCAACTACCTCAACATAGTTAAATTCAATATTTAGCATCCAGTATTTAAACACTAAGACAGCAGATTTTTGCATTTAGCTAGCCCTTCAACACAGCGAAAGAACTGCCTCCTCCCAAAAGCAAACACTTCACCCCATCCACACAACGACAACACAACTTACCCGCATTTATATGTGTTCTAAAATAGGTTCAAGTGGCATAACAAATAAAACACTTGATATTGAACAGCACCTAAAGTCAGATGAATAGGAAGTATTTGTGTCACTTTATTGTTCTGAGTTTAAGGAACAATGGAGTGTTAAACCACTTTGGCGAAATACCTTGGTTATGGTGATTACGCCTCTAAGATGATCAAGCTTGCCAATATCTAAGAAAGTTTGTAAAATATGTCCCAGAGAAACCCTAACCAATATGCTTCTTTTAATTTTAGCTAGGTTTTAATCGACATCTGAATGTGTAAAGAAACCAGATTAAGGAAACAATCTAAGGGTGTTGTTCGAACCTTGTGTCTAATTAAGGATTTAATACTTGGACATAACCTTCCAAACAAGGATTGAGAATTTTGCAAAGGAACACAGTATGACTGTAAACTGCTGCCTTGGCTTTCCCAGTGCAGGAAGCACAGATACCACACCCAAAATCTTGTTCAGGCCTTTTTTCTTTACTTCTGCTTTTTCTCTTCTTTTTCCCATATAAAGTTCAGTACTAAGTTTTACACTTTTCTCCTAAACCAGATTCACAAAATATAAAAAGTCTTTGTTCACCCAAATTATTCAGTTCTAAGCGTAAAGCTACACTTCTCCAAAATACATGGAAAAATATTAAAGGCGAATATAAGAAGTTCATGTTTTCAGCATTTTATTACTTGATCTATCACATAGAATCTTCCATCCTAAGTATTGGCCTGTAAATACCAGGTTTTTACTAGGATCTTGAAGTTATCACACGTCAGCCTGCCATGAAAAATACAGATTCTTAACATATTAGTTGCAAAGCAATGCTATGCTCAAATTGCTCTTACTACATCATTTTAAGGAATAAAAATAGCACTTTACTTGGCTTCAAGGGTTTTTAAGCCCTTCACGAACACTTATGTAACTCCTCCCTTTGTAGCCCTGATCATGTTTTATTTTCTTTATAAACAGAAGCATCTATTTTAACAGTTAGACAATGAGCACAACATGTATCTTGCCATTCCCCAGATAATATCATCAGTGACAAAGGAAAAAAGAATTAAAAAGACTATTTTTTGTTAACCAGACAGGAAACCCCACACTTCAGCCTCTTCAAGTAAGCGGTAGACAGAAGTGTCTTACAGCTTTGCAAAAAAAGCATTTTAAACCTTGGAAGTTTAACCAGTTTTCAAAGTTTTTTCAGCAGATTTCAAATCCTCCGTATACAGAAACAGAAAAAAGTCATTAAACTATATATGAAGAAAGCAAGCAGCATAAAATATCCCACTGAAGAAAGATAAATCTGTGTACGATGGGCTGGCTGTTCAGTGTGTGGGAGGGCTGAAGCATGCTGACATTAGCTTAGGAAAATATGCAAACTCTTAACACTTCTGAATGCAAGCAATTTAAAAGCCCACAAACTATCCCCCAGGCAGCCATCTCAAATAGTGAAGTACTAAAACGGAACTAAAATTAAATTTGAAAAAAGCACAAAAATGTCAGCTTCCATACTGATTGACTACATTACACGATACATTACACAGATCGCTGTTTTCAGCTTATATGTAGTTATACTAACACCAGTTTGTTTGTTCTACGCAATTTTATACAAAATCCTTCTTACACCAAGTTAGTATTTGTATTACTTAACTCATCAAGTTTTCCCCTTTTAATTTCACTGCCCAAAACCCGATCACACTGCTGAAAGTGGCATATGGCATTACACGAAAAACTGACAGGGACGGGCAAGTGCCTGCAGGGGAATAATTCATCTCTACCAGCATCGATACCACAGTGCCTGCCCCCACGTTACTACAGCTGGAATCTCTGCAGTGGAGCAGATCATGCCACTCCTCCCAGGACTGTCCTCTGCCTGCTGGGGAGCAGGGTCAGCCCTCCCCACTGAGGTCTCTTCACCCTGGTAAAGAATGCAGGCGAGATAGGAGAAAGGGCTCCCTTGACCTATTTCTTCAGCAGCTCTCACCCCTTCCCCTCCTACACACACATATCTACACCCACCTCCAAATTACACATACATCCAAGAATCTCTGGAGGCTGGTGGAAAAATAAAGATCTGTAGGAAATGAGACACTGAAAAGTAGCAACATTTTCCTCCACGTTTTTGCATCCGTAGAGAAGCTGAAAGCTGGAGAGACTACACTCCATTTCTCAGTCTCCGGAGAACAGAAGGAAAAGGTAAAAAGCATCAAAATGCCAATCTTTATCTTAGATGCAAAATCATTCTTGTCTTAATTGTTTTTGCTGTTCATAATTTTCCAGCACCCACTCTGTGCTAGTGACAGTCCAAACACACAGAAGACATTGTTCATACCCTCAGGAGCATTCCAATTAAATGCAAGAAATTTGAACACAATAAAAATACTCATTTAGCTACAACTGGAGGGTTCAAAGACCGCAATTTATGAAGGATTTACAGTTATGCTTGGTGTTCATACACAAGAGAACTTCAGCTAAACTCAGGCTTACATTCCTTGGTTTTGTCTAAAGGACAAAAGTGATGCTCTACCTGCTTTTCATACGCTACCTGCTTTTGTCTTCAAAACATTTACATAACCCTCAGCAAAAGACTGCGACATTTCCTTCTCCTAATCAATCCTACAGAGAAACCAGGCTAGATTAAATTTCCTTTTTAGCTTCAAAATTTCAACAGAAAAGCAAGAAACCACTACAAGGAAGTAGCACTAACCTAAATAACAACATATGAGTTAATGGGGGGGGGGGCAGGGGAGCGGATGTTAAGTTTAATGAAACTTCTGAAAAGTATAAAAACAAGGGTTTATTTTTTTTAATACACAAAACCTGCATCTAAGACAAGACTATAAGAAGATATCCAATGCTCTGAAATGACATTTTACCAATTGGAAAAAGTACCTTTAACTTTTTATTGGTGTAAAATAAATTCTAATACGTTAACACAGTATTTGAGACTAAAAATATACACATAAACGAGAGACTTGTAGGAAAGCTTATCTAGTTAATAGCTTATCTAATTATAGTATAGAGCATATAGCTGCTCTCCACAGTCACCTGAAGAACAGAACATGCTTTAAAAAAGTAGAGAAACCTAACTTCCCGTGGGCCAGTACTTATTTAGTACCCTTCCAGCTGAAACCAACAGGGAAAAAGGGTAGCAGTATATAAAGACTGCATCAAAAGTTTTAACTGCTCTTAAAAATAATCCTGCAGACTTCTTCATGTGTTACACTGATAGAATTATCTTTTTCATCAGGTTCAAGAGATGCTCTACAAAAAAAAAAAATGCAGAGCAGAGGAAAGGGGTTATCTTGATCAGTGTGTTACACCCACTGGCTCAGAGCATGTGGTTAACAAGCAACTCTCTAGAGCAAAGAAAAAACAGAAGAAAAAGTAGTGCTTGCTCTGTCCACAATCCTAGCGGCAGCTTTGGAAGACTCTTAATCAAAACCTTACCAAAGCAAGACAGGCTGTCCTTGGACAAAACTAACAACTGCATTAAACTTTCTTTTGGAATTGGGACCTTCCTGGATTTACGTATTTTGTTCACACCTTACAGACAGCACTTAAACCTCATACCAAGAATTTTGCATTTCTAGACTTAACGCACACAGTTTTTAACTCTACAAACACACAATTAAATTGGATTTGTGCCTTTTTCTTGAAAATTTAATGAAAATAAGACCCTTTAAGGAAAAATAATTTAGAGAGCACACATCACTAAGATTTATTATCATTTTGGCAGAGGTGAGATAATCTACACGAGTTATTCACGCAATTCAACACAATCTATTTAACATCTTCTCTGACAATCACATAATCTAGCCCTAGAGCTATATGAGACTTCTTAGCATTTAAAAAAGAAATAGAGACAAAGCAACCAAATTTCAAGGGTGTTCCAACAATTATTCTTAGATTGAACAGAAGATGAACATGTACTTTAAAAGGGTAAAACTTAAACAGTCAGGACTGCTTTAGACCCAAACCACAATATTCAGTAGTTGACTTTTCTGGATCTACCTGCAGCCTCTGAGGGGCCTTTTTGTTGCCTTTTTTATGTGCTATAATCAAAGAAAATGAAGGTATAGAAAACAGCCCTCTCCTAACCACACTGAAACCAATCTGAGCCATCTTCTTAGGAAACCACGGACAGAAATGCTGAAGACTTTATGGTCACAGAAGCTGTTGCACATTGCTTTTCTACTGCTGGCTGCTCTATCTGCACTGCCTTTTTCATCTGCAACCCAGTTTTAATAGAACCAATACAGAAGATATAAAATGTATAGACTGAGTTAAATTACCAACTTCATCTCTGCCCATTTAACTCAAATCCACAGTTCAGACTTAGAGGTGTGTATGCACAACCTGTATAGGCTTGTGTACTCATAGTACACAGCTAAATATATACACTCCTCACAAAGATTACAATGGCACCATTAATTTGGACATATCCCGTGGAAAAGTTCAGAAACAACAACCTTCCAGAAATTCAATTTACTTTTCCATGATAGAAGGATCCAGATAGCAAAAAACAAGCTGCAGACTGATTTGTTCAGACAATTCCTAGGCTCCAGCACACCTTCCAGTGTCAGCTGCAGTGTAACTCTCAAGGGACAAAAGAGTGCCAAGAGAAGAGTAAAGTAAAGTTGCTGTAGGTGAGTTTGTTGAGCAATAGCCTTATGTAAGACTGTGCACTTAGGACAACTGTCTGTACCCCTGCTTTACTCCTGATACCCAGTAAGGGTGATTCAGCCCAAAGTGCAAAAAGCTTTTCACTCCAAAGCTAAAGAGCAATTCTTGTCCTTAAAATAGCACAGCAGTTTTGATGATATCTGTTATCAAGTTGCCCCTTGGGTCTGTAAGTGAAAATTTAATGCAGAAGGCCTGCTGCTGATATTAAATTGAGCACACATTTTTGCTACTTCTTGTTTGCTTGTCCATTAAGGAATAACACAGAAAAGAATTACAAAAATATGCAACTGCCTGGAAGGCAGTGTAAAACTTTTTGCTATACGGTGCTACTCACACTGCAAGCCAAATTCACGATTAACAAATACCAGGCTGTTAGAATAGCTTAGCACTTACATCCCAGTCACTCAGCAAACTCTGGTGAACAGAGGCTAATTCATCTCAAAGTTTTGTGAGAAACGGGTTATGAGTTTTCATAAGTAAAAGTTGTCACATCGACTAGTTACTAATTGATGCCTACTACCCCTCAGCACTGCAAAGGACCAGAAGTTTTGACATGAGCTACAGTCTGATGTTGGTCTTAAGGGTTTCGTCTCCTCTTCGGAGATTTACTCTGAAAATACAATAAGCAACCCTAAACTGTCGAGGGAATCAGGAGAATATTCAAGTAGAGAGTATCTTTTTTTTTTCTCTCCTGCCTGAGGAAAGGGTTGGAAGATCACTGCTCTAGCAATCCTACGGTGCACTCTTGTAGTTCAAAACAGAGTAACAAATGTTCAAGTATGTAAGCAACTCTCTTAAGTCACAAAAAAATCCAACAACCATGTATCCAATGGGAAACAAAATTTTGACCCAGCTACAAGTACATACATGCTAACATGAGTGAGCCTGTAATCAATTCAGGAGCTACCTACAAAACACGAAGTGATAAATCCATATTAATCTACATGAAACCTCTTTGGTTTCTAATCAGTGTAAACACCTAAGTCGAAAATAATTAGTGGAATGATTGAAGAATAAATTTCCTAACACATATAAACCCTGCTGCATTTCATGTATGTATGATCCTTTACAGCTGGAAAAGTGCTGGGACAATGTAACATCTAAAAAACTGTCATTCCTTGAGAGCTACGTTGTAATTAAGAAGTTATGAAAAAATACTTTTCCAAAAGTGTTTAACAATTTTAACAGCAAAATTCTTCAGCAAGTCACATTGTTGCAGGCATTTAGCATCCTCACACAAACATCTTAGTAAGAGCTACACATGCAGTAGGGTGACCTCAATTTTCATTTGTTAGAACAGTTATACATTGGCAAAAGGAAATTAAAATGCAGGAGAATGCAGACTACAGCAAAGCTTGAAAAGAAAAAGCTTAAAGATACACGGGTCACATTAAGGTCTTCCTCTCTCCTAAGTCAGCTTCTCCTGCTGCTCACTCATGCAGGGAGATCATAATTTTGTGGCTGTGATATTTCCACGGCAACACTGGTGACAGTGATGTCACAAATTCAGTCCTGACATAGCTTCAGGATCAAGTATAAGGAGCAGATGGGATGCGAGGGAGAAAGCCCCTATTTAAACACAAATCTCTTTCATAAGAAAGAAAGAGGCATGAGCAAAGAACCAGGTGAATGGATCACGTTTTCAAGTATGATATATTCAAAAGATTATCCTAGCATGAAAATCTATTTAAAGGCAAGACCTACAATACAGGGTAACTGTCAAATTTGTTAGGCCTTATAATAAACCAACCTTGAAAGCTCCCTGTTTTGCATGACAAGCCCTGTGCTCTATTTCTAAAGTGGCAGTGAAGACAATACACTTTTGTCCCTTGTGAATTTCCTTTAGATAACTTTAACATTCAGATATATTAATTTGATACATCACTGTGTTCATAATACCATATGTAAATATGATGTCAAGCCCTCACTGGAGTGAGTTTGTTATCTGAATTAGATATGATATGAAAGACATTAAAGCAAATCCCAGATGGGTCACCAAGTACAAGAAGATGGTAACTGGAATATTCAGCCAGCACTGTTAGATTGGCTAAAGGGACTGTACTTTTGTCCTTATCTGTGGATGCATGCAAGAACCAACACAAGCTCCAGGCAAGCTAAAGACCCCTAAACCCCTCACCAGTCACACACTGCAGACTACAAAAAATTACTGGTATCAAACCTCCTTCCTGTCGTTGGCCACACCATGAACCAAGAGCAACTGAGCCCATGTGGCATAGCAGGATTGTGACAAAAAGAGAAATAGCAGAGAATACAACCACAATATAGTCACAGTCTCCACATTAACTCCTGTCACAGTGCGAGGAGACGCTCACAGATTTCTTAACGATGCTCCTCCCCACAGAGGACAAGTAATAAACAGCAAAACTACCTACCAAGAGAGGCAGAGAAAGTGCCTATGACCAAAATTCAGATGTAGGTGGTCATTCAGAAAGCTGCAAGCAATGAGAAGTGGTTTCTTACGGCAGCAGTGGTAGAAAGATGCACAAGAAAAATCAGAAGTCACATGGGAGATGAAAGGAATTAAAAGGATATAGATCCATGTTCTGATCACAGAGGAAAAAAGCCCACACTATCCAAGATTCCAAGATGAAGACCTCAAAGGATTACCAACAGTCTAGATCTCAGGAGGAAAAGGAAGAAAGTGAGTAAAGCCTGCAGGCTGAAGCTGGGCCTAAGCCAAGACGTGAACAGGCCCCCAGGAAGGGATGTTGGGTGGAGGCAGAGGCTAAAAGCACAATGCAAGGAGGAACAGATCCAAAGACAAGTAGCTAAGCAGGGTTCCCAGACATATCTATGAAATCACTAAGGCAAAAACTGCAAAACGGAGAGAAAAGAAGGCAAATAGTGCCATGTGATACAAGCCACAACAACGGTCAGAGCTAGGAAAGTCCACCTGATTTGCCAAACTTTGACAATACCAACAGCAAATCAAAAAAGCAGGCCATAAACTGAAGGATGCTGGCTAGTCACAAAAATACTTAAAAGACCTGAAGAACTACAATTGTTTAGCTTGAACAAAAATGGGTGTTTATCCAAACACATCAGACATGTTCCCATGACTAACACTGACAGAAATGCTGTCTGAAATTTAAAAAAAAAAAAAANTCGGGGCTATAAACTTCTACAGGCCTCTGACCTGCTAGAGTAGTAAACTCTGGAAACAGTATCCATTAGCACAGTAGGATAAGAAATATAGTCCATTTTAAGATGTAGTTTATTGTTTTTACAGCTGTGATTAAGACACAGCTGTCATGGACTAACATGACTACAACACAACACCGACAAGACTCCTCCTCTCCCTTTGCTTTTGCAAGGCCAACAACCTCGGATGAGAACATGAACTAAGTTCCTCCAGTGGACTTTCAAGAGGTCACTTTAATTTCAGTACTGGAAATCCCATCTTCTTTTTACCCAAGAGGAAAAAATCCTCTCCCAGACGACTCTTGCACTACTACATCTCTTTTACCTCGTGTTTATAGAGATGTGAAAGTGACGGCTGATACAAGCTGGAGTCAGCTCTCACTGCTGTTTGTATGGTGTAGCAAACCAAGGCAGCCGCCAAACATGAGCTACAAAGAAAGTCTCTTCCTACTGTTGCTCAGAAAACAACTTACTTTCTCTCTATCACACTGATCAAAATTAACATTCCCCTGATAAACAGAAGTCAATTGCTCTTCCAAAATGAAATCTTACATAGAGTCAACATTGTAAGAGTAGATAATACATTCCAAGTCCAAGTTTTGCAAATATATCATGCAGAACAAAAATATTTTTACAACAGCTAAAATGAAAACATAACAAAACCCCACAACAACTATAAAGTAATAGATTTTAAAAAGCAATATAATAACCATAGGCACATTCTAACACAATCCCAGTCCAAAAGGAATTAAAAGTATAAAATAACACTAGATTGGGATGCCAAGTATTTTTTTCAGCTCTCATTTCTCTTAACAAATATCACAGGCACAGTGTGTTACCTTCGTTTTCTGAAGCTTGGCATTTTACTTTCAGTACCAAATCAAAGGTACGTTCCGGATTTTCCCTAGAAGAAACAAACACAACCAATTAATCATATACATGTTTCAGATCTTATTTCCTCTGTTATATTCTTTCCACTCTTTTTGTACAATAATAAATAAAATTAAAATACCATTAAAACAAAATTAGTACTCAGATTAGTTCTAAGGAAGTACCAAAAAGTCACATTTCCCTATACAGCCTTAAGAAAGGAATAAGAGAGATAAACAAGCTGAACTGTGTGATTTATTTACACGATATTGTCACTGCCTTATACATCAAATAGCTTTTAAGTCACTCCATCACACCCCACCTAACAGTTGAGAAAAAAGACCTACTATACTCCTTATCAATCAATCAATCTGCAACATTAATGGAGTCACAGGCAGCCCCTTCTAAAGCTATGTCTTATTTCTACTAAACAGGAACAGCCCATCATTAGACTTCCATTTTAAACCCCAAGGCCGAGAATCGCTTGGCTTCCTCTTTCACCAGATATTGATCGCCAGCTGGGGCTTGATTCACTGCGAGAGCCAACACGAGTGCACTAACTAGGGATGGACACAAGCCTGAGCTGGGCAGGAAGAGGGAGCCTCCCTATCTGCAGTAGCCATCAAGGGCAGCTGTGTGTGACGGCCGGCCGGCGCCTCTTCCACCTGATGATAATAACGAGCTGCATGTGCCAATAGCAATTAACACTCAACCTAATCCCAAACTACATATTTATTGAAACAGCTCTAAATGTCATTACCATACCATCCACCCCTCTCTGCCTACCAAGCACACTGCTATTTATATTAAAAACAAGCGGTATAACCGCACACATATCAATTATCTATTTAACCACATAAAAGGCTCACACTTGAACTCCTGCCTTGTGTAACACTCCCACTGAAGTCAGCTGGAGATTTAGGCACAGAAAAAAAAAATCCAAGACTTGGTTCCAGGTTTCTAGAATGCTTCACATAAAGCATACAGCAAATTAACACATTGTTGTTTCTTTAAATAAAGTTTTGAATGAAATCCAAAGGCTGAGCTAGGAAAAAACTCAGCTGTCACAAATTAATTGATTAGTACGTGCTTTCAACTGACCTCAGCACCATCATCTACTGAGATATGCAATTACAGTCTAATCCAGATTACAAAAACGTAACCTGCCCATATTGGACTCTTTCTTTTAATGCATTTTAAAGCATTTTCTTGGAGAAATCCTGTATCTACTGATCCTGCGTACAGGAGATGAAATTCTGGTCTGAGTTACAACAGCCTAAATCCAGGACATTGGAGATTTACTCTGGTGTTAAACTGTTCATTGTTCCTCTGGCTGGTAGGCAGCTTCAGAACGAAACTGATAAGGCCTGGTTGAGTCACCTAGAAAACTGAACCACAAAAATCCTTCATTTAAAAGAAATGACATCTCCCCATGACACTGTCCTAGCTTAGGCATGAGGTTTATACTCTCAGGTTGGGGCTTTAATGTGAATCAGTTCAAGCTTTACAAACACCAAATGAGTGCTTCTAACTCAACTCCTAGCTGAATTACACTCATGAAAACAAGCTCTTTGAAGTAATACTGCCTTCTGCCTTTCACCGTAGTACTCCAAAACTGCTTTTGCAGGAAAATGCTTCTAAGTTTACTCTTCACATCCCACCACGCTTGGAAGTGTCAAAAATGTGTCAAACCAATCTGAGAATTGTGAGCCCGTCTCTCGTCTCTCGTTTCCCTGCCAGCTCCGCGGTGCCAGCCTGCTCATTCAGCACGTATGGACACAGAGTTGTCTGTCAATTGCCGAAACCCGTGCGTAACATCTTGCCACTTTCAATGGCACGAGAGCAGGCGGCCGCTGCCGGAGGGCACCCTGGACAGCAGCGCTCCCAAACACTCAAAAAACCTCCTCGGCACCTGCCATGCCGCAATGGCAAAAGGGTGGTCTGCAAGCACCATGGCCATAAGCTAAAACACAAGGAGTTTCACCTGAACATGAGGAAGAACTTCTTTACACTGAGAGTGGCAGAGCATTGGAACAGGCTGCCCAGGAAGGTCATGGAGTCTCCCCCTGGAGACGTTCCAAACCCACCTGGAAGCGTTCCTGTGTCAGCTGCTCTGCATGACCCTGCCTTGGCAAGGCGAGCGGACGGGATGATCTGCAGAGCTCCCTCCCAACCCTGACAATGCTGTGATCTCCTGAAGGGATGCCTGTAACAACCTCGGCCCACGGCGGGCAGGGGCACTGCGGGCAGCTCTGCTGGGCCCGGCGGCCTCGGGACCGCGCTGCCACCCCCGCACGGGCCCCGTTCACCGGGCACAGCCCGACCGGCGCCGGGGCCTCTGCCCGGCCGGGCCGGCGGCTGCCGAGCGTGTCCCCCGCGCCGCTGCGGACGGGCGATGCCGGG
>VZRR01012727.1:1662961-1705630 GCA_013398015.1 Oreocharis arfaki
GGCCGCGACTGCGGCGGAGCGGCGGCACCGCCTCCTCCCCCGTCTCTCAGTTCCTGTTGCAGCCGCTCCGGCACCTTCTGGGAACCAGGAAGCTCCGCGGCGGCCCGGGGAGCCGCCGGGGCCGGTGTCACCTGAGGCCGGCGGGGGAGGGCGGGCAGCCCGTGCCCTCCGCGGCAGGTGCGCGGGGCCCGGGGCGCTGCGGGCCCTGCCCGAGGCCCGGCAGGTGGGGCAGGGCAGCGCACAGGGCCCGTCATGTGTCACCTCACGGGCACCTTCACCCTCTGCTAAAGCAGCTCAGAGGATGAGTCCGGCTCGCGTGTGCACTGACACATCGTAACAGCCCTTTTGCGTTCTTTATGCACAGCAGGAAAGCGGAGCTTTTCGTACTAAAGGTCATGAATGTTAATTTAACCTGCGGTAATCTGTTTAGCTTTTGTTTTTATCGAGTGCTAAACAAACACTATCCCAAACTGCTCAAGAGCTGGTGCAGCGGGGGCCGGCTGGAGCAAACCCACCGTCCTGTAAACACACGTAAAAAGCTTTAAATCTTCGAGTGCTTCCCGCGAGTTTGGAAAGGAAATAAAAATAACACCGTCCTTGAGAGGCTTCCAAGTCTCATTCATCTGAGAGGCACTGAGCCGCCAAATTCCCACCTACACCAAGTTTCCCTCACCAACATAGTAACACTGCAATGAAAAAGTGCATAAAATAGATTCTGTGGTACTGGGCCAAAGAAAAAACGTCATTCTTTTCACTCTTCCTCCAGAAACTAATCATCGTATCAGCAGTTGAAAAGATGAAAAAAATTCAAGCCAATTATATATTAAACACATAAAACAGCATTAGTGCATTACTGGGGCTGAAAAATCGAATATTCAAAAGTCAGGAAATTACAAATATTAACTTCTCTAAACCAATATTGGTTTGGCTTCATTGCACATCCTACACACCTCACAGGACATAGATTAACTAATAATGAAACTCATAGATGTGCAACAGAAAGAACTGAATGTTGCGGCAGTAACCTTAGCTTGGGGATTTTCTTGGGTTTCAAGTACTTACTTTCCCAGTCCACATTCTGCAGTAATTTTTTGGCTGTGTTTTAGCAGCCAGTATTTGCAACTCCCACTGAAGTAAATGAAATTGCTTGGGGCTTTGTATCCTTAACACATAACCACGCACTTCATGTAGCTCCGGGGTTTTCTAGAAAAAAAGCATTAAATGTGAATTTTTGTATACCATGAGAGGCTCTCACAGCAGGCAGCGTTAATTCACCCACTGCTAAATTGAACTTCTCTGGTGGGATCAGCCTGGACTAAAGAGCCAGGAGAGAGGGGAGCAATGCCCATGTCTGCTCTAGCAAGGGGACAGGAAGAGCAAGGCATCCAGCATTCAGGGATTTTGCAGAACCAAAAAAGCTCCAGCAGCACCTGGCGAAGGTACGGGAGAGAGAGCACCTAGGGAAGGATATGGGACACAATCAGTCGTGTCTGTACCTCTATCTGTCTGCCTCCCTCCTGCCCTCCCTCTCTGCCCCAAGACCTACTGTAAAGCACACAGAATTCAAAAGTTTTTTCTGCGAAAAATGGCCAATACTTTAACAAGATTGAATTTGGATCGGATGCTTATCCAAATATTGAGACATTTTACTTGTGGAAAATTTCCATTTGAGGTGTACAAGAAAGAAAAAAAAAAAAGCCATGTTTCGGGTTTTCAGTAAATCTGTATTTTGAATTACAGTAAACATTTTATAAGTCTAGTGTGAATTTGTTTCTCTCTTCTCTTAAGCTGCTGATGCTGGCCACTTTTGCAGACAGAAGCGTAGTCTGGCGGCCTGTCAAGCTGATCTACCGTGCAATTCCAGCCACTCTTGGACTGGAGTCTGTCTTGGCAGATAGGACCATTGGGTCCCTTAGATTTCATTTTATCATAATTGGAGAAAAAATAGGTAGGGTTTCTTTCCCAAAGTAAATTCATGCCTGGTCACTGGGGTGAACTGACTGCATGCAGCGACTAAACCTCGCCGGCCTGGAAGAGCAGGAAGAGTAGAGAAAGTTCAAGTTTAAAATAGAAGGCATATGAGAGAACACCCTGTTGAGATGAGGCTCACATCTCTCAGAGCTATTATTTCAGACTCTGAGAAAGCTTAAGCAGACATCTCTGCCCAGGTTACTCTTAGTTCATGTTTTCAAGACTGTTTTGCAACCACAGCAGCTTTTAATAAAAGATGATGTTTTAGGAAAGGTGTCGGTGTTCAAAACCACCTCTTGCTACTGCCTTAGTTTCAGACTTCACTTGGAAGAGGGTTAAGGAAGAAGGAAAAACTGAAAGCAAAACCTCACTGACATGCAGAAAATGGATTAATTTAGTATATTCTGAAGCTATGAGTCTAATTTACTTTTTTTTCACTCTTTGTTTTTCCTCTCCAAATTAGAACCATGAAGCAAATGATACTTGGACTTTTCAGAGTCAGCTGTTCTACACGTAATCCAGAAGACACAAAGCCTTTTTCTTTATGTTTTGCATAGCATGAAAATGGCTGACCTCAACTTAAATTATATGTAAAAGATTAGCATAGTAACTGATATAAGAGGATTTGCTGGAGGTGGGGGAGATGAACATTTGTGTTGTAGATAGGAGCAACTGAAAAACAGGTAACTTAGAGATGAAGATTCCTACTCAGTCTTTTGTTGTAGTTTACCGGAGTGAATGTTCATTGTCATCTTTGTAGCAGTCTAATAATGCAAAGGAGCTTTAAAACGGATACAGATACTTTCACAATTCAGCTCTTACATGCTGGCCGTAAAAGAGGACTCATGTAAATTGAATTGGACATACAAGCCTTAATTTTCTCCCAAATTTATTAATGCTTTGCAGTAAGAGGCTGGATGAAAAAATATCCAAAGGTTTTCTTCATCTGAGTCAGATAAGAGAAAATGGAAGTGCCATCAGGGCAGCTCCATCGCAAGGACCATAGAATGGCCCGGGTGGGAAGGAACTTTAAAGATCATCTCGTTCCAATCGCTCTGCCATGGGCAGGGACACCTTCCACTAGACCAGGTTGCTCAGAGCCTCATCCAACCTGGCCTTGAACACTGCCAGGGATGGAGCAGCCACAGCTTCTCTGGGCAACCTGTGCCAGTGCCTCACCGCCCTCACAGCAAATAATTTCTTCCTAACACCTAATCTAAACCTACTGTCTTTCATTTTGAACCCATTCCCCCTTGCCCTGTCACTACATGCACCAGTAAAATGTCTCTCTCCGTGGTTTTTGTAGGCTCCCTTTAGGTCCTGGAAGGCTGCAATTCAGTCACCCCAAAGCCTTCTCTTCTCCAGGCTGAACAAACCCAATTCTCTCAGCCTTTGCTCATAGGAGAGGTGCTCCATCCCTCTGAGCAACTGGGTGGCCCTGTCTGGACTCACTCCAGCAGCACCTTGCACTTCGTCTTAGGACGCCTCGTGAGATTCCCAAACCTCATGAGATTTGTTACCAACCTAACAAAACACAGAGCATACTTTCTAGTTTACAACCTAGCTCAATATGGAAACAACAAGAGATGTAGATGAAAAACACCAAACAAAATGCCAAAACAAGCATCCACATCCTTTCTGTTAGCAATCTGCCATTCTCTGCCAAATCAAAACCATGTGGGTTTGGGTCTATAAAAGTGGTGCAAAGCAGGGTTAAGATCTCCAAAAGGGAGATGAGAAACAGACAAGAAATGGCCACACATCATGTCACTTGGAAACGGTGGAGCAAGTAAGAGAAGATCCACGAGAAGCCAGTTACTTTTTTTAAGTTGATACTACTTCATTCACGCATGCAGTGATTTTCTTTTGGCAGGGAATGTATAAAGGGGACAGAGGGAAGGCAAAAGCACAAAACCTCTGAAGACAAAAATTATTCTCTTCAGTATTTATTAGCATGGGGGAAATTGAATTCAAATGCAAACTGTAAGCACCCATGTTTTATGGAGGGAGATTCGCAGGGAGCACAGAAAACAGAATTTACCCTACAAAGAGATGCCACCTGATGAAATAACAGGGTTTAGGGATCACTGACTGCATCCAACTCTGTACAGGTCTAAATCTCCCACCCAAATAACTCCAGCAAGGCTTTGAGAGGTAGAAAATCCTCATCATCACCATAAGCTGGAGCACACATATTTTCAATTAAGGAACCTTATGTATCTCAGAATTCCTCACTAGCCAGGTACAAATCGTTTAATAGTAAAGCATACTACTAATAAAGTGATCTTCCTCTTCAGTGCTGCTGAATCCCATAAAGGGATTTCCTTCAGAACATTGTTAGCAGAACTTGCTGAAAGAGGTTTTTTGCCCTGGAAACACCGATGGGTTTGTCAAAAATGGCAAAATCGAAAACAATGAAGTTTCCCACTCTATGGCTATAATAAATATGTTTTAGAATACTTTGATGTGATCAGCAGTTTATACCTTGTACCAAGAATTACTTCTTCACTCACCCCTGAGTGTACTTGGGTCTGTTTTAGTCCTCCTTCCCTCAAATACGTTACAGTAGGTTTATGTTATCTCAGCAGCTATCAGTACATCTCCTGACAACATAATCAGCTCACAGACTTGGAAAGCGTCTCTTAGAATGAGAGTTTGCTCTCAACCCCATTTTAATGGAGTTGGAGGTTTGGGTTTTTTATCACCTTGTTGGAATCTTACACACCCGTCCCAAGTTGTAAACGAGTGATTGTGTCATCTCCCCTATGCAAAGTTTTCCAAACCACCAAATTCATAAATATCAATATCCCCATTAAACTTCTTAGCCATAATACTGTCATGAGACAATACTTAGAGACAAAATACTGTACTTTAAAAGAACACTACATACCTACATTAAGTGATTTCATCATTTGGTTTCTTTAAAGATAGTCTCTTTCAAGATTTGAAATCTCTTTCAAGAAGCCTGTCAAGTTTATTAACTAAATACATATCTATAGAATATACATGTCTACAAATATTCCACATTTTTATTGAATCCTTGCATGATCATACAAATATCTTTTTAAACTTTTCAATGTCACTTATTCAAAAGTGCACTGTAAAGAGCTTAAGTTTTCTTGCTTAAGAACAGATGATGATTTAAGGTGGACATGACCAAAAGTGGCACCTCCCCATGGCTGGGTGAGGACCTTCGTGTGAAGCTTATGCTCTGTCATTGTTACGGTTCAGGGATGCTGCATTCCACCAGCTGTCATTGTCCTTGCAGCCAGGCTATGTGCAAAGGCTAATCTGCCCAAACACACACACCCAGGTAAACATACTCATTAATTAATCAGCAGACTCCTGGGCAGGGATCATTGCTTGGATAGAAATGAGAATTCCCTGGCTTTCTAATCAATGTGTCCTCCTGACAAGAGGGAGAAAGCAGGTCTTCTTAATCAGGTCAGCTTTAATTACAAGTTTAACGAAGGAGATGGAGGAACTTTTATGAACATAACTTCAAACTACAGAGCTTTGAGAGATAAGACACTTGAAAATTTAAATGTTCATGATACAGCCGTATTAGCTCAGCATTTGGTTTACTGTCACTATTTGCAAATCTTTGCAGTCTGATCCATAATACCTTTTGTTTGTTAGATTGATTTGCATCATAATCTATAGAAGATGTGAAGTATGCATTTAGTAAGTATTTACAAGCCTTTGTAAAGTTTAACCAGACATTTGCTTTACCTATGCAGTCTGGATGCCTTATCAGTTGTTTAGATGTAAATTAATTTAGAAATTAAACATGAGTAATATTTCTATGCATATAAACTTCAATTCATCGACAATTTAGAAAATTTGGGTGGATTTCTAGTTTATTCAGACGTGACAGCTGGCACAATCTAACAGTAGAATAAGCCACCTTTCAGGTCTGCTGCCCAAATCCAGCCTTCAGCCGGCAAATATCATGTGCTTTCCAGTGGATGCTGATTATTCATAGGAGTGTTTGAAAACAAGGGGTGGTCTTCGCCCAGTTCCAGTTTAGATGTGAGTCAGACACCTTGCAGCCGGCCTCCCTGTTAGGAACTTCAAAGAAACGAAAGACACAAAAAAGAAAGAAGCTGTTCTCTTCTTTGCATAGAAAAAAAAATCTCCGAGAAAGGTTCAAGAAACACTGATGGCAACATTAAGGGAATATACCCAATTCTTTCCCACACTTAATGATTATTGTGGAGATTTTTTCAGCCCCGCAGACAGTTTGCTTAAGGAAGAATTTTTCGGTGAAGCAGCAGGGTCAGGCAGCATCTTTCAATATGCATGGATTCAGGAGAAGGAAATCACTCATTCAAGTCATTTGCAAGTAAAAGTTTCTTACCAGATTGAACGCTTTCTTGCTGAATAAATTCAGTTCTTCTCTTTAGGCGAGAATATACTCCTCATACTTCTCAAATGTATATTTTAAATGCTGCAGGTTGCAGGCTACCTGATGAATCTGGTACTCATTAAAACTACAATGGAGCTTTTTTAAAAAGTTCTATTCAAAGCAGTATGAAACTGGTTTTTGTTATCAGACATAAAAATTTCATACTCTTGTAATCTTCTGAATGTGGACTTACTGTGGTCAGGCCAAATGTACATAAAATTAGGAACTGAACTTTACTAAAATGAAGATGTGTTAAAATGTCTATAGGCTGCTTTAGAAACTGTCTGCTATGTCTACCAAAAAATTTCAAACAGTGAATCATGGAATACTAAATATTAAAAGAACAGTTTCCAGCTATTTACTTACCATGGATTAAGGCCTTCTGTATGCACTAGCATACTGACAGATGTCTTCTATGAAAATTAGTTGTTAAAAAAGCCAATCAAAAAGCTCAGCTCTACAAAGGGTATATAATTTACAAATAGCCAATAGAGATGGTATATTTTTATATTTACTTGCATTAAAAGATTAAAAATCACTGTATGGTTTCCCCTATGAGAAGATCCTGCAGAATATCCCTAACCCTGTTCTAATGTTGTGGCTGGCATAATGGGAAGCCCTCAGTGCCAGCTTCTTTGACCAGCAATTTCTCCTTATGTTTTGTTTAGGGTGCTTTGCTCATAACCAATTCTGTGAGGTAATTCAGCAATGCCAACCTTTCTTCTTAGGAATAAGTAAATTCCCCTCTAGCAAAATGAATTAATTTCTATTCTATAAAGGAAAAACTATATCCCTAGTATGTAGTAGTGTATGAATCCTGATGTAGGTATATGGCAGGTTTTTAAGGAAGACTTCCTACACTGCTGTTTGTTTTAACACTTGACTGCAACACTGGATCACAGGTAAGTCACTGGAATATCAAATGCATCTTCTGCAGCTTTCTTCACTCAGAGGTGTGATGACAACAGACCCAGTTGTCATCGTGTTAAACAGCTACAAATACTTCAGGCAAATGGTTTAAGCTCCCTGTATGCATTTGCCATTTTTGACTCACCACTGCGTCAGATACCAAAGACACAAAGCAGGTGCGGAGGTTCTAAGCACAACAGATGTGAGTGTAATCCCAGTAATTAACTAATACAATTAACTGCCATATTTATTAGTATGCTTACTGAAGAAATTCCCAAGTTTAACATCTGGGTAAAATGAGATCAGGAGAAGGAAGTGACAGGTCTGGAACAGCAAGGCCAGTGGGCTATCCTTGGGACAGTACAGCCCTGCTGCACTAACACAGCTGATGGCTTTATTTACTGGGGTTAGTCCTGCTGCCTACCCTGGCCACTGGAGCTATAGATTCAGTTTAAGAGCAAAGAGTGGCAGGACACCATAGTGTTTGGCATTTGAGAGGTTGTGCCTGAGAGAGTTCAGAAAGATGACAGCAGCAAGCCTGTGGAGCCATCCTCACTGTTTTATTTCAGGGCTTTGCTCCTCACTGGGGGTGAAGGGAAGAGGGCTGGTAGCAGTTCTCAAGTGTTGCTGTAATTCTGCCACAGAATCAGGCCGTTTTGTTGTCAGAGTCCCAGGCAAACACAAAAATTAAATCATACTGATATGACTTATTTTGCACAGAATTTTCCATCTGTTGCTCTTCTCAACCATTCCATTAGAAAGTTGTGTTGCTTCATACTCTATTATTAACAGATGTTGGAGCAGAATAATGTGTATGTGTTCCTGAGAATTAGAAGTGTTGCTAAGTACAAACCTCTGTCCTCGGACTTACGTTGTAACACCACACCAGAGTACCTGGCTGCCATGTGAAATCTCACTTGTGGGGTGGTCCCCTCCCTTCTGGTTCCTGCTCAGAGCAGGCTGCTCAGGGCCTCATGCAGGTTGGTTCTGAGCACCTCCAAGGGTAGGGGATACCACAGCCTCCCTGGGCATCCTGCTCGCTCCGGTGTTCGACCACCCCCACAGCGAAAAAAAAAATGACTGTATCAAGACAACATTTCTCATGTTTCAACAAGTCTTCACTGCTTCTGTCCACCTCTGGGAAGAGTTGGGCTGCATCTTCTCCTCATCCCCCTCGGTAGCTGCATACACCACGGGGGCTCTCCCTGAAGCTGCCTCTCCTCAGGGCCGAACAAGCACAGTGATCTCAGCTGCTCCTCCTCCCTCAGAATCTCCAGCCACGCAGTATCTTGGCAGCCCTCCACTGGCCCTGCATTAGTGTTTCCTTTTCTTGTGATGGGGAATTCAAAATCGGGCAGAGTAAACAAAGAGGGACTAATGCCTCCCCTTCAGAGGCTGCCTGGCCTTTTGCTCACAGAGCCTGGAGTGCTGTCAGCCTCTTCTCACTGAGAGCATGTTGCTGACTCACAGTCAGCTCCTTGTCCACCAGGTCCCCCAGGTTTTATTCTGCAATACTGATTTCTGGACAGCAAATCCCCAGCCTGCAGTGCATCAAGGCCCTGATTCAACTCCCCTTGCCAGGATTTTAGTTGGTTCAGGAGTATATTTGACTGAGTTCAAGGTCAGCCTTTTTGCTGATCTGAGCTGTTTGTTGGGAATAAAGCTAGAGACAACCTCAGCAAGGGCCTGCCTGCCTCTCCATCCCTTGGGAGCTGCTTTCAAGCTGAGGCTCTTGCACTTGGCCTCTGCCTGAGTGACACTGCAGCTGTGCTGCAGCTGTGTCAGTGCCCAGTCTCTTACCTCCCTGATCCTGACCTGCTGGCTTGATTTCCTGGCTTGACCTTGATGCTGCCTCATCACAACAGACTTGCCGTGTGGTCACAGGACCCAGGCTGACATTGGCCACTTTTTCCAGGCATATAAGTACAGGAAGCCCCTTTATACCCTTTACATCATTTGCTAATTTCAGCTCAGCTTGAGCTTTGGATTTTGCAGTTCTTTCTCTGCATTCTCAAGAAGTGTCTCTGAATACCTCCTGGGCTGCCATCTCTGCTTTCTCCTTCAGTGTGCTCCCCATGTGCATCTGAGCTGGGTCAGGACTCCCCTCTCCACCCACCACAAGTGTACTCAAGTGTTACAAGTGTAAGACAAGTAACCAAGTGTTACTCTTGCTTTAATTTCCAAATATTGCAGTAGACTTCTCTTATGCCCTACGGAGGTTGTCCTTGAAGACTGACTTGCTCTCCTGGGCCCCTTATTCCTCCAAGTCTGTTTTACATGGGGATTTGCCAAGTCTCACGGTCGTTGCAGCCAAGGCTGCCCTTGACCTTCACCTTTTCAACCAGTTCTTCCTTCTTTGTGTGTAACAGGCCCATCACCTGCCACAACAAAATGTCCTCAATACACTTCAGAAACCTCCTGGATCAGTTGTGCGTGGTCCTGTCATCATTCTAGCAGACAGGGCATTTGAAATTCTCTATGAATGCCAGGGCCTGGGATAAAGCAGCACTCAAAACAGGACTAAACAAAAATCCATCCTCATGCGCACAGCATGTTTAGGCTCCAAATATCCCTGCAAACACTTGTGATACCAAAGAGAAACCTCATCATGCACACTACAGCACGAGTGGGAAATGCAGCTTAGAGCTGTGGTAAGCTGCAGTCAGCCAGCCAGTGTGGATGGACACAATGGGACTGCGCCTAAGAGCTCAAGACACCAAGCAAGAGAGCACCACCTTAAGTCCTGGATTTGGTGTTCACCCTAAAGAAGGACAAGATCACTACATCCTTATCACCACCACTTCTTGAAGTAGTTAATCTCTTCATGTTTCTGTCCAAACAGCATCAGAAGTAGCACATGAGATCCGATGGACTATATTGGAATACAATAGTCTTGAAATCCTCATTTCCAATGATCAATTTTTTATTTCTCTTGCAATCTCCTGAGAAAACAAAGATAAAATTCCTCATTCAAGGACCTTTTACACATTACAATGTAATTCCACTCTATAAAATAATCCCAGGACATGTTCTTTCTGCTCTATTATCTCCTAAGTTTCTTTAATGCCAACTGTCAAACGTGGTATTTTGTATACAGGCTTCTATGACAAAGCATCATTGATGTGCATTTCAAAAAGCATTGTGAAAGCTGTTATCTATCATTCATGGTTTGCTCATCACACCTAGTATTGCTTAATAACCCTCAATTTATGTATATAAACAGGGCTGGGCCTGTTCCACTGGGTACAAACCAGGCAATCTGAAATATGCCAAGTGAAAGCATTTCAGAGAGCTTAAAGAATATTCCTGATACTAGCATTTACACTTATAAGTATATTCTCATCTGTCACAGTCAACTGCAATTGTTTGTTCCACTCTTCCTGAAACATTCTGGACATTTTTTCCCCTCACATGATGTATAGTAAGTTTGGCAAGTGGGAAGACACAGGGAATAGTTTTACAGAACAATACGTCATTTTTCTTTTTCACAGAACATATGTCAGGCACCATCAGACTCGGGAGATGTGATCCATATGAGAGTTCCTCAAATGTGTTACAAAATACAGTCAGAATCTTGCAAAAGGCATTTCTTTCTTCAATGTATAAACTTGGGATGACAATTTGGTATAATCAATCATTCAGTACACTTTAAAAAAAAAGAGAGAAAGAATGAACTCCTTTCCAGAGTAAAACTGTAGGGTATTTTCAGGCCTTGGTTAAGTAAATAAAACCTGGTTTGAACTGAAGGACCTCATTAGAAGACTTCCAGTTTAGCCTGGAGACATGATATACTGTGATTGCAATGTGACACAACTTAGTTTTGTAATCTACAGACTGAGTGAAAATCGTGTACAGTACAGAGTGTTATCAATCTTCTCACATCATAGAGATGGTTTTTATGATGGATACAGTAAGGGATTCTTGAAACAGTCTGACTGCAGTGCCCATGCACTTACCCAAACGCTTGCGATTCCCTCTGCTGTTTTCCTGAGACTGCCTCTGTTAAATGTTACCACTGAAAAATTTAAATTTCTCGTCATGCAGTCATTGACTTGTAACAGCAGTAACCCAGAGAAGTAATAACATGTTGTGTTTTATTGTAAGATGACTTCTGGCCTGCTGAGGAAGTCAACCAATATTTTCAACGTTCATGGGCATTGCCCATGAAGTAAATCATCTTTCGTCACACAGTTATATGGCAGAGGAACAGTCATCCACTGCCAATAAACATATTTGTCTTACCTATTTTGTTTCGGACTCATTCAGAAACAGAGAGAGCAACTTCACTGCACTTCTCACACCAAACACTTGCAGGCTTTCATTCCCTGCAACAGAAGGATCAGTGCAAACCACCTTTAATGCAAGCAACAAACCAGCATCCCTCCAGTCCATCTGCTGCATCCAGCTACACAGGGGATCTGTATCACTTAAAATAACTACTGAAGTACAACAGCTCTGCTTCTATAGCTACTCTTTTGCTAAACTCACCCTGCAGTTTAAAACCAAACACTAAACCAAGGTGCATTAACTAGGGACAAGCAAGGAATCCCTGTTTCCTGATGGTTGCTCACAGTTAAGTATCTAAGAGAAAGCATTTCTAGAAGCAGGCCATGAAGATGTCTGCCAACAGAGAATACTTTTCTTGATATCATAAAATTGAAATCTGCAGTCTTCTCAGTGCTTTAGAAGCTATATTGAAAACATCTGTCCTGCAGCTGGGTTGCAAGGCAAATAGGATCCTAAACAACAGGGAAAAGCACTGGTTGACCTGTGACCTGCAAGATCATTGTGCTGCCTTGCTTCTTTTGCTGTCTTCTCCATCTAACACAGGGGATTTACCTCTGCAGAACCATAAAGGAGCTAACAGGTGCCTGAAAAAGAGGCAAGGGGGCCTAAAGGATGAGTACTAGTGGTGGAAATTTTCTTAAAGCCCTCTGACAAAATAAGTTGCACTTTCTCGTTTCCATATGGAACAGGATGCTTTTCTGTGCCAAGTAGCAGCCATGCTGTTTCCTACTTCTGCTTCAGCAGAAGTAGAAAAATATCTTCAATGCAATATGATTAATTTACCTTAAAAAAGGTAAATTAGGTTTTCTCAGTCCTTAGCTCTTTAGATTTTGCTGCCTATTCATCTGTGTCTGTGAAATAGTTACAATTTGGGGTTTTTTCTGTCTATAATGTTTAAAAAGTACATTGAGAATGTTAATTAGCATTTTATGTTTCAAAGAACATTTTCTTAATATTCTCTGCAACCACCTTTGGGGTAAGAAGTTTACATTACTAAATGATTTTGAAATTTTCATGTCTAAAAAAGGAATCATGATCTGACTATATTCAGTTCAACGTTGTCTATTCTAATATATTTTCCCAAATATTGTCAAAATAATTTTCTTTGGCCTACTTTTTTCTTCCACATTCCTCTGTTGTCAATTTCCTTCTTTTTGCAGGGAGTTAATTTTCTTCAATTTCCAGCACTCTGAGCAGCTCTGCTGCTACTTATTTTTGACCTCCATCATCTGTGCTCTTGCCATCAACTCTCTCTGTGTTGGACTGAGGCACACATCATCCCTTGAGCACTGGGATAAAGTTGTGTTTTCCCATTAACAAAAAAAATCATTCAAGTTTTCAAAATCTTTCATTCACTAGCTTGTATATAAACTCAAATTTGAGAATAATTGATCTTGAAATGTCTGGCTGAATATACAGCCTGCCTGAAACAAGAGCAGGAGAGCTCTGTCTGTCCACTCCCATAGTTTGTGTGAATCCATGTGGATCCAGCAGGAGACTGATTCAGTGTGTCAGGGGTAGGGGATGGAGGGAGACCTGCACACCCACCCAAACAGAAACACAGGGTCCTCTGCTGTGGCTGAGAGCATTTTCCGGGAAGAGAGAGGAGTGTGACGATGTTAAACCAAACAAGAGAGGAGAACACAAAGATCTCTTTGTCAAGTTTCCAAGACAGAGTTGCCTTCATCCTTTCTTGGTGTGCAGAATGCTTCCCCTGGCCTCCTAATGAAGCTGCCAAACACCGCCCTCTTAATATTTCATGCATCATTTCACTGCACAGACCTTTCTGTACTCAGCATTTGTCCCATATCAGTTTTTATCCACTGCATCCTCAGTCCTGGGGAGGAACTTCACCCGAGAGGCTGCTGGTACAGAAAGCAGTGCTGCCTCTCCCAGTGAATCCAGGAAGGTTTTACACTTCAGGCTGTAAGAGTGAATATGATCTTTTTCATGGGTGAAGCAGCCCGACCGGATTCTCTGAGCTGGGAACTGCAGCCCAAGTTCACAGAGAGGATCATTAATGGTTTGTTTGCCAAGTGATAGCATTAAAAAAACCCGAAAACCAAAAAAACAACAGAACCTGAAAATTCAACAGAAAAGCTTGGCAACCCCCTAATCATCTGTTTGTAGCAGAATTATAGAGAGCAATCCAAGCCAAAAAGTTCTGCAAGTCCCACTGTTTCTGCCCGTCGCACCTTCCAGCACAGCCGAGTGCTCCTTCGGGCAGCAACAGGAAGCGTTCTGTGCTCGCTCAGATGCACTCTGTTACCAAATGAGTCACTGTGATCTCTGCCTGGCTCCAGTGCAAATTCACACTCAGGGGGTTTTCATAGTTTTCACTTTACAAATGTATGTAAAGGTCAGAGTTATGCTGAAAATAAGTTCTCATTTTTCAGAGTAGCCTCATGTATCCTAAAATCCACTTAAATCCAAAATAAGAGACTGTATTTAAAGGCAGGGAATAGACATGTTGTAGGAGACAGATTAAGCCCCATATCATTGATATCAGCCCATCTTCACAAAAGTCAGGTAATTTATGCCAGCTGATGTTTTGGCCTTGCATTTTAAATTTCCAATAAGAAATTAGGGAAACAATACTGAGAGCAGTCGAGAGAGTTATAAAAAAGATTTGAAATTATTATTTTAAGATTTCATTTCTACATTTTAGTATAAAACCCAAATGTTTACTAATCAGGTCAAGGCATGTGTCTATTCAGGAGCCATCTCAGTATTGTTGAAGAATTTGGCAACATTCTCGGGTCGACTTTCTTCTGTAGCACTTATTGCCAGAATGCTTTGTCATTTTCCAAGAAATGTATATTTCTTGGATTCGTTGTCCCAGCTGGTTTATTGATTCCATGGTTCTCCTTTCCAAATCACTGTTCCAGCTCATTGATAATTCTATCCAGTGCTGGTTACACAAAATGTTGTTGAAAGTCCTCTTTACTTTGAAAAGCCATGTGTTGACCAGTATTTTTAGTTAACAGATATACTCAGCCAAGATGACAATCTCCAAATTTTCTACTTCAGTGTTTTTTCCGCAGAAGGCAATGAGCTGTTTGCTGCAATAAAGTCTTCTGTTTTGCCCATACTTATGGCCACAATCCATGCTCTAAATCACTGTCTACATTATTTTAACATAAATCCTCTTTCAAATACCCTTCTAATTCAATGGCATGCTGTAAATCAAATACACACTATTATAACTGCCTTGAGACTCTACTGGAGCTCTTCAAATATACTCTTTAAAAGCACTGACTTTATGGCAAGCTTCAGGGTAAATTTAGAGCATGATACACAGAGACTTAGTCATGGGATCAAATTCTGCGTGCAGAGAAGCTTAATGGCTTTGTCTTCTCAAACACACAGGTGGTTCACTTTAGAAATATATATAGTCCCACTGAAGTTAATAGAATTATGTGTATGCTTAAGGTTAAGTATATGCATAAGTATTTTCAGGAATATTTCCAGTATTTCCATTTATCTAGATAGCTACATATTTTAAAACTTACCTTCATAATCTGCCATGTATTTTTCTCTCTTCCAAAGCATTTCATGTGTTTTTGGGGTGACTGGCAGATTTTGTGGTTAGCAAAACTTGATGAAAAGCATCCACTAGCTTAGCTCATCAAGAGACTGGCTCCATTTAGTCACACGTGTTAAAATCATTTCTAAGAAGTGAACCTGGGTGACAACAGTCCCACACGAAGTCCCCAGGGCCAGGTTTAGGGCTGTCTCAGTTTGCTGTTACAGTTTAGGACACAGAGGTACGTTGCAGGTCTGCAGTGCTTTCTTAAGCCAAATCAAACACAGGCAAAGGCTACACCACTGCCTTTCTGCCCCTCCCTCCCCCTCAAAAGAAAAAATCAACAATTCCCCCNAAAAACCCTCAATGTGACCTCCATCCTTCTCTTTTCCTCCCCATTGACAGAGAAGAGTACTTTTGCCAGGCAGCCTTGGAGTGCTGCTTCTTTCTCCGCTTCACATATATGCCTGAGGCTTTAAACCCTGTCTACCCAGCTGATTAGAACGGATATCAGGCTGACAGCCACGATGATGAGGACCAGCAACAGCATGAATAATAGTCCTCATGGTTTGATATAAACTAATATATCAGATTACCTATTTTCTGAGAGATTTCTACCGCTGCACAGCAAATCCACTTTGAAACTGCAGCTGGTCTCTGGGAACACGATCACATGAGCAAGCCAGGACGAGCCCTGGACAATTGTGGTGAGGAACAAAGAGTCCACACTTCAAAACACAACTTTCTGATCATCTTATCAGGAATAATAGGCTCTGTAAGAGACAGGACATATTGAACATGCTAGAAAAGTTAAACTGGCTAGTATTTCTACAGCAGTTCTGCTGTACAATAATCCAAGAGAAAATGTCTCAATGTACTTGCCTTCCAAAGGAGTCCCAAAGGAGGAGTCCAGATTGCAACTTATGTCTAGATTGTCTGATTTATGAAGATCCTCATCTGCCAAATTCAGCAGTCTACAGAAATTAATCCCAACAAGCTACCATTATGAGAAAGCTGAATGTGATTCTGTATCTCCTGGGCAGAGAACCAAAACCTGGAAGATTAAATAACCTATTGCATAGCACTGAGCAAGATACTTGCAACCTCAGACCACAGCAATGACATTGCTGCCCCAGTATTTCAGATCAAACACTATCTTGGTCAGTTGCTTATTTCTAAAAAACAGTTTCTTCCAGTTCAGCAGATCTTAGGGAACAAACCATCCTTCTGCAATCTCTTAATTCTTTACTGAGCTTTTCAACAAAGTCAGTAAAATAGGTAATTATCTATTGTAAAATAGTTAAAACTATCATAAAATAGTTAATTATCACATAAATATTTAGTCTTTTTAAGGGCACCTCAGATGATAGCAGGCTGGAGGCCTGATGTAACCACTTCACTTGCAGAGCTAAGCTCCTGCACATGTGTAACCACCCTGCTCTCAGTGAGTCAATGCACATACCCACAAGCATGTAAAGTCCTGGAGCTGTGGCAATCTGCTCTAACTGCTCAAGAGATGTTAAATATCCAAGTTGATATGTAAAGCTTCAGTTTAGTTGAAAATGGATGCCTGCCCTTACTGTCTCGTTTAATAAAAGAAATTTGAACAGAAAGTGAAGAGATACTTGTTAATGTTTGACTGAAGACATTATACAGACACTCAAAACCAAGGGAACCTCACCCTCACCCCAGTACACGTACCTGCAGCTAACATTAAGAAAAAAAAGGTGTGTAAGAAACTGATTACAAGGAGGTAGAATTATTTATCAATGATGTCATAAACTATAATGAAACAAGCAAGGCCAGCGTAGTTAAAGATATAAAGCTTTTCAAAATGTGGAAGAAGCATGAGAAGAGGTTCTGCTAAGATCACTTCAATAACCTACTATTGAAACCCACTCTCATACTAGGAAGCTGAACACTAACAAGAATTCTATAAGGAGAAATCATAATTTTGCCTATGTGAACCACTGTTTTCAATTAAAGATGTGACAAAGTTATTCCTGAACATGGCAGCTGGCAGATTTCTTTTTGAAATAATTATCAGACCAACAAACAATGTTATATTAGACTTTTAGAAATCATGCTATGAGAGAGTTGTACATGCAACAGTTATCATAACTTGCTTAAGTTTAGTTAAATGGAAAAAGAATCAAATGTTGGTCTCTAACTATGATTTTCATTTCATAAGAGCAAATCTTAAGGAAGGGAAACCAGGTGAAAGACTTTCCTGAAGCCACCCAGAATATCAACACTAGAGTCTTGGGATTTTCTTAAACAAAATCAGCTAAAACCACCTGGAAATGGTAAGTGAGGAAAACTGTCAGGAAAGGACTTCAGAAGTAGCCACATGATAACCAGTTCCAAAATAATTTTAGGAGTGAGCACAGAAGCTGATACAAACTGGTAAAGCCAACATAGAATAGAGGAAACAAAAGAGTCTCACTCCAGATGAGATTTCTGGTAGAAAGAAGCAAGTGGTTCATCTATCTTAGGAAAAACCAGGACCGGCAGGGCAGCTGATCCCAATTTCCCAACTATCCTTGAAGTTGCTGCTACCAAAAGTTTTTAGCTTAAGTTATAATAGCAAGAGCTCAAGGAACTGGGCTAAAAAAAGTAGTCTTCATGGAGATTTAAAGAGGAAATAAGGTTTCTTTTCAGAGAAGTGGATTATGAAAGGATAATAGTGCAGCTTCTTGGGACAGGGCAGAAAACAGCAACTGAAAAGGTCACTCCAAACCTACAGCCCATGCTCCTATCTTTAGCCTAGTGCTTTGCCTTGTTCTAAACACCCTAATAAGTAAATGCAATTTATTGTGCTTTATCAAGTTGTACAAGACATCTTCAGGGAAAACAATAACCAATGTTCTTCTTCATGTTTTTCTCAGAGTCAGGGACTGGAGCCATGGCATTTGGATGAAAAAATCTTTATTCTTGCCCAGTTTTCTTCTGTGGAGCCAAAGTGTCTGATTCTGCTGGCATCCAGTTTCAGTTCTGATTTCAGTCCAGTGAACCTGGTAACTCTGGGCTGTGATCTTTTACACCACAAAATTTCTCACTGTCTTTGTAGCCAAGTTTATCATCATCATTTCTCACAATAAAGCAATGCTGCTGACTGTTTCAGATCATTTCTCACTGTAGTTTCTGGCCTTTCTATTCTGAAGTTCACAGAACTGACATGTAAACTGGTTTTCTCCTTTACTCCTCTCTTTCCCCAGTTGTACAAAATTACTCTAAGGATCACGTCATCTGTTTCAGTCATCTTTGCTTTTGGCAAGTAATGTTGCAATATCCATTTCCTGATCCTATTCCTAAACGATCATAAATAGAAAAACGTGAATATGAATATGCCAGTATGAAGTCAATGCCAGATGACTCCTATGTCCCCAATGTCCTATATAATACCAATATAATCTGCATTTCAAATCCTGCAAAAGGTTTTTGCATTTGCATTGTCACCACAGGTCCATGAAGCTGAAACTAGAGTGCCTTTGGTTCTACAGCACTCCAGCCCATCCAGCAGGAAGAGTGCAGCTTTAGATTTTTAAGCTCAAAAAACCAGGAAGACCACATTTTCTACATGGCCTCAAGCTGCAACATGGGCAAACCTAAACTTCACATGGATAAGCATGTCTTATCCCACGAGCTAACAGGAAAACAAGGGACAAGCTCTCTCCTGACTTTGGGAAAAGAAGTGTTGGTTTGCAAGAGCGCCAGGTTTATAACAATTAAGACACCGATGCAGACTTCTGCATCATTTGGTGACTACATGATCTTAATATTTCTCTTTAAGCCTTGATCTTTCACTTTTAAAGTGTGCCCGGCTGAGAGCACTTCCTTTTGTTATGGGCCAGGGAAAACAGACTGCAACATTTGCTTTCTCATGAGTTCAAAGGGGAAGGTGAGGAGGAAGCATCAGCCTATAAAGTAGGTGTATGGAGGTTGGTATTTCTCTAAGTTACCAGAAAACAAAACAAAAACCTGCACCAGCAAATTGCTGTTAAGTCTTAAGGGTTCAAGGTATGAACAGCCTGGTGGGTTAATGGACACCCCTCCTCTTTATAGTGAAAGACCTCAGTGGCATTCAACACATTTTTCCACTGATTTTAATGATGCCAGGATTTCATCTTTCATTCTCAAGGATTTTTATTACCCCAACACATATACTACATTCCACTATCCTCATGGACTGCTTCAGCAAGGAGTCCCATCCTGGTTTGGAAAAAGGATGACTTTTGATGAGTTTTTGTATATTCTCGGTTGCCCATCCAGCTTGTGCTAGCACCCACATCCTGGTCAGACAAGACAGTGCCAAGGGCCAGGGAAATTACACCTTTCCTAGTAGTAAACGAACATGCTCATCTGGAAGAACCTTTAAAAAGCTCCCTGAGGTAATTTTCTGCCAATTCAGTGGTCTGAACGAGCCCCACAGATGGTGAGGCAATTTCCAGAGCTGGCAGAGGAGGAAGAGCAGGATCACCTCTGGCCAGTGGCCACTCCAGCAACTCTACCTCTGAGGTGAGGGAGAGTTTTCCAGAGGAGCCAGAAGGGACCGTAACTCAGCTACTGAGAAGTTCAGGCTCTAGAGAAATGGCCCAGTAAATGGAGATTTCTTTGGAAAATGTTTAAATGATAAGTTTTCTGATGCAACAGTTGAACTTCTGTTTAAGGAGCACCTTATTTTGTGTTCTACTAAACCAGTTATTTTAGAGATTAAGAGTTCATTTGGCACGCTTACTTTGAGGAGGTGCTACAGCCTTCATTCTCATCTCAGTGCTCTCAGACCTTTGCTTTCACCACACAGACACTGAGTTAGATTCCCAAGCAGGATGTGCAAGCACAGGGAGGGCATCTGCTTGCAAGCAAGCGGGAATGCACTAAGGAGAGGGATCAGACACTGGCACAAACATTCCCTTTCAGACCTGTACCGGGTCACTGCAGCCTCCCCCAGGCCACACATGGCTTTCTGGAGGCATCAGCCCCTCGGTCAATGAAAAGGGCCATTTGTTCCCAGTACCACAGAGCTGCTGCAGCACAGCACTGGTGCTCAGGGGAGGCACCGAGCAGATGCTCTGGGTCGCTGCTTGGTGGCCTGGGCTCTGGCATTGCTCACTGCAGCTGCTGCTGCTCTGTTCTGTATATATTCAATACACTTAAAGTCTGTGCTCACGTCCCTACCCTGCTGCCCAGCACACTAATGCTGGAACAAGAAGTGTATTGAAATGAACACAGCAGAAGTTAGGTCTGAAAGGAAGGTGGCCCCATTTCCTCCATCACAGCAACCAGCTCCAGATGAGTTTTCCCCACTCACCCGAGCCAGAGGCAACCCTCAGGACCAGTGCCACCACCGCTGAGGTTTTAAACTCCCAGAAACTTCAGAAGCAATACAGCTCCAGCAGTTGCTTCCCTAACATCTAACTTTTTGAGAGAAAAACTTTTCTTCCCCTCACTAACGTGAGTGTTACATGAGGCCATCTTACAGCCCACCACCAGGATCCTATTTCTGGCCCTGGAGGGACATTCACTTGATTTGGCATCCCTTCACATGTACTAAAACCAAACATGTGCTAATGCAACAAGCTGACCACAGCTTTGCTGTTCTGCACAGGCACAATTGTGCTGAGTGTCCACGTTAGCCCCCTGAGTCTGGGCTAATGCACAAGGAAGAGCCCCAGTCACAGCTGCCAGGGTGGGTACCATACTCCTCCAGCACGGACCCATGGCAGCTTCAGTTCAATCCCCAGCTGCAGAGCAATCCACGCTTTCCAAATGAAGAAGGACAAGGTTAGCAGATAACATAGCAAGGCAGAAAATAACTATTTCATGAGAGGTTTTGAAGTTCCCCCATTTCTTTTTGTTCCGCTGCAGAAATGTCGCAGTCGGTTTCCTGCATCCCAGATGACTGACCAAACAGCTCAGGATCACAGAGCTACCCCGAGGGCAGTTTCTGGATTGTCACCAGGTACCAGAAAACTGTCATGTCAGGCTGCGTGTGACTTTGGATCCCTGGGCCTTGAATGCAAGTGTTAGACTAAGCTCCCACTTCTGTTTGCTGAGGCTGTTGACAAGGGGCCCTCAATGCCATGCAGCTTGCATTGTAAACATAAGTGGTCCTGTAAAGTGGGATTTTTAATTTGACTTGTAAAATGAGGTTTTTCAAGAGTACTCTGTGACTGAGTCACTGATTTTAATAGTACTTTCCACATAAATTGTTTATTCAGACAAGTTTTAGGTTCTCATTCAATTTTCTAATCAGGGTCTGAGTGCACCAATAGGCAGTGCAGCCCTTTCCCTCCAGCTCTACTGCTCAAAGCTGCCTGTGGTATAGTGTAGCTGTTCCATCTGGGCTTGGGCTTGCATGAAAAAGTGTTCTAAGGAACCCAACTCCTTCACTTGGGAAGTATTATTTTATGGGGTTTTTTAGAGTAAAAGTTTTCTGCTAAAAATCTTTGTCATGAGATTGACTATAAAAATAAAGTTCAGTTTCCAAAATTCTAATAGTCTGTCAAGTATTAAAATTGTGTTTGAAGAGTCCCTGCAACTATTACTTTTTAATGATACAATATTTAAAAAAAAATGCTTCAGGGTTGTTGCTATGGAGTACCTAGATCACCTGCAGCTATAGGAATAAGCATCCTGTAATGTATAATGAATGCTGAGGCTCTACTTAGTTTTGCCCAGGGCTTGTTTTGCCTTAAAATGTTGGGGGTTGTTTTGGGGTTGCTTGTTTCAGCAACATTTGTGGTAGTTTTAAAGAGCTTAAGCACAGTCCAAGGAGAATTCTAGTGCTGGTGTTTTACATTTTTCTATAGCGAGTACCAGACTCTTTTGCATAGCTGGTCTTCAACTCATCCAAGAGCAGTTTTAGCAGAAAAATTACCATTTATAACTTCATGGCTAGGACCACTGCTAGGCAGGATAATGGGGAAGTAGACAGATCTGCCCTTCCCAAGACACAGGAGAAATTATAATGTTCCCTGTCCACTCCTAGCTTAGATGAGATGCTAACAAGAAGCAGGGAACCCTATACACTGTCAAGTCCCTATTTCAAAGGGAACAGAACACTTACACTTTTATGAATAGTGCTGAGTGCCAAAGGTATTGGATAAACATACATCATTTCCGTGCAGTTTTATGAATCATTCTGTAGCATGTATTAATCCCAGATGGTATGGGAACATCACCTTTGAAATGAATACTGCAGTCTGAACCTTATTGACTTCTGCTGCCCAGAACCACCACAGCCCTACAACACTCAGAGAGAAGGTACAGCTCCCCGTTCTCTCTCATCTCCTGAGAGAGAGCCTTCCTCTGCTTGACGACTTAATGTTAGCTTAGATGCTTTAAAAAAACCCTGAAGAACCCATTGGTTCCATGGCTGCTGAACAGATTTTGTCAAGCTTTTAGATATTTGAGAATAGCAGGTTATTTTCATGATATAGAGGGACAGTGTGAGTACAGAAGGGCATGAGGCATTCGGTTTCTCAGGGCCCTTGTCTGCCTGTGCAGATGGGTAATTGCTCAGCACTTCTAGAAGGCCCGGAAACAGAGGTGTGAGGGCTTTTGAAAGCACATCTTTCATTGAGAGAAGATCACCTAGGCCAAGTTGTTGTTTAGAGTTTTTTTACAGCAGCAAAAAGTACCTTAGCTTTGATCATACTTGAGCTGAGTGTCTAGTACAACTCAGCTGCAGCTCCTGAATCCCACCAGCCAAAATAGTCCAAATCTTGAAACATCCAATGATTTCAAATAATTACTACAGTCCTTTAAAGTTCGGTGTTTGGAGAAAGCAAACAGAGAGGTGCGAAAAATGGAGTGGAGCTCAGCTGCTTGATTCACCTTTTCCAGCAGTGGCAATGCTTCTGTGTGAACTTTAGTGGGGATTCAGGAAACCAAATACATCCAAGCACAGCACCATTACCTCAGTCTAAAGCAACTCAGAGCCAATTCATTCTGCAGAACTAACTGCTCTGTGAAATCCCAAAGGTCAGTGACAGGATGGCTCACAAAGGTCAGTGGGATGAGGACTAAGACAAGCTGTAAATAAGCATTGACTCCCAAAATACAGGATCCTATTCACTTGTATCTTCTTTAGACCTACAGGATCTGCTAGAAAACATCCTTAAAAGATGTTTGAAAGTCAGTAGATAAAAGTCCCGTAAATTATCCCACTGGCGTTTTCTCCACATCTCATGTAATGACAAAGTTCAAGGTAGCATTTTTAGTGCATCACTTCCAAGTTCTCACAGCCTGGGTTTTGTGAGCTGTTTGCTCAGCACAAGGCATCTTTACAGAGTGCTATACAGAAGAACCTGAGTGCTCGTTACAAAAAGCTGGTCATCCTTCACAAAGCTCTGACTCCTGGCATACAGATAATTTTCAGAGACAAGATTTCTTTTATTATTATTACTTCTTGCTAAAGGCCATGTGATTCATCAGGAGTCTAGGATAGATTTATAATGTGCTTTAGTCACCTGCTCATGCCACAAAACCCTATTGCTGAAATAAAGGGCAAAAAAAGCACAAGAAAGCCATCCAAAATAGCCATTCTCTCATCCCTGTCTGAGAAACATACACTAAAATATTTTGATCAGAAAAACATAGTTTTACTAAGATAATACAAAAAACTAACCTTTTCTCCATTATCTAGCCATATATTCTAATAAAAACATTTTTAAATTCCTCTGCAAATCAGACTAATTATTCTATTATGAAATAAAATAAACATTTTTGGCATGTCCTTTGCCATATAAAATTATTTTTTCTTATGGGATTCAAGCCACTGTCCCTTAAAGCATGCCAGGGGCATGTGAATGATAATGCAAACAGAAGCAAGGTCTGAAAAGAGTCACAAACAAAAATTCTCTTGAATTTTAAAACTTCTCAAAGCATAAGCTTAAAACAGTAGATAAGTATATAACTCTTGGATATTATGCCAACTGAAATTTTTTTTAAAAGTATCAAAACCATCTTTCCAATTAATTCTTCACTCTTTAGAAAAACTATTTAAAGTATGCAATAATAAATTATTATCTCACGTCTTTCTCATACTGACTGAGATCCACATATGTTTTCAGGGGTTACACATAGTATCTGCAGTCCTCAAACTAAGACCCACTTCCCATCTTGCCTTCTATAGAGAGCTCCTCCAGTCTTGTAAAACAAAACACATTCTACCATCATTTCCCAAGATTTTTAGTCACCCACGAGAGATTGGAGGAAAAAAAAATTTAAAAAAAAGAAATCAAGCCAAAGAGCAAGAGCAGCCCCACAGTATAGTACAAAAAGTAGCAACAAAGCAGCAAGCAAGGTAAGAAGAGATATTTACACACAGGCTGCACTTAATCAGTAGAAAACATTTAATATATACACCAATGTCTTCCAGCTGCCTAAAACCCAGTAATTCCTGCTAACTGGTTTCATACATAATCCTCACAAGGAATATTTATAAGCTCTTTTTCTGGCACGGAATTATTTTAACATTCTTGTATCTTATACCTGGTTTACAAGCTAGTTTCTGGTCATTGTGCTACAAAAGATTTTTCCTTTCCTCCGAGTTGCAAGAAAAATAGATGAGCTGCTGTGCATGAGCTCTGGATACATTTCAGTTGGGGATATTTCTTTGACAGTAAGAGACAAGATGAGAGCACAGACAATCCACAGTACTCCAATGAATTAACATCAGATGACTTTGGTGGCTGTGACAAGCAATAATTTGAATCCAAACCATGTAGAAGGCCTAATTCTGTTCAGGCATAAATTGGAGCAACTCCACTGAAGCAGATCCAATTTGCTGCAGAGGTATCACAGGATGCACACACCGCAGCTCTGGGCACTGCAGGGCTCACGGAGGCACGGCACTGCACATGGACACTCAGGCTCTGTTTGCTGTAGAAGCCCTGGAGCTACGGGGAAAGATTCCCCAATACCTTTATCACTGGAATGGCACCACCCATGGTGACAAACACCAATCCCAGCTCACTCCTCCACAGCAGCAACTTCTCTCTGCAAGGACTGCAAGTTACTGCAGTAACCAAAAATTGCCCTGACACCTCTCAGAGCTCCTGTTTTAGGATCACTTCTCCAGCACCATAAAGCAAGCTGCAACCCTTCTCCTTGAGATCCTGTGTGACACCTGTGCCAGCTCCCCATGCTCCGCTTCCCACCTCCTTCCCAGCCTTCCTCTTCCTAAACCAGTGCATAGGCAGGACTAGCAGCAGGTTTTTCATCTTTCTGTTCAATGTTTTCAGCCTCCTGGGACTCAGAGGTGATGTCAGGGCATATCAGCACCTCCACATGCACAGGAGGGAGGAAGGCCCTGTGCTCCCAGTCTGACCAGCCAAGGCACGGGCAGTTTGCACACGGATCAATCCTCCCCAGCGCTGCCTCTGTCCTGAATGTCTTTGCCATCCCTTTTCATTCCCTCTGCACATGAGGAGATGAAGAGGTGTGCATTAACTTACCCAATGCAATAGGATACCTCCACATTTTGGCAAAAGCTCGAAGGCAGTTGTGTTGTCACCTATGTCTGCTGTGACTACAAAAAGTAATTGCATTTATAATTTGCATTTTCAAGTTATTCCGCAGATTTCATTAATCTGTTCCTAAAAATGCTGCTAAGGAAGGGGGAGATCTGTTTAAGGATAGATTCAAGAGGATAATTTAATTGTTGTTTAATAGAGAAATGCTTCCATGTTTATTTAACAGTTTCCCCCTAGCTACTGGTGCACCATTATCAAATTAAATAACATCTAATCAGGCTATCAGATTATTGTATTTTTTTATGAACCAGCAAATGCTTAATGGGTTTTATTTTAGAAACAAAAAGATTCATATTGCAGGAGATTAATGCTATGAAAAAATATCTATATTAATATCTCTGAGCAATAAGGGATATGAACTAATGGATAGATGACCTAGTTACAAAAATGTGATGGTTTTAAAAAAATTCAATATGATGTATTTTTAAACCTCACAATGTTAATTATTTGAATATACTTCAATACAGAAGCTTTCTTTTATGCAAAAACATTATACATTCTGACACAGAATCACAAGTTTGGTTTTAACTGAAAGAAATCCTGGCACCTTCCCTCCCAGGAAGCAGGGTTGTGTGTCATAATGGAGCTGGCATTCCAAGGCTGGCTGGGCAGTATCCCTTGCTGCCTGCCTGAGTCTCGGGCCAGCAGTGAGCAGTGGCCCTCTGCTTATGGCCACAAAGGAGTTTTGACCAGCACAGCCACTGTTCCTTCAGTCTCCAGGCCACGTTGCTGAGCAGCTGGTGCTGGCACCAAAAGGAGGAACTTAATGGGGGCAAGGGGGGCCAGCGTTCCCCACCACCCCAGCAGAGTGCTCTGAACACTTCAGTGACAGTGTTTTGTTTTGTGCCTCTGCAAAGGAAAGGCTGGGGGAAAAGAGAATTGGCTGCCTCCAAGCCCTCAGCCAACCTACAACTCGACATGCAGCATCTCTGGTTTCTGGATTGCATATCTAAGCAGGTCCATACTCTTTCCAAGCTGAATTGAGCACAAATTTCATCTTTAGTTCCTTCTGAGAATAACAAAAATGCCCAAATTACAAGTGCTCTAATTAATAGTATTTTCTTTTGTCTTATACCACAAGTTCTTCTGCTTGCTCAACCACCTATTCCTCCCTTCTCTACCCAGCTCCTACCACTCAGCTTCAAAGCAGCCAGTCACTTACGTTTTACATTCCATCACCAACAACTCCAACAGCATGCAATAAAGCTGCACTGGACTGCCTCAGAGCAAGATGTTTCAGATTCGAGGCACTTAAATCAAGGTTAGACCTTGCAATTTTACAGCAGTCATGCCTCCAGAAGTGAAGCTAAGGGCATGTCAACTTCATAATTTTTTAATGCTATGTCTTATTCCAGGATGGAGAATTTTGGGGAAGCTTGAAAGACTGAGAAAAGAAAAACTGAAGGTTTTTTAGTGGCTTGCTGTTGTTTCTCTAATAATGCTATCACAGTGAATCAGTAGGTCAGACTTGTAAATACTGTCCTACCTCATCTCTGGTTATTATTCAGCCAAGCCTTTCTAAAATATTTAAGTAATTGTTCTCTTTCTCTATTGAAACAACAGATGGAATTCCCAACCTTCAATTTTATGACAGGATTCTGCAGTAATTTATTAACAGCTTGAACTCTGTTCTCTTGAGGGTTTAACCTGATGGCTGAACCCAATTACATTACAGTCCTTTGTTCATCAAGGGACATATGTAATATGATATTAAATATGAAACAACTCGTGCCTGAATAATGTAGTCTTTGTGATACAAATTGATGGAGTGTGGAAGCCCAAATTCCAAGAACACAAACTGTTCTTAGTTCTGATTTTACATCACAAAAATTCAGGACTAATTCCACTGCTGTCAGCTGACTTACTAATGTGAAACTGGCATAAATTAGAGCTGAATCATGGTTTGTCTCTCTCATTACTGTCAAGGCATGCTGAAGTCCTAGTCATGTGGCTCACAAGCTGGTTTATGACTTCCAGAAATCACTATTCATTTCCATCAGTATATCCCTCCTCCAGATCATATCAGTCCCACCAACACAACCCAGAGGAACCCCTCCACACACACAGTATCCAGACTGTAATTCCACATGGCTCAGGGAGTGTTTCACCACGGCATGGAAACCTCCCACACAGAGTGGGAAATCTGCTTTGCTGTGGCAGTTATATTTGCCATTGTAAAATCACTCCTTTTAAGCTAACTTTGGCAGGTTAGCATATTGCTTTTTCCATTATTAATCTTCCCTTCCTGCTCTATTTTTTCCTTCTTGCATCACGACGCAAGCCTTGAATGTTCATTACTGTGCTTCTCCCACAGTTTGCTCCCAGTCCCACACTTTGTGGATGGCATGGCATTCCTGAGCTCTTCCATCTGGCTCATGGGCCCTTGCTTTTTACCTATGTTCCAGACACTTCCAATGCATAAAACAACCCCTCCCCCCGCCCCCCAATTAAGAAGTTAGACCAATGAACACCTAATAATCAGGGAACCTTATATGCAGAAAATGTCACTGGCTAAAGATCTCTTGCTTATTTTGAGATAATTTTCATGTTCATCCCAGGGCTCAGTATCCAACTAAAGCATTGTTGTCAAAACAGTTCCCCAGTAACACAGGGGACCAAATGCATTCGTTTTCATGTTAAGCTATAATTACAGTAGCAAAAAAGTGTATTTTGAAACATCCAGCATACTGAAATAGCAGGCTGTCAGCATACTTGGCACACAATAGGAAGGACAAGATGGGTGGAATCACATCTCCCTGAACTGCAGACCTCAGAAAACCCACAGCTAAAGTGGGAGACAATCAGTCTATCATCCATGGGCAAGAAACAAGTGCCTCAAAAGCATAAATAACTTGATTGGGAGACAGATGTTTCAGAGAGCTTATCTGTACTTCACAGGAATATTGTCACTTGACTACAAAGAGAGTAGCCAGCAGGTCAGGTATGGGCACCCACAGTGTGGGTGTCAAAACAGGGAGCAATTCTGCACATGGTAATGCAGGGGAACAATATGTACATTAAATATAACCAGTTGCCCTCATGCTTTAAAACACCACTTGCCCTGACTGGAAGGTCCTGCTCAAAATCATCTTAGTTAACATAGTCCTTACATAGAGATGGCCAGGAAGGTCAGACCTTTTGCTTTGCCAGGTGTCAGTCTGCTAAAAAAACCTGTATTTGTACTTCTAACTCAGAAAAAATGTAGTTCAAAGGCTGCAATTGTTTCCATCCCATGAAGCAGTTTTGCTGCCAACTCTAAAAACTTTAAAACCAAGACTGGATTTTGAAATTATTTCATCAGAGAGCAATAACACTTTCTTTATGGTTCAGTTTACCATGTGTAATTGCCAGTGTTAATCTGCACAGAAGTATTCTAAATCCCAGTCCTAAAGAAACTCTAACCCCATCCAAGTTTGTTTCCTGGAACTGAGCAAAAGAAAAGCACACAGCTGAGTTTTTGAAGGAAGTCTAGGAAGTTTGAAATAATTACCGTTCATATGGGAGGATCCCTACTTCTTTTAACTTTTTATAAGCTCGTTTACTGGTTTGGATCCTTTAGGTTCTTAAAGCTTGTCATAATATCTTTCTGGTATGAATTTAAAACCCAGTCAAAAAGCTTGATGACTGACTCCATCCCAAATCTTTGTGAAGGAGGACTTTGACTGCATTGTTCCAAATGCCTCCATCTATCTGACAATTCCCTTTGCCTGGAAAAGGAAGATGGCTTTGGAAGGTTGGCCCCTTGCAGCCGAATCACTGGCATATACAACAAACAAGCAAACCAAAACCAAGCATCTCTTGTCCTTGTTCACACATTTTAATACAACCAACCTTTTTCCCCATCTATAAAGCACGCATCCAGCACCTCTGAAAAGCAGTCAGTCGGGGGTTATTTTCATTGCAACTCCTCATGCAGTCCAAGTTGAACTGAGATCAAGTGCTATTTTAATTATTCTATTGTGCTTTTGGTGTTTAAACAACCATATCTCACGGCAGAGACAGCTGCAGTTCAAAAGCACATGCAAATATCTCTTTTTCGGGTAAGTATCAATTTGCTATGGGTAACAGTAATAATTTCAGATAGTTGAGAGAATTATTGGAAAGCCTGCCCCAAGACTGTATCCTTGGTCTCTCTCTTTGTGAGTGCATTGCTATGACACATCATGATACAGAAGCAACTGCACCAAGTCTTCAACCAACCCAGCATGAATATTAGTTCTGAAATGAAAGGTTTGCTCTCATGACAGAGCAAATATTATGTATCTTAAAATTATATTCCCATCATGTTACACCAGAGCCTGTCAAGCTCCTGCCCTGTCCAGCTCCCAGCAGGCTGGGACACACTGCTGTAGCCTCTCTCTTCTATCTCTGTGGAGGTCTGATTGCTCTCCCACACAGGCCCCACCCCACCAGATAACAAGGATAACTCCACGCTGGGAGTGACCTGTGGTTTAGACAAAAGCAAGTGAACTAAGAGCTTCCAACTCTCAAAATGCTCACACATTTCAAGACTTCAGGGAGCTGATTTTAGAAGTGTTCCATTAAGCCTTTACTTCATCCACTGCCAAAATCTCTTCAGATGTGAAGTGTGTCTCGTCTCTGCCATACCTGGCTGTGGGGAATGCTAGAGCCCCCAGGGGACACAGGGTCAGCAAGCTCAGGCGCTCAGTCTCCTGCACTGCATGCATATCAGATGTTTTCTTGGCTGGGAATTATTTTCCCCATCATTCTGAGCAGTGTAATACAGTAACACATGGCATGGTGAAATGAGAACTTTTTGTTAAATCCAGTATCTTTAGTTAGCAACACACAAACCAGTGAGCAACAAACTTCTCGCTTACGAGTTGGTTACTTAGCACTTACAAAAGGGACACAAACACTTGCATCCAAGTTCACTATGAGTCTAAATCTTCCTTATTTAAGCAATGTGCAGGGTTACTACTAACTCAGCATTGGCATGCTATCTATTGGACTATAATCAAGTGTGAATTAATTTGGGCTATTGCTTTTTAAATGCTCAGGGGACATTTTTAAAGCACATTCTCTACAGAGAAAGAGAAATAAGTGACATCACTCATGCTATGAGCAACATAACCTTACAACAGTGCTCAGCTACTAGACAGTAAACTGAATATGAAAAATCAAGGGGCGTTTCAAAACCTGATTCTTCAGCAACTCTCTCATACAGAGGTGGCACTGTCCTACAGCTGAAGAGGCAGAGCCCAGAAAACAGAAAGGACGTTCAAAGCTGACACGCGAAACCTTTTAAACCCTCAGTGCCTTGGCACACTGCTGTGCCTGGCCTTGTCCTTCCTCACACAAGGCTGCACTCACTCCATTAAAGGCAATGAGAGTGAGGTCTTGGAGGAGTTCAAACTGGGCCCTATATGGGGAATTTTACAGAAGTCACAGTGGTTAGTAGGTGCTTTGTTTTTATCGGCTAAGAAAACAGATAAAGAGCTGTTATCTCCCTAACCCTTATGGATTTGGTTTTTCATCTGTTTGGGTTTTATTCTGCAGCATAAGAAATAAAGTAACTTAGTCCTGTTTAATTGATTTTTTTGCTGTTCTCTAATAAAAAAAGGAAAAGCAAAGGCTATGGATTAGTTACAAATGCAATAGTTCTTAATAACCAATCAAACCTTACCCTAGAGTCTGAGATCTCTTTAATGGCTACCAACAGAGACAGGCAATGGGGAAGGTAGGATTTGTGCTTCTCAGGAAAATAACAATATTAATTTTAGTTAAAGATTTCTTTCCTATTTTGCTGTTATACAATACTACTCCTGTACAAAACTATTTGGTTTGGGCTTCTTCAGATGCACAGCAAGAGAGCTCATGATGCACACTACCCTGGAGCATTACCCCAAGGAAAAAACTCTTCTGTATCAAGCTGGCAGCATGCACATGAAATCCATACTCTCCTGGCAAATATTGATCCCTCTGAGCAAGAGCTAAGTGAATTTCACAGATCAAATCAGGCAGGTGGCTTATCATCCTGTATTCAACAAGGAAAGGGAGCAGAGCTCCCTAGAGAAAAGGATCCAGAATAGGTTGGAAAGAAAGGACAGCTGACTATCCAAGCTGAGAGCTGTATCTATTTATATGGCTGCTCTGGAAAGCTCTTGCCATGCACGGGTAGAATTCAGGCAAGAGGCACATGCCAGGTCCTAGACCTCTCAGGTTATATACAGGAGAGATTGAGAAAGCATTGGCAGCACGGCCACAGAAACAGTAAAAGGGCTCTGTAGACCACAAACAAAGCTATTCACTCCAACAGTGACTCTAGATCTCGGAAGAGTAGAGTAAAAAAAGACCTTCAAATTTCTCCTTTCGGTTTAACTAATCTAAAAAAAAAAAAGATAAGAGCAGTACTAATGGTTTATTAGACTATTCCCAGGCACGAGCAATAAAAGTTAATGTTAACATTGATCAGTTTAGATCACATGAAGATGATTGTTTACTGTGCTCTGCTAAGTCATAAACAAGCACTCAAAAGAAGCTGCACTCAGCAGCCTGCAGTGCACATAAAGCCTTTGACTGGTGTTTGGCACAGGCCTGGGTGAAGAGAGCTACAAGAAAGGCTCTGTGCTTGTTTTCCGAGCTCCCAAGGCTTCAAAAGTGACATCCCCACTAAAATGAAATACGTAAAAACAACACAACTATCAATAATTTCATCATCACTATGTCACCAGCAAATATCTGATAATTATCTCAAGGCAACCATTCATAATTACTCATTATTTTAAAGCACAGAAATATTATGTGAAGAATCACTCAAAAGTAAATGCAGCCCTAAATAGGGACCAGAAGCTGTGTCCCAGTGCTGACAGGAGCAGCATTCCATACCTCCTAGGTGTGAGGCACAGCTCCCTCAGACCTCAGTTCAGATCCGTGCCAGCTGCAGTCAGCAGCAGCTCATACATAACAATCAGCCTGGTTCAAACATCATCCAAGATATTCTTCTTCTTTTCCAGTGTCAGCAGAGATAAACAGCTTGAATAAAGGCATCAGAGTTACAGTAAAGAAAAGGCAGTCTTTTGAGGAAGCTAAACCAAATTAAAAGAGAGCTAATTCCCCACAACCACTGACATTACCCACACATTCAATGCAGAAAGTTACCTACAGGATTGAAGAAAAGTTACTCTGTCAAAACCTACCACTGGAGGCAGCAGCTGAGAAAAAGTTTTAATTTTTTGCTGAGATGAAAGTCCTCATGCATGGTATTTTTGTCTGGGCTTACTAGTTTCTTTTGTTTAAAGGCAAAAGTATGCACCCATGAGGCAGTTGCAGGCTGCCATTACACTTGTTGCAGGAGAAGGCAGCTCTCAGTTCAACTGATTATTTATGAAAATGAAATAGTTTTATAATACTTTACTCCCAAAATTTTGTCTCCTGAAAGAAACCCACCAATATACATACTCCACTCTTTCAAATAAAACTAAAAAGAAGCCTAGTAATCACAAACAGCTCTAGTAGCAGAAATCTTGGTGTGCTTCCTTTATAATAACACAACACCTGCATACAGCTAAGACACACGGTCACACCCTGGGCTGAGCTTAGATAGAGCCCTGGGCTCCAAGAGCAGGGTGTGGGAGGGTGCTCAGGTGAGGCTGTTCAGGGCATGAAGGCTTGTTGGTGCCCTCAGGAACCAGGCAATTACTTCTACTCCTTTTAGATGCCAATCATACTTTATATCACCTTCTTTAGGTTCAGGAGAAAGATCCATGTCTGTCCCATATATGCACACACAGAATCATTCCCCAGAGCACTTTCTCCAGCTCTGCCTACCATTGAAATCAGCTAATACACCTGCATTCTGTCCTGTAGGAAAGCCTTCACTGTCTTGCTCAGTAAGTGACTTCATCCAAGTAACTGAAGGTTTCTGCCATATAATAATGTGAGGTGGTTTGTACCACTGGTTTGGGATAAAAACAACGTGGTAGAAATCTCTTTTCTTACTGGAGCTTCCACCAAAACCATCACCCCTCGATAAAAATATGTTTCTTGCTGTGCACAGGTCACAGTAGAAGACAAGTAATAAAGCATTCAGTCTGAAGGTGTGATAGGATACTCCCACCTCCTGCCTTGCGCAGATGGAAAGGAACTATGGACAAGCATGTACACAATCCCTGCAGGCAGCAGCAGGGTGGCTTCAACCAACAGACTCTAGATCACACAGATTATGCATCTGCTGTATGCACCTCTGAATGGTGTTTCCAGCTCAGCAGAAATCAGTCCTGACAGAATCCACCCCTCATATCACAAAAGCAAGTGTGTTGGTTTTTATCTGCCCATGTATTACATGAATGCTGGTTTATGCTAATTTCTACTTCAGGTCACAGATAAAGCAAACAAAAAGTTTGATGCTAGTTTGAGGTAGACTGAATTGTGCTATTTTTAGCTTTTTTAAAAAATTAGTTTAAATAATCAGCTTAACTCTTTTGTTCTAGGAAAGACATAGAAAAACCTATGAAGTGCTGTATCTTTTCCTTACTGGAGTTAAAATTATATGATAACTCTTAGCCTTCTACAAGTACCCACAAATATTTAATTTTTGTCCTCATAGATAATCCTTAAAAAACAGTTCTAGAAGGTTTTTTTCCTGTGAGAGAACATAATCTTCATCCAACTTGCAGAGGAAAGAGGCTCTCTTCCCAAGTGGAGCCCTTTACATTCCTATATGCCTTGTACAAACAAAATTGCCAAGTCCTTGAAATGCCAGTGCTAGTTCTTGCAATGGACTCCCTCCATATGTGCTAGAGAAAAAGCAATGAATCACAGAGGGAAACAGAGGCTAAAGCAAATCAGCCCTTTCCCATTAAAGGCTACCATATCCAGCATTTCAATTAGCTAATATTGATACTATAATTTAGTATGTTGGTGATTGCATGTGCAATACATAACAGCAAATTACTGCCATCACCAACTGTTGAACAAGTGCTTCTGACTCACTAGGTACTCTTTGATCTTAAAATTGTAGTTTCCTATTAACAGTTAAGCACCATAAATGTACATGAATATAAATGAGAAAGGAGGTAAGTTTACAAAACACAAGAAAAATTAAGTCAAGGGAAAAGGCACAGCAGTGAGTAATCACGTACGTAATGGCAGTCTCCCTCTTACGCTCTTTCCCTTCCTTCCTAGCTCACTGCAAAAATCACAGTGGTTGTTACTGCTAAGGGGAATTTGACACTAACACAATCCCTCAGACCCCTGAGCATTTCAGACTGCTCCCCTTTCCCAGTTTCCTTGACCTCAAAGTGCTCCGTAGGCACTGGACAGTCTTATCTTTCATGAGGAACTGTGCAGAGGATTTATACTGATACAGTCAGAGGGCCTGAGATGATAGTCAAGACCTAATTCTCATTTTTGCTAAGATTGCCTTACATCATGATAGAGCAAGGCAGCAGTAGCAGGCATCAGGTTCTCATAAGTGGGTAGCTGCCTGTTTTTTCTCTGGCTAAGAATGCAGTGGTGATGAGGGGAACAACAAGAGAGAAGCCAGAGTCAGATAGTAGCAGAGATAATCAATCTTAAACAAAGCTAAGTTGTACATTATCTGCATGCTCATTAATTACTTTGTTGTTACTGTGCTCAGATGTCGCAATGGCACCACACCACGCAGCAGTATATGCTCCATTTAGTGTTATAATGTGCCTTTTAATATATCAGCACGTAGAAATTGAAAGGCTGTTTTCCTTTCTGGGTTTAAAAATACCTGTCATTGCTAAGCTCACAGCTGACTATATTATCTAGCGTAGACAGCTGAGAATGTGAGAAGGTTCACTGAAAAGCATTTCACAAAAATTTCTAATTCTCTTCAAAGAAAGGTTAGTCCATACAAAAATGCAGAGTCTATTAAAAGATGCTCAATAAGATACATTGCATGTTCTCCAAATGTCTGTCACAGATGGCTTTCTGTCTGTAATCGTGATTTGAAAAAAATACTGATTTATGTTCCACGGAACACAGGAAAAAATACAGAAGGAAATTAGAGCCAGCCACTAGAAAGGAACACACTCTACTAAGTAAATCGCAAAGCTGTAGGAAGAGCTCTTTAACTCAGGGTTGAAACTCTCCTAACATCCAGAGAAGAGGGCTGAATGATGTGCAACATGTCAACATGTCCTTATTTAGGGACTGCTGCCTTGGACGAGCTGCCAAACAAGGGGAAAGCAATAGAACCATGACAAAAGTAGGTAAAAATGTGTAGTGCTTTGGCTCAGAAGTCACATGTATGGAAAGCCCATAAACAAGCAGCAGTCCCAGCAAAACACTGCACACCTCGTGCCTGGGTAACCCCTGCCACGAGCACTGAGAAATAGCAGCATCCCAGGCTGCCTACTCAAAGAATTTACTGAACCATTTCTGGGACTGCTCACTGCTCTTACAAATGCCAGTTTTCTGGGCTGTGTGTGGAGGTACCCAGTGGCAAAGCAAGATGTGTTCCCATGGACATGCCCTAACAGAGACTCTGCAGAAGATGCTGTTCTTGACAGACCACACTCGTTCCCTTGCTCCCAAAATGTGCTGCGGAGGTGGTGCATTCTGCAACAGATCTAAGGAAGCTCAGCATTTGAAAGACTTAATTCCACACAATTTTCTGAAAAATTCCCATTATCTTGGAGGACTCAGTAGACTGCAACAGAAAGTTTACTCTCCTATATTCTTCAGACGTACAGGGGGTATATGGCCTTTCGTATGGGCCCCTTTTCTGTGCCCTAAACACCATCTCAGCATGTGCAGCAATACAAACCTAATGGAATATACGGCCACGTGAGAACAGACTCCAGCAGCATCTGTTTGCATCTTCATTTGCAACTGAAATGAAGAGTTCAGATTTTTATCACAACACTCCTTTCTGAATTTCACCACTGAAACTGATTTAAAATCCCTGTTATCGAAGCACTTTCCTCCACATGAACTTTACAAAGTAGCAGCTGAAGCCTGTGACAGAACATTCTGCCTTCACATGACTGGGGCCTCCTGTCTGCAACAACTGAAGTCAGCACCAGTCAGTCAGAGCCTACTCTGGATATCCAGAATGTGGTTACCAGTTATTCTCCGAAAATAAGCAATTTACTTATGCCTCCAGATGCTTGTGGACAAATGGATCACTACAGGCTTTACCTACTGATTCTTGTGAACTATTTCATAAAGCAGAGCTTTGGTAGTTTGGAATAAATGAAGGAAACTGACTTCTCATTTTTATAATTTTTTTTTCATTGGAAAATGAGAATTTATCAAACTGCTACTGAAGTTGAATCCTACCAATGTTACAGACCTGGGACCAACATCTGCAAAAGCAGGTCTAGTTTTACTGCCTTCAGTTAACTGAAATATATAACTCGCACACCTATAAAATAGGCTACTCAGCTGGAAAACCAGTGTATCTTCAGCTTGTGACATTTTAGTATATACAGATTTTCTTAAATCATTATTTGTTGTTATAGTCAGAACTGCTAAACAGCATAATCCACCAACTCAATCTGTAAGGACAAAATAAGTGGTTGTCATTCAGCACTCCATCAACACCCCCTCTACCAGATGCCTTCTCAATCTTCTCTTCATCATCCAAACTCAACTGCAATACTTATCCTGAATACCATTTTTCCAAATAAATCCCAATAATGTGGTATATAAGGTATAGATTTTCAGTTAGTTGAGAGCTCTGTGGCTGTTGAGAACTCAATGTGTGCACTGAAGTCAGGTACAGGAGTTCCAGGGGAATTCTGTGGGGCTGCAGCTTTGGAGAGCTGGGTCACATCTTCCACTGCAGGATTTGCATCAGTGAGGTCTCTTCGTGCTTAAAGGGGACCTGCACAGCCATTTATAAATTAAGATGTTAATGTCAGGTGAGTTAGTATTACACCACTGGGTTAAATGCTGATTTCCTTGATTATTTTCCTAGAGCCTAGTTTTAAGGACACAGATTCATGGATTGTGACATCAGGTGGAAGGTTTATGATTTATATAAACTATGCACTAAACTGATGATGCATACATCAAGCAAGTAAAGACAGTTCTAGGAAAGAAAATAAGCTTCCAGACTGGGCACAATGTTTGTACACATTTTTGGATCCTGCAAGGCACCACATAGAACAGCATATGAGTTTATAAATAAAATTAAATGCTTGAAACCAATTTGATACAGCCACTCAATCATAAAGAGAATTATTTAGAGCTATTCACTGCTGCTGAACAATATACTTTTCATAAATTTTTAAGTGTAGTCAGTATCTCACTATCTCTAGAGCTGCCTTGTTTTCAGCTCCTTAGAACTGTTACAATTTTTAATAAATGAAGCTCCTATTTTCCAGACTCCTCTTTGCTTTAGGGTAATTTTTTGCAAAAATTTAGCCAAGAAAGATATAGCCTTTATCTATACATACACTTGTAAATTTATGTAAGACTGTGAAAAAAAGAAGTAGTTTGTTGTGTTCATGTTAGTAGTTCCAAAGACTTTTAAGCACCACTTGTGTCCCCTCCTCTGGAGCAGCAATGCACTTGGCAGAGAGATATTGTGCTAAGAACTCTGTGTGTTGGGAATGCGATTTTTTGCCAAATATGTGAAAATGTATCCTAATTTGGCCAAGTCATAAACTGTAACAAGCCGTGCCTTGCAAGTACCCCTATGTCCTGCTGTACCTGCTGAATACATGCAGCCACATTCTCTGATTATTCCAGTAGAAATGCTCAGATTCAGCGTAAAGCACGACTTCATTTGCAAATTTTCTTCTGGACTTTTCTTGGATCTTCCTAGGCTGTCTGGGTCTGGAATCAGTGAATGAAGGCTTTTCTGTGGTGCTGTCTGCACTTCCTGCTGGCCTTAGAGCTTGTGGGAGAGAGAAGTGTCTGATTTGCACACAGAACCAGAAAGGGTTGAGCTTTAACGGGAGAGAACAGAGGGTAGACTTCAACCGAGGCAACAAACTGACACTCAGCATGGAGGAGGAATAAAGGGACATCTGATGAGCAGCTGTATTCCCTGAGAACCATCATGTCTGGGAAGGCAAAAAAAAAAAAATAAAGGAGCGAGGAGGTAATCACTACATTGGAATGGGCAAGGAGAGCAACAGGAGAGCAACCAGAAAGGGAGATGGGTCACCTTGAGTCCACACCTTCAGAAAAAGGTCAAAATCCATGCAGGTAACTAGAAAAGGCTGAATAAAAAGTTTGGTGACAAAGAGTCCAGCAGCAAGGCTTCAACTCCACCGAGGCGCCTGAGCCACTCAGCTCCTGCTCCGGGCCTTTGGAGATGCTTGTCTGTGGTGAAACTCTCAGTGTCGAGACTGAGAAACCTGGGACAAGGAAGCTGGAAATGCTTCATCACAGGCATTGTGGTCGGGAATGGGACTGAGGCAGAAGACCTGAGAAGGAGATCTGGAAGGTAAGAGTGTATCTCCTAAGAAACACCATGTCCAGTCTGAGATTGTGCTGAAAACCGACACCGGACTCACAGAAGAAATAGGTTAAGGAGGCAGGTATGGGAAAAGAGAAACTGTGTAACTGTGCAGTTTAAAGAGCCATCGAAATACACCAGAGTGCAAATTATGTTTGCACTGACACTGACTTCAAGCACAGCCCGACTAGGGAGTCCTTGCTAGCAGTGGCTCCAGATGTGGGGCAATTGGCATGCCAGGGGAGCACAGCACAGGGAGTACTCACAGGGAGTACTATCCCTGAAAAGTACCCACATACCTAAGCACGGCCACCGGCCCCTCACAGAGCAGCCACAGATGGCTCTGGTCTGGGGCTCCGCCACTCTCGCTCCGAGGCGCCTCTTCCCTCGGGAGCAGCAGCAAGGAGGGCGGGAGCTGCCGCTGGGGACGGCGCCGGCGGGACAGACACGGGCTGCCACCGAGCCCGCGTATGCCCAGGCGGAGATATCCCCACGGCACGCCCAGGCCTCCGCGGGAGCCGCCGCCGCGGCTCGGAGAAAGGAGACGGCCCGCAAACTCTGCCCGGGGCGCTTCCCCGAGCCCCGGCCGGGGGCAGCCGCTCACCTCCGACACGAAACGCATCACTCGCAATTAGCGGCTTGATGTGATACGGGAGCGCATGGTTTGCATTACGGGAGGAATGACCTGATAATCGCCCGGCAGCAGCGTGCAGATGTGCTAAGTGACTCTGGTCTCGCTCCCGGTACCGCTCCCCGGCGGCATCTCCCGCTCCCCGGCGCCTTCGCTGCTCTCCTGCGCACAGCAGAGGCTCGCTGGCCCCGGGCCGGCGGCCGCAGGGCACCTTAGAGCGCGGAGGTTGGAGGGATAAACACTATTTTTGATCAAGGAGCTCCGAAAAGCAGTAAAATACGTCAAATGCTCTCCGGTAGCTGCCTGAAATGTAAAATTCGAGGAGCTGGAATTTGGAAAGAAAAGAGGAAATAGTGTTAGCGAGGGGACAAGGTCCCAAGTGAAAGGGGGGTGAATGTCCTGAGGTCCCTGGCGAAACCAGCGCTGCTGTGGCCGCCCCGCAGTCCCGCTGCCCCAGGCCCACGCTCCGCCCCCGTCCCGCCGCACCGACGGCTCGGGCTCACCGGGGCACTGCGAGGTGTCCTCAGGGGACGGGTGGGAACGGCGAGGCTGTGGCTGCACTCAAACGTTACCTTAGAGCCGCCGCAATCGCTTCTGTAACCTGTCCCCATCCGCTTATTTGCCAAGTCTTTGTGAATAACACTGTAATTTCTTTATAAACTCATTTAATCATGAGTCACCAGGCAAGCGTGTTTCGTTTAAGCAGTTACAAGAGGATAACATCAAACTCGCTTGCAATATGAAACCTGAAAGAGCTAAAGGCTCCAGAGAGCCGAGGTTGGCTGCTTTTGCTTTCAGGCTGGCCAGCAGAGCGCAGTGGATGCAGCTGCTGGGGCTGTGGTGCTCTCCGAAGTTGCCCGCTCGCAGAGGGGTAACTGCTGTGGCTCTGCGTGTACACACGTGAGTAAGAAACCTCTCGGCATCAGCTTGTATGTTGTCTCCGCGACTGAGTAAAATTATTTATGCTGGGGTAGTAAGAGTTGGCAACTCGTCTTACATGTTTTACCGTGACTTTAAATGAGTCAAGGACGTTTTAAGTCTAGGGAAGGTCGTTGACAGATTTTCTTAGTTAAAATACTGCAGCATTTCCCATTAGCCTTATCTCCTGGAAATAGCATAAAGAGCACTACACAGCAGCTATTTAACTGACTGTCGTTTTATAGAAGTTCTATTTCACTTGGCAAATCCGTCATGTTTAGGAAGAGAACCCACGCCAGAAAGTCTGTTTCCTTCCAGCTTTCATAAAAAAAACCAAAAAAACAAACAAACCAAAAAACCCCAAAAAAACCACACACGCACAACCAGAAAAAAACCCCCAAAAACCCACACCAAACCAACAACAAGATGCTAGGGCCAAGAGACCAGGATGCATTTTGTGTCCAACATAGTTCAGCTTTTCAGCACTGTGTTTCAAACTTTAGGAATTATATTTTCCTGTTTTGATGTTTATCCCATAGAGTAGTTATGGGATAGAAAAATGACAGAAGATGCTGGACTCGGTGGAAGAGTGGATGATTTTCATGAAGCAACAGGATCTGGTACTCCAGCTAATGAGAAATAGCAGTTTGTATTTTGTACATCAGAGAAAGAGGCCTCCGAGGGAGCAAACAGTGAGAGTTGTGCTGCTTTCAGTGGAGACAAGATCAAGGCCACAACAACCCACCGGCCAAGCTCTATTACTCCTCCAGGGTGTAACTGAGTCCTCACCTGGGTACCACAAGAGGTGTGGTATCTACGGCTATAGCACGGTGCATTTAACCGACAGACCACACATGGAAACAGTGGAAAGAGTGGGTGAAAGCATGTGACAGGCAGCTCGAACATGCACGGTCAGGTTCTGGATCCGGTTTCGATTTTTGCTTTTCTAAGTTTATGTTGCTGTCCGAGTGGCAGCAGCGACTGGATTTTTTGATGGATTCCCCTCTGGTACTTCTCTAAGGAGACTTGCCAGGAGGCAAGGCTTCGGGGAAATATAAGTTCAAATGATTGGGACCTATTTACAGGCAACAGCAAGAGACTGGGATCATCTTGTCCCCCCTCCTGCTCCCAGTTCTGGTCTGTGCCCTGAAATGAGCTATTTTTGGAGCACCAGTATGCAGAGCATTTTTGCAGTTACACACAAAATAAAGGGATTTAAGAACAAAAGATTGTTCTGGACAGTCAAACTGGAATGAGTTGGAAGGATACATTTAGGAAGTGGTTTCTTGGACACTAATTAGGACCATTTGCTTGGGGTTGCCATTATTTTCCTTTAAGACTGGAGGGCACGATAGATCAAATGATTTATATATCATTAACAATTCTTGTTAACCATAAGCAGGGCTGGGCTTTTCCATACTGATTACTGAGTAATGCAATAAGGACTTGTTTTATTTCTTCTGCAGTGTCCATATGAGCAAGTTAATGTGAAAGATGAGTCCAAAAAGAAGCGTTTCAACTCTCTCTCTCTCTTTTTTTTTTTTCCTAATGTATGACTATTAGCTTTTTTCATCCTGTGAGAGCAGCTGCGAAACTGAAGCCCATCATCTCTTTGTGGCTTCCACTGCTGGAATACTGGCATTTGCTGTACCTGATCCTGGCTCCCAGTGAATGCATTTTAATTGTCATAAACCACAAACTGAACCATATGTGAACGTGTGTTTTCGACAGCGCATCATTGAACCCCTTTCCCTTCCTTTTGCGCTACAAGTAACGGGCTACAATCCCATAATACAATTATTTTCACTTTAAAAGAAGCTAAGAAAGGGAGCATATGCGATCTGCAAATCCCACGGGTGTATCTAACGTTACTTTTGTAAGCAGGGTGATGGCCAAAAATCACTGATACCCAGGAGTTTGGGCTGTTGAGAGGGCGGGAGCGGCAGGGATGGACGGCATTGCGTGTTGTGATGTGTGGTCCTGTGGAGTGTGTTGTTTGCTGGGTGCTGGGTGCTGCTGTGTGCTGTGTGCTGTGGAGTGTGTTTCTGTGTGCTGTGGAGTGTGTTTCTGTGT